>BSBM01000792.1:12012500-12612500 GCA_027924585.1 Larix kaempferi
CTCTCTAAATGAATCTCTTTCAGGAGATCCTCCTTTTTTATTGAGGACGGTGTGCCATTCAAATCTCCCGCGATAATGAGGTTTTGAGAATGATGTTGCTCCAAAAATTCTTAATAATTAAATACTAGCAATGTTGTTTTTTGGTAAAAGAAACATGAGCATAAACATTAATTGAACATACCTAAATATTGCATTCCATATGAAGGATAATTGCTTGGATCCAATGAGTGATTGATTATTGTCCCTATAGCTGGAATTTGGAAGAGTCCAAAATGGTGGTAATCCCTCCTAAGGCTCCTCATGAACTTACTGCTATTCCCGCACTCATTTTCCAATTTGTTTGTCCTTGCAGGAGGAATTCTCTTTCCTCCATCTAAGTCTCTTCAATTGGGAGGACATTAGGTTTCCCTATCCTGATTATATCTCTTAATGATTCTATTTTGATTTAACTCCCCACCCCCGTACAATTCCATGAGACCATCTTCATATTTAACTATTGTTGGGACTGAAGTACCCCCTAAAGATCCTTCATGGGGTTTCATTTTTGCATTTGTCCTTCCTTTGCTTGATTTACCCATAGCCTTTTCTATAGTGGTTTGAGTTCCTAGGGTTTTTCTTTTTCTACTTCCTACTCCCTTATTTCTTCGTTTGATTTCCTTCATTTTTTTGAAATCTTATCAAGATCTAGCTCCTTCTTGTCATTCAGAAGAGGAGACCATGTTCCTAGTTTGAACTCCTTTAGAAATCTGAGATATCACAGGGGATATAGGGATAGTATTATTTTCCTGAACTAATGGATTAGGGTTTTCCTACATTGCATTCTGAGGAGATCTTGAATACTTAGGGTTTCATGTGCCTCCTCATATTGTTCTTCTTAAATCTGAGATAAGGTTTCAAATTTATTACTTACTATGATTTCCTTTGAAGTTGTGGAGGTAGGTTTAACCTCATTGACTAATGGATTTGATGACCTTGCAAAATTTTTAGGCTTGACTTTATGGCTTTGCTTTGGATTCGTCCCACACTTCATTTGTACCCATTGTTCTTTTGTTTTAGTTTCTTTTGTCTCCTTTGGGTATTTCTTGCAATCCTCAACAAAGTGACCATATGCATAATAGATCTTGCATTTGAAAGGCAATTGCTTATAGTCCAACTACTGTATGTGAGTCCAATCATCCACCCTAAGTTTTATGGCATTTTGGAGACCCACTTCTAGGTCAACTTCTACATAGATCCTAGCATATGAGTACTGATCTTTTGGTTTTTCTCTATCTATGTATTTCCCCAAGGCATTTCCATTTGTTCTCATTGAATCATCATTTCAGCAAATGAATCGGGAGGTGGGGAAGTCAAACCCAAATTAGAATAGCCATGGGGATATCCAAGGAGGGGTTGAAATCAAGAGTCCATTTATTCGGATAGAGTCGTCTTGGTCCCATGAAGTAATGCCCGCTTCTGAAATCAAATCTCTATTTGTTCTTTCTTCAAATTGAAAAAAAAAAAAAACCTACCCACATAGAAAAATGCTACGCTTGCACAGATTAGAGGTTGCCAACTTTTCTGAACCCAAATTTTCATGGCTCTTGGGGATGGCGAAATACTAGTAAACTAGTCCATGAGCCCCCTTTCTACTAGTAAAAGAGCATTCTTCCTTGGATTTGAGGGAGGCAAAGCCACTAGAGGGATTGAATCCAATTTTTTCACGAAGCGAGAAGGTACCGATTTGGCAGTCACTTCCCTTGCGAGGCAATTAAATTCCTGAAGGCATCGACCTCAGAGGGTGGTGGGGGAGCCACTGAGATCCATAGCGTCGAGAGCATACTCCAAACCCTAACTAGAAAATGAGTCCCACGCTTGAGCGTTTCTTGTAGCCTTGTTCAAGCAATTTTTGATATGTGATAAAGTATTATTGTTAAATTTTAATTTAAAATATTATAAAAATTTAATTAATTTGTTATAAGAAATTACTGGTTTCAGTTTAAACTATTTTTAATATAATATATATTAAAAAAAAGATTACAACTCTTTTGAAATGAATTGGTGAGAGCATTGAAATTGATCTGTCCTCACTAAACTTCAAGCCTAATGTCATTTTTGAAATCGGGCTTGTGCCTGTAAGAGTTGAATGAGATGAATAAATTACAAAATGTATGCTTCCCTTATTGCCCTGCCAATCACTAAAGCAGAGGAGTTATGTACGCTCTGAAAACGATATAGACGAAAGGTTGGTTAGAACGTTGGCTTCGTTGTAACTGATAATAAATCTGATTGTTCCAGAAATATCCTCATATAGCCGGTGCATATCCAGAACGGATTATCCGAGTCTCTAATTTTATACAGACTAGTCCGTTTCAAAAATCAGACCAAAGAAATCCTTCCTCGAATTTCTGCTCCTCTACATCTACTTCAGGAATACTGAACAGGGGAGGGGGAGGAAGCATAAGGGCTTCTGCCAAATTCGCATATAAGTTGGAGGATTCGAACAAGTCCTCTTCTATTACACTCTCACCAAGTCCTTTCATTGCTGGACAAACTGATGATGAATTAGTAGCATTCGTTTGCGCCGATAACTCGACACTAACTGTCTCTAACTTTAAGTCTGAGCTAATTACTGCTGATAGTTGATCCGAAGAATAGCTGCGGGCATGCTCGTTGCTTACTGGAGGGTTTCTTGGCCTTCTCCTTTCTTGTTTATTGACACCGCTGGACCGGCTTCCAGAGTTCCCTGCGCTTTCAGTTGCAGAATTGAACGCAAAGGCTGCTTCTACAGCGGCAGCTTGAATGTGGCGCGGAGACAAAGAAGCCGGTTGTGGAAAGTGATCAATGAGCTCTGGGAAATTAAGCAACGTATGATTCTTTCCCTTCAAGTAAAATGTCGCGACGTCGTAAGCTCGAGCAGCCATCTCTGGCGTCTCAAATGAGCCAAGCCAGATTCGGATTTTCTTTTTGGGTTCCCGAATTTCAGACACCCATTTCCCCCATCTACGACGACGCACGCCTCTGTATGCTGGATTTTGCAGCTTCAAGGTGCTCTCCTGTGAAGGCGAAGGAGCAGCTCCGTCTTGCTTTTGAATCCTCTTGATTCCACCCTTAGCTGCCGGTGCAGATTTGCTGCTTGCTTCTGTGCCTCTTGAGGAAGTGAGCAGAGTCTCGGGGACGAAAGAGGCTCCGTTATCCATGGATTTTCTACAAAAAAGTTTAGCTGGTAGGCTGCTGCAACATAGTGACATGTTATGTGGAGCAATTAGGTGTTTAAGTATGGAATTGAACGCGTTCATGATAGCTGGAATACAAATGAGTTCATGATAGCTGGATTACAAATGCTATGATTGCCATTGGGGAAGCTAAAGCTCAGACTCCAGTTGAGTAGATAAAATATAACGGTGGTCTTACCGTGTTGTCTAGACAAGTACATTTATCGATTAAATCTCGTGCTCAAATTACAGATGCACATTTTACGCGCAATATGTAGTTCGATGCACTCACCGTCACAAATCTAATTCACTCAGATAAACCAGCCTTAAGTTCTTAATCCTCTGCTACTACGCTCAACAGTTATCTTGTCCGACAGTGCTTGGTGTGGGGGGCCTAGGCAGAACTGAAATCCACCAACGAAATTTGAATATGTCGACAAAATATTTCCCCTTACAGTATCTCTGAGAAGTTCAATTCAATTATGAAGTTTAAAGTAAAATAAGGGATTCTGGGCGGTTTTTCAAACGATTGGAGAGTAAGTAACAGGAGGATTGGGACGTTGGCGCGTCCCCTTTTAATGGCCAGGTAACATCCAACCTGGAGAACATTATTGTGAAAAAGGCATGGAATAGCGAAGATCAAAATTCTTAAGTCACCTTCCATGAAATTGACAGAGAGGAAATGAGTTCTGTTTTCCTTTTACAATCCTCGTAATCTATTTTAGATTTGACCGACTTACGTCATTGTGACGTGCTTTGTATTGCGAAAAGTATCGAAGATACCATATACAGTCGGTAACACTTCGAATTAATGCGGCAAAAGCGTTATCTATATTGAGATATTCATATTAAATACAAAATCAATCTATATTGAAATATTTATTGTTGGATTCTAGATAGAACTTAAGCATCTATACATGAAGATGAACTATGGTCAATTTAATATTATGAAATCAATATGAAGATGAACTATGGTCAATATAATATTATGAAATCAATATGAAGATGAACTACGGTCAATATAATATTATGGAATGCTTATTGATTTGATTCCCAAAGTTAGATTGTCATAAGCCTGTCTTTTTTATTCCTACACGTCAAATCACATAACCGTTATCTCTAGTAATTTGTTGTCAGTTTTGCATTTTTCATATAGAAGAATTTCTAGATTGATTCAATGACTTTAAAAGTATTCCATGGTAATTATGGATTAATAAAATTACATATTTAGAGCTTTTTAAAATTGAAATCGAAGTCCACGTCATTAAAAACGGTGTATTATCCATTGAAAAAGTAAGGGTTACTTTATGGGCTATCCACTTTCACGAGCACAATTACAGTCTTTGAAATACACTTAGATAAGGGTGGTGCACTTTATTCTATCTTTCTAGGGCATTGTTTCAAAGGCATGAAAACTACATTTCCTTAGCTTAGGCATTCCCACATACAAACATTTGGATGCAAACTTCAAATTCATATGTATGCTTCCTCAAGAAGATAGGTGAAGAGCTTCAATCTCATATCATTTGAATTTGAATATCAACTTCGTAACACCAAAAATTTTACATGTAAGCTCTCGACAACATTTTTGTGATAAACATACATAAAGTTTAAACTTTAGAATTTTAATGTTTTAATATCTATATATTGACGTTTTGATAATTAAATCCCTCGACAATATTTTTGTGATACATATAAATAAAATTTAAACTTTAGAATTTTAATTTGGAGGTCAAGTTTGTTGGGATTAGGGTTGTAAATTGTTGGCGGAATGCAAGTTGGAGGTAAACTTTCAACCTTGCACCCATATGCACATTTTTGGTATAATAATGTTGTAAATAAAATGCATGCATGGATTTTTGTAGGGATAATCTAGGTAGGTTTATTTCAAAGAATTTTTAATATGGTGTAGGGAAAGTAGAAGCTATTCCATAAGGGACATGATGAAACTAGTTGAGCTCTCTAAACAATTAGTTAAAGACTTTTAAACAAAATAAGAAACACACGGAAAATTTAAGGATCCATAAACCTTGGTGATTCTTATTAATTTTAAAAATGAAAAATATAAAATTTTTGGCAATATTTTTATAAAAATATACAAATTTCTAAGAATTTTATATAGCTTCTATAAAATTTTGATTTTTTTAATGTAAAATAATTTCTCGTATAGATTTTGGTGAATCATATTTGGAAAAAAAGAAGGAATTGGTGAATCTTTTTTGGAAAAAATAGAAGGAAAGTTAGACAAATGGAAAAAATTAGACTCTAAAACTTTTATTGAATAAGAGTCGGTTGAATAAGCTTCATAATTCATTAGAGGAGTTGCTAAAATTTCCACCAAACCCCTAACACAAGTAAAGTTGGAAGAGGTTTTACCTTTTTGGACAAACTAGGAATTGTATTCCTTGATCGAAATGGTAGATGATGATAATTTGAAAATTGGGAATCATTAGCTTACGAGTTTTCCTTCCAAGAGGTCGACGAGGACTCTAAGATGAAAAATATTAACCCTTTTTTTCATCCACAATTCTATGGGTTGACAATGGAAGACCCAAACACCTTATTGTCTGAATTCAAAGTATTATGTTGGACTTATAAGTACAACACTAGTGCATATATGCTAACACTATTTACATCTTCTCTAAAAGATGCATCGATGCAATGGTTTATGTGATTACACGGAGGTAGTATGAACACATGGGAAAAAATAAGGGAGATCTTATCAAAGAAATATAAACATTACTATAAGTATGGGGAGTATGGAGATGAAATATTACAAATTATGCAAAGTTAATATGAATCATCATAAGATTATGATAAACCATTTCAATCTAGCTACAAGATATCCAAGAATGTAGATTAGACCAAGTTCTTTCAAGATGGTGTTCCTAAGATGAATTTTGGATGAATGCATAAAATCTTTAAATCTAAGAGGGGAAAAATATATTTAGAAACTTGCTTAATTGAACATGTGTCTAGCAATTATTCAATATTAACCAAATGAAGAAGAATAGTGATTAATGAGGGATCATCACCCAATCAAAAACACCACAGTAGGAATCACCAAAATTGAAATTGGAAACTTTTTGGTTGACATGAAAACAAATATATAGAAGTCTATAGTCATGCAATTGTATATCTTTCAGCTTAAAAATAAACAAGAGAATACAAAATTTCTTTGGTATTATTTTTTTGTAAAATGTAAAAGGAAGTATGCTCAACATGATTTCCCATTGGATAAAATATAAACATGCAAGATTTGCATCGAATATCAAGATATCATTAAATTCCCATCACTAGCAAGTTTGAAATATGTTTATTAAGGAGCAAAGAATAATTTTGAAAAAGTGTGTTTCATCAACTAGTTGAGGAGGTCAAGCCAATCACATCAAGTACCTCTAGTTATGCACTACATAAGTCCTCAGTATTTGAATTCATTTTGGAATAACCAAATGAATCATTCTTCTCCTTCAAATTAGCATCCTCCCACAAATTTGTTGCAATGGAAGACGCCACTCGTGAATTCACAGTAGGCCTTACCTAGTTCCTTTGGTCCAATAATTACCATTATGAAACTAGCATACAAAAAAATAATAGTCATGGAGGCCTCAACAAAATTGACAACCATAAGAAAAATAACTCTTTCCACCTCCTCAAACAACCACAATCACCAAAATTATAAGTAATGACAACTAATTTCCCATAGCTTACACCAAACCCCCTCAAAAAATTAGTCGAGCTAGTATAAAATAATAAGATGCTTAACTATCCAACTTACTTATTGACTTTTGTATAATTTAATGCATTTCACCTTTGCTTGGGAAGGATTTTAGATGATCCATCACCATCGATTATGACTAAACAAGGAAGGGAAGAACAACTACAAAAATCACCTCTTAAACATTTGGAATGGATCTTAAATCCCTTTGCATAATAAAAACTACAAGAAAATCACCCTTTCTAGAGAGTTTAGATAAACCCAAGTCAGAACCCTGGTCTGAATTCATTTTTTTCAAGGAATTAAGTAGTCTTGGTGTCAAAATTCCATTGTTCCATGAAATAAAAGTACTTATTTACAATTTAACTAATTGTAAGGGAACTAAACAACAATAAACCATGGAGGAGGAGAAACAATCCTCAAACTTTTCAAATGGTAGGTTATCTTGTTGATATCTTGGTTTGAAGAGTTATAGATCCTAAATATTATGATCCCAGAAGCCTTGAAGTGGATGTATAAATAGGAAAAAATTTGATCCAAAATACCTTTATTGACCTAGGGGCTTTCACTGTTGTGATGAAAAAGAAACAATGGATGAGCATATTTACCCTCTCCATAGCATCAATCTCTCATCTGGGAACTTAGATCCTGGTCTCATGATTCTGTTGGTCCAAATTTCAGCCAATTTGACCATCAGAGACACCATAGAGCTTCCTCCCAAGCTTCAAGGGACTAATATTGTTGGGCCTAGATACCGATTACAACAATTTGTGAATTGGTTCATATATTTCAACACATTAAGACAATCGCACACAACAACATCAACACATTAGACATAAATTACCATGAAACCTCTCTCCTAGAGGAAAACCGACAAACTAGTGAGATTTCAGCTCATCTATTAATCAAACACTTAGAAAATAGGTGTTTACAGCCATTACTTGCTGGATGACAAATCACACTTCATTAAATTATATTTCCAGTGTGTCATGCATAGCCATTGCATCTTATTTATATATGCAATACAACCAACTGCTCAGTAATGACAATCTATAACTTCCTAATCACTTTCGGTTATTTTGTTACAGTTGACTTGACTTGGTCAACTTTAGTTAATTTCCCGTTGAGTCCTTTTGGTTGTTCCGTCGACCAAGTCATTTTCCTTCAACCAAACAACTTATTCCAGTCATTTGGCTTAAAATAATTCACCCATATGTCACCTTCAAGTTTCGTCAACTTGTACCAGTCAACTACCAACTTTACTACTCGATTTACATGCAAAGAATATAACATTCCTCACATTCTCTCACCTTTTGTCTTATTTGTATAAACAAGAGATATTGAACTTCAATTCACTTAAACAATACTGACAAGCCCATAATTTCCCTACACCAGGAAAACTTCATTGTGCTTACTGACTTGGTCAATGAGTCTACAACATTCTTTACCATGTCTACCTTTTCCCTTAACACCTTCTGGTTCTCCACCATTTGCCTCACAAAATGGTATTGAGCATTAATGTGTTTCGTCTTTGAATGATATGTTGGATTCTTTGCCAGGAATATTGTACTCTGATTGTCATAATCCAAACTAACATCATGTTGTTTGAACCCAACATCTAAACACAACCTTTACAACCAGACAAATTCCTTGCATGCATGAGTAGCTTCCATGTATTCAACCTAAGTAGTTAGCAGTGCAATGATCGAATACCTTCTACTCATCCAACTAACTACTCTGTCGAATTGTTTGAACACATACATCCATTGGTCGATTGTATATAGTTTATATCTCCATCCCAATTAGAATTGACAAACCATGTACATTAATTTTCTTGTTTTCTTCGGTATCTCTTCCGTAACAGATTGCATAATCTGTCATGACGCGTAGATACCTGAAGACTCTCTTGACTATGGACTAGTTCTCTTTTCTAAGTGTGGACATGTACCTACTCAATGCTCCCACTGCATGGGAAATATTGGACCATGTACAAACCATATCATACATCAGACTACCCATAGCACTAGCATAGGGAACACATAACATGTACCTATCTCTTCCCGTGTCTTTGGACACTATTCAACAGATAGATTAAATCCTACAGGAATAGGGACCTTGACCAATTAACTCCTTACATGTTGAAACATTTTAGAATTGTCTCAACATATTTCCTTTGACTTAACCAAATCCTTCTACCTGCTCAATATCTTATGATTTCCATTTCAAGTATGAACTTTGCTTCTCTAAGATCCGTCATGTTGAACTTAGAGGATAACTGAACTTTCACCTCCTTTATCAGATCCATATTATTCCTAACCAACAACATGTCATCGACATAAAAAATTACATATATGAAATGACCATTGAATTTCTTCCAATACACACAGTGATCAACCTGACTTCTCACAAACCCCAACTGTTGGATATACATGTCAAACTTGTGATACCACATCCAGGGAAAATATTTTAGATCTAGAGAGACTTCTTGAGCTTACATACCAACTCTTTTTCTCCTTCCATTGTAAAACCTGTAGGCTGCTTCATATAAATCTCTTCTTCAAGATTGCCATGAAAAAATGTTGTTTTTACATCCATCTATTCTATCTCAAGATTAAATATTGCAGCTAAAGACATTGGTACCCTTATGGAAGTTAGTTTAGAAACAGGAAAGAAACTTTCCCTGAATTCAACTCCCTTGACTTGAGAATACTCTTTCGATATCAGTCAAGCCTTGTACTTCTAGACTTGACTTGATGCATTCAACTTTTTCTTAAACACCCACTTACTGCCAACGAGTTTCTTCCAATTGGTGACGCGACTAGGTCCCATGTTTCATTTTTCTTCAAGGAATCCATTTCCTTTTCCATGGCCCTTTTCCAAAGTTTACCCTCTATCGAGTTGACTGCTTCCTTTATCGACCTGGGATTGTCTTCTATAGTAAATAATGAAAAAGGAGAGCAAAATTCGGTTGGACTATACCTTTTGGTTGTTTCCTTGCTCAACCAGACCTCTTGACATATGGAGTGTGTTGTTCCACCTATTTGTTGGATTTAGTCGACTCTCCTGAATCACGAATTTCGTCGGTCATTTCAAAAAAATTCTTTTATAGATTTCTCTTTTAACCTCTTCATTCTCGAAAGTTCCTCCGACGTCTATGAAGATCACATCTCGACTATAAAATTCGTTCCTCATCACTGGGTTCCACAGCTTATACCCTTTCACTCCATCCTTGTACCCAATGAAGGTACATTTCTTCGACTTGCTGTCAATTTTGGTTCTTTTCTCCTTTGGGACATGCACAAATGCATCACACCCAAACACTTTGAGATGTGTAAGAGAGGGTTTCTTACCAACCCATGCCTCATCTGGAGTCTTGTCAATCATAGCCATTAATGGTGACCTATTCACCAAGTAACATTCCATGTCGACTTCCTTTGCCCATAATTATTGTTCCACACCTGCACCACTAAGCATGCTCCTCTCTTTCTCCATCAATGTTCTATTCATTCTTTCAGCAACTCCATTTTGTTGAGGCGTATAATGAGCTGTGTTTTTTCAAACTATATCATGCTATCTACATAACTAGTTGAACGTCAGTTCTCAACACCTTGATATTTTTACCAGTCTGATTGTCCACAAAATCTTTGAACTCTTGAAACTTATAAAAAACCTATGATTTCTTCCTCAGAAAATCCAACCATGTCATTTTGGAGAAATCATCTATGAAAGAAATGTAATATTGAGATCCTCCTAGTCAAGAGACCGACATAGGTCCAAACACATCATTATGTATCAACTCTAGTATTTCCTAAGCCCTAGTAGCACCAGATGAGAACCTTACATGAATTTTCTTACCATAAATACAATGTTCACATAAATCAATTTCTTCAAGGCAGTTAGGGAGACCTTCAACCAGAACTTTACTGTGCATAACACGAAGACCTTTCTTACCTATATGTCACATCCATTAATGCCACAACATAGTTGAGTCGACTAGACAAGCAGATGTTCCGTCAGACTCAGGACATAACACATTAGTGATTTCATCAGTGTATGTTCTTCCCAATAATTTGTGCATGGTTCTAGTATGAACACCTCTCATCAACACCATCGCTCATTGCACCATATTGCATGTATCTTTCTCAAATATAGATCGTACTCCTGTATTCCTTGTCTTACTTACTGAGATAAGGTTTCAGGCCAAACCTAGGATAAGCAAAACTTCTAGAAATGTTCATGTCCTTTGATTTTTTAGTTTCAGTCGAACTTTTCCTCACTTGACTATCATGGTCGATGTGTCATCTCCCAGCAGAACATCTCCTCCATCGATAATTTCATAATCACATAACCACTCTCTATGAGGTGTCATATGATATGACGTGCCAGAGTCAATTAGCCAAGAGTCTTGATCCGATTGTGTACTTGTGGAGGCCAAGTACACATTGCCTTTCTCTTTTTGTGAAGTCTTACCATCATTCAACTGACCTTCCTTAGTCCCTTTTCCTTTCTTAACTTCTGTCGACTTATAGTTCTGTCAATAATGCCCAACTTTACCACATTGGAAGCATGTTTTCATCATTGGACTAGGGGATATGGTCTTAGATCTACCCCTCAACTTCAATCTTCTACCAGAGGTTTTTCCTTTTCCCTTGTCTACAAGTTGAACTCTAACCAACAAGACTTAGTGGGTCAGTCCTTCCATGTTCTTATGTATCATGTATTTCGATAGCAGAGACACAGAGACATGATTAGCATTCAATGTAATATTATTGTTGCCAATAGACACAACCAGGCCATCCCACGAATCTGGCAAAGAAAAAAATAAGATGATACATTACAGGGGAGTTGAGATAAACAAATAAAGTAATAAAGTAATAAAACCACAATTAATGTAATTTTTTATTTGAGAAATTATTTCTTAATTAATGTTTTTGTTTATTTTATGATGTTATTATTGATTTTATTTATATTTATAGTTCTAAATATATGAATGATAGGGTGCCAGCATGTACCTAGTTTTAGGTTGTTATCTCTATTCAGGTTTATGGGATACTTTTTTATTTCCAATGCTTCGTGGATTTTTCTTTTTCTATAATGCTCTTCTTTAGCAATCATTTGGCATCTTCAATATGAATGTGATGGTTTGAGACATGGCCAGGTTTAGCTAAAGCATTTTCTGATGGCGATCATACTCTATATCCACATTATGCTCTTTGAGTCTTACCTCTTGTCTCTTCAACACAAGTTTTACCACAAACGCACAGAATACTATATACACCTTTATGGCTTTTTGGGTTTGTAAGATCTTTTGAGAAATCCAACATTCTTTCAATTGAATTAAGTGGACATAAAGTGGCCTTAATATCACTTTTCTTTAGAATCTTTCTAATACGTCAATTGTTCCTTTGAATAGAGTTCCTTGTTTCATCTATGGGATCCCTTGTGAGATTTTTGAATGACTTTTTTTATCATCTTCTCACTATAACCATTTATTTTAAAAACATTAAACAAGAGCTTGGATGACTTTGTCATCAACTTCTCACTATAACCATTCATTTTAAAAACATTAGACAATAGCTATCTCTTGATCAAAGTGTTCCCTATCTCAGACCTTAATAGCACAAGCCACAAGATTATTTATAGCCATAGATTACCGTAACGGATTTGTTATGATGATGTACCCCAACCAACGAAATAATACCATGAGTCCTGGAAATCGACGTTCTACATAACGTTTTTTTGTTTGTTTTAAGATGTATTTGATAAGTGGATCTAGGCCTGGCACGTCGCTATCTGCTAGTTTAGAAAAGCGCATCCCATCAATTTGACATTCAACTATTTTTCTTACCCATCATAAATTCTAATACCTCCTTCCAAGTATAAGTGGTGATAAAACAGTTGTGGCCACTGATCCGTAGGGTTTTGGTTTATTTCCATAGGCTAAAGTAAACTTTGGGCATTGTGTTATTTATGCGACATAAAAACCAGGCAGATGTAAAAGATAGTTTAAAAATTTGTAGTTGATAAAATTTTGGAACTGGTCTTGTTTTCCCGTGTGAGCTCACCTCCATTTTTTCTTAGTCATTGGATTAGGTGCGATGTATATAAGTACTATTTGACTCCCTCTTGCCTCTCTTCAGAAATGCTTATGTTTCTTTTCTTAAGAAAGCGCTAAGCTTGCATCCAAAGTAACAGAACATAGCGTAATTTCACTGCAAGTTACTCCAAGGTCCATTTTAAATGCTCTGTGTTTTTATGCACTCCAAGGTCCATTTTATGCTCTATGATTTTCTTCATAAGAGAGATCAGTTGTGATTAAGACACATCTAATTTCATTAAAACACAACATGGGATCTTTCTACTAGTATTTTATATCTTCAGTTTTGTGATGCAACTTTGCCTTCACTGCTTAATGATTTTAAAGTTCTAATCATATGATCACTCACTGTGCAAATTAGTGTTCATACAATCACTCATTGTGTAGATCACTATTCATGAGATGTATGAAGACCTTGTGCCAACCTTGAAGTTTTTTGCAACGACCACTATTCATTGTCAAAGGTAAAGGCTTAAAGCTCAAGTAGTAATCCAAAATAATTACGTAGCATCTTCATCAACATTTCAAGGATTTTGAACTATTTGCAAATGTCGGTCCAAAGAAGCCATCAGTATGGAGTTCTTTGATTTTCAATCAAGAAACAAGTTATTTCACATAATCGTTGCATGTATGTCTACAAGTTACTTAAAAATTTATTTTATTTAATTGTTGTTTTTTAATATCCTTTTCTTATCTGAAAATGTTTTGTCAATACATTTTTATTATGTGTAAATATGTTTTTACTGTACATAAATAAATAAGAAATAAGAATGTTGATTGGTAAATAGGATTCACATGTAGTCAACGCGATTGCATTGTTCAACTTAAAAAATCGCCATTTTATATGTTTCCAAGGCTCAATGTGTGTAGAGATTTGGAGGATATGTGGGGTGTTTCGGGTTATCATTGAGGTTGACATATTAGTGATAAACAAGTTTTAGTTTTAAATGGATTATCCACCCACAAAGGACAAGGGTAGGTTCAAGTTTTTTTTTTTCAAGCGGAAAAAAAGCTAGTACCTTTGTTATTTCTAATTGAAATAAAAAAGTACATAAGTATCTAAGTACAGTACTAGAGCAGTGCTCATGCAACCTTCAAATAGTATCTCAAGTAGCAATACAGTCCAAAAAAAAAACTATTCAAAAAGACCACATAAAAGTATAGTGCTGTCATTTCCAGAGCCTAAATACAGCCACATCCAGAACAGAGATGTTATGTGATATCATCAAAAAACCACATAGAACCCTTGTGTGAGAGGATGCTTTCCTCCCACTCTTCCCAATATATCATACCCGCTTCACCGTCAACTGCCAGCTTGGATAATGAGTCTGCAACATCATTGTACTCCCTGTAGATGTGATCGATAATGAGATCCTGAAACCATCCCACTAAGGCTTTTACTCTATCACTCTAGTGTTTGAGTTTGATAGATTTTGTGCCATAAATATCCTTAGCCCAATTCACGATGAAAAGAGAATCACCAAATATTTTAAATGTCTTCCAACCACACCACACCGCCACCTTGAGAATTCCCCAAAGACCCAAGAGTTTCGCTTTTGAATTAATTCCAGTACCTCCATAAATATAGAACTTGCAATTAAGATTTTCACCACATATAATATGGAAACCTGCACCACACTTTTGATTTTATGCTGCACTATCAAAACAACCGAATGCTGTTCTAATATCCCCAAACTTCTAGTTCGTATACCTAGTATAGAAATTTAATTTTGGCTGAGGGTTTTTGTATAAACAAACAAGCTTTCTGAATTTGAAAATAGGCCGCTGCTCATTTGGAGTAATTTATTCTAGAATAAAACATAATTCTGTGTTCTCCCTATAGACCATGCTGCCAGCCTTGGTATATTCATGAGATGTGGAACCTTCTGCTTCCACCACATATAGACAGCAGCGAAAGATGAGTGTAGCTGAGTCTCCGAGATATTTAGATCCTTACATATGGAGCTCCAGAACTTGTTGGAGAAGTTGCAATGAAAGAACAGATGATCAACCATTTCACCAGAATTTTTGCAAAGAAAACAAACATTTGGACCAACCTTTCCTCTGCGTTGAAGATTTTCCCACATTAGAATCTTGTTATTGAAACATAACTAGAGAAAACAATGAATTTTAATAGGAAACTTCCACTTCCATATTGTGCCATACCACCATTTCCTTTCACCCTGGAACTTTTCTTCAGCAATTGCTTGATATGCAGAACTCGCTGATACCTATCCCGTTGTGTGATTTTTTGTCCAAATCAAGGAATGGAAGGAAATTGTGTTCTGAAGTATCTATATAAAAAAAATTGACAAATATGAATTTTCATAAAAAGTAAAATGAAAGGTACTCTAAAAATATAATGGTCTTCAAATTAATAATTTGAGACTTGACCGTGACAGCTTTATTTGTTAATATGTTCATTAAGAAGGAAAAATATCATGTCCACATTATTAAAAACTTAAATTAGTGGACCAGCCTCTGCACTCTTTCCGTGCTCATCTTGGAGCTGACACATGTCATTTTTAAAAATAATAAAATATTATAAAAAAACATGTAAGCTCAAATTAGATAAATTAAAGTGCTTCCTCAACATTTATACTTTGAAAAAGAGGGATTTGCTTAGAGATTTGATTAGATCTCCTTTTAAGATGAATCTATACTATCCAAAATCTAGCAAAAACATTAACTATTTTTCCTCTTCTATCACTTGTACTTATGGTGGTTTAGTAGTATAAATAATGTGTTGGGATGCTGATAATTAATATAGATTCAAAATTAGGTGAAAGATGAACTTGTATTATAAATTAAAATAAATATTTAATTTATTTTAAAAATAGATAGTGGTTTAGTAGTATAAATGATGTGTTGGGACGCTGATAATTAATATAGATTCAAAATTAGATGAAAGATGAACTTGTATTATAAATTAAAATAAATATTTAATTTATTTAAAAAAATAGATAGTGGTTTAATCTATATTTAAATTTTTATATAAAAGAAATTAGTTAATTATTATTTTTTGAAGTTATTTGACTGTTTGGCGATGTCACAGTAACCGATACTGGCTCACCAAGTTATGGTCACAGCAATTTCGTTTCGAGTCTCCACAGTGACATTTTTGTACTTGGGTTTGTGTTTGTGAGAGTGGTATGAAATGAGATCATCATAAAATAAAGGAAGGAGTTATGTGTTTTCATACTAGTTTTTTTAATCTTTGTTAAATTTTATAGTAATTTAATTAATTTTATTTTTGTTTTTAAATCTTTGTCATCATTTAAGTTATAAAAATCAACACAAATCTATTTTAAAAGGGGATTTACTAAGTTTCTAGAGGAATCAAATTTCTTGAAGTGTAGGTATAAACCTTTCCTCAACATTTACATTTTAAAAAGTGATTTATGATTTTAATTTATCTAATTTATTTAATTGTATATATAATAATATCTTAAAAGGGGATTTATTAAATTTTTAGAGGAATCAAATCTCTTGAGGTGTAAACTCTTCCTCAGCATTTACACTTTAAAAAGTGATTTATAATTTTAATTTATCTAATATATCTAATTATATATATATATATTTGTTTAAAATCTAATTTGAATAAACATGTTATTTTTATAATATTTTATTATTTTTTTAAAACTAACATACTCAAAAATTAAAATTTAGTTTTTAAAATAAAAAATTTAAATATAAAAATTATAAATAAAAAATCACAAATATAAATTGTTAAAATTACATAACCTACCTCTAATATAGTAATACTGAATCATATTTACAATTAAAAATGGATTTTGAATACGAAAGCTTAAATCAACGCATTCCATTTCATCTCATCTTACAAATCACACTCGCAAAGAAATATAGT
Source organism: Larix kaempferi (assembly GCA_027924585.1). Lineage (NCBI taxonomy): Eukaryota > Viridiplantae > Streptophyta > Pinopsida > Pinales > Pinaceae > Larix > Larix kaempferi. The sequence goes on from BSBM01000792.1 coordinate 12,029,378, forward strand.
AGGCTCATGAATTCGTTGTAACTGTTGATAAATCTGACTGTGAGAGGAACATCGTCATATAGCCAGGACATACTAAGAACAGATTAGATAGTTAAGAGTCTCTAATATCTTAGAGACTACTCTCTTTCAAAATTCAGACCAAAGAAATCCTTCCTCCAATTTCTGCTCGTCTACCTCTTCTTCAGGAATAGTGAACAGAGAAGGGGGAGGAAGCATAAGCGCTTCTGCCAAATTCGTATATAAGTTGGAGGATTCGAACAAGTCCTCCTCTATTGCACTCTCGCCAATTCCTTCCGTTGCTGAACAAACTGATGATGAATTGGTAGCATTCGTTTGCCCGGTTAAGTACTCCATTCCGCTAGCTGTCTCTAACTTAAAGTCTGAGCTAATTACTGCCGATAGTTGACCTGAAGAGGAGGTGCCTTCATGCTCATTGTTTACTGGAGGGTTTCTTGTCCTTCTCCTCTCTTGTGTATTGGCATTGCTTGACTGGCTTCCTGAGTTCCCTGCGCTTTCAGCTGCGGAATTGAACGCAAACGCTGCTTCTGCAGCGGCAGTCTGAATGTCGCGCGCAGACAAAGAAACTGGTTGTGGAAGTTGATCAATGAGCTCCGGGAAATTGAGCAACGCATGATTCTTTCCCTTCAAGTAGAATGCAGCGACGTCGTAAGCTCGAGCGGCCATTTCTGGCGTATCGAAGGAGCCGAGCCAGATTCGGCTTTTCTTTTTCGGTTCACGAATTTCAGACACCCATTTCCCCCATCTACGACGACGCACGCCTCTGTATGACCGATTTTGCCGCTTCAAGGTGCTCTCCTGTGAAAACGAAGGGGCAGCTTCGTCTTGCTTTTGAATCCCTTTGATTCCACCCTCAGCTGCCGATGCAGATTTGCCGATTGCTTCCGTGTCTGTTGAGGGAGTGATCAGCAGAGTCTCGGGGACGAAAGAGTCTCTGTTATCCATAGATTTTTAATTAAACATTAGCTGGATAGTGTCATGTTAATTGGAGCAATTGGGTCTTTAAGTATGGAATTGAACGCGGCCATTACACATTCATCATAGCTGGCCGTTACGATTGCCATTGGGTAAGCTGAGGCTCAGACTTCAGTTGAGTAGATATAGCGTTTAGGCTACTCTCATAAAGTATGACGGTGGTCTTCCCCGTGTGGTTTACGCCTACGGACAAGTACATAATTACATTAAATCTCGTGCTGCAATTACAGATGCACAATACGCGCTAACACAGTCTGTAAGACTTCGGGTTTCTAGTTCCATGAACTCACCGTCACAATTTTATTTACCCAAATAAATCAGAAAGTTCGTAATGCTCACGTCACACCACCTCATAAGTTTTGACAAAATCTTGTAATTTATGTCGTCCGTCAAACTCAAATTGAAGAATCTTTTCGGTGCATTCCATTTAGACGAAGTTACTACTCTCAAGTTGTCTTGCCCGTGCCCGTGCCCGTGCCCGTGCATTGCTGGGTGTGTTTGGACTTTGAGGCGGGTCCCATTTGAAATCAACCAGCGAAAATTGAATTTGTCTACAGAATATTTTCTCTTTGCATTGTCGTCAAGTTGGCAACTAAATTGGACGTTGGCGGGTCCAATTTAGTTGCCAGATAACATCCAGCCTGGCGAACATTATTATTAGAAAGGCAGAGTAGCGAAACGAAAATTCCTGTCACCTCCCAAGAAAATGACACGAACAAGTAAGGACATTGGAACATTCTGCTACAGCTCTGCATGTGTCTCACGGTTTTCCTATTACAATCCTTGTTAGAATCTATTTTAGCGTAAACTGACATCATCATTCTGATGTGCTTTGTAACAGAAAAATTCATAATTGTTCCAGGACAGACACAGTAACACAGAGTTATTATATAAAATTTACTTAGAAATTGGAGAGAGGTAAATCATTATTCAAATTTTCAATTATGTATATTGGATGCATAGTTATTAGCACAATCATAGATTGTCCATAGGTGTAGCTAGCAACTTAGTTTTGTGGTTGTGGAGATGGTTGGCTATTAAACAAAAATTAAACATTAAGTTTTGTGGAGATGAGTGATTATTAAATAAAAACAAAACATTAAACTACTTAATATAAATATTAAAGTAACATAAACATTAAACTAATTAATATAAACATAAAAATAACTATTATTTAATAAACATACCTCTTTTCTTAACAACAACTTAACTAAATCTTATTTAAATCTTAATCACGATGCATTTGAGCATAACAAATACAACTACCATGAAATGAATCCCCACGGTACACTTGTAACACTCGGGTTAATCTTGTTGATCCACTCAAGGAAGTCCAAAATCTCAGATAATATCTAAACACCTGTAGGTCACAAGTTAAACACCATGAATTAATACAAATATTAAACTAATTAATATAAACATAAAACAAATACTATTTAATAAACATATCCATTTTTTTAACCACCATTTAACTAAAGTTTATTTAAATTTTAATCAAGATGTATTTAAGCATAACAAGATACGACAACCCTGAAATTAATCTGGATTGTACACTTGTTACACTTCGGTTAATTTTGTTTATCCACTCAAAGATGTCCAATATATCAAATAATATCTGAACACCTATCGATGTAATTACTTTTAATACATTTTTGAATCAAAATCTTAATTTGGTAGTTAGAATTAATAAAATTAATAATAAAAAGTGATTCATCTACCATAATTGCTTTTTTTTTTATAAATTTTAATTTTAATTTATATTTTATTAAATAAATTTACCATAATAATTATAATAAGTTATCGGTACCATATTATTATCAAAAGTATGAATATTGAAAAGGTATTTATATGTTTTTTTTAAATTATTTCAAATGACTCTTGCAAAATTTCACCTTTATAATATGCAAAATTTCAAATGACTCTTGAAGTCCTAAGATGGGTTAGGTCACTGATTCGAATAAGAGCAAAAAGCTTGATATTTTTCATAATGGCAAAGCATATTGATGCTTGCAAAATGAGGCAAAGAGAGATCAATGTCAAACTAGGCTTTATAGAACTATTAGGAAGGTTCTTTTAAACACTTGAATAATAAAAAAACGCATAGCTTAAACTACAAACTTTAAAATGTGTATGCAAACACATAATTCTCGTTGTTAGTCTCAATTTTGAGACAGAAAACAAGAAAACAAATGCATAACACTCGTTATTAGTCTCTATTGAAATATGAAATGATAAAAACAAATAGCAAGAAAGCAAAATCTTTATTGACCTTCAAAACTCTCTCTAGAAAGCGAAGCATATAGAAGGAAATGAACGTAAAAATTTAAAATCTACTTCACCACCGGGAATCACTTATCGCTTAAATTAACATCATATTTACAAAATTGAAGTAGCAAATGAAAAGTCTAAATAAAAACCCAAAGAAATTAATAGAGAGAAAAACAATAATGTAAATTAAATATATTACTTTACAACATAGTTACCAATTTCACATTCTAGGTGCTTGTGCCTTCCTCTTTTTCAAACAAACACCCTTTCTCATTCAAATGAAGTTGTCACTTGTCACCCCTTGGCCATATAGATTAATGTTGCTAACCGTACAAGACATTCAATTTGTAGGATTGCTACTTAAGAAGGATGTAAATATATGTTCAAAACTCGACCTAAAATTATGAGTCGTTTCGGTTGAGCAAGAAAACCCTTTACAAATGTGCTTGTTTGCTTATGAGCAGTGCAATCTCATTTATGGTATCCTCTCTACTTTCTTAGTTTTCACCTTTCTTCGATATATCCACTCAATGAATTTGACACTATATGCTCTTAATCTAATTCCAATCATCCATGAGCAAGCAAGCTTTATATATGGCGTTTTCCTAGTTTCATAAATTGATATTCCTTGGGAACGATTTATTTGGGAGCGATTCTTTAGTTTGTTGGCCCTCTCCCTTTCTTTCTCCCATTGTTTTTTTCCTACTGGGGTTTTTGGGTGTGGTTCTTGTTTTCCTGGTCATGGGGGTTTTGTCTTATTTTGTGTCCAAGATGGTGGACATGGGGGATCTAGTTGACCCTATAGCGTCCATAGGGGTTCTTACATAATCTTAGGAATGGTCAGGCGAGAGGTGGTATATTGTCGGTATATTCCAATCAGATGAAGAATATTGGAAGTCTTTCCATCAATCTCATGATATTTCCAGTGAGCATATTTGTCATAATTCTAGTGGTTTAGTGTCACATGAAACGACAGATGGTAATCATGGGGATATAGAGGATGGAAACTTGAAGGGGAAAGATGTTTTGGATATTGATGGAATCAATGATCTCCCTTTGGTGGATAAAGGGATCAATTCCAAATATGTAGGGGCATCCAATAGTAAGGGGAATGGCTTCATGAGTGGGGCTTTGATCTATAGAAGGGGTTCTTTTCGTGGGGGTTGGTTTGTCTGGGGGTATGGGAAAAAAAATTTGGAAGACAAATGTTGGCGAAGATTAACTGGTTATGGGTCGAGATGTGGGTTTGGAGGAGGTGGTGGATATGTCTCTAACGACTTTGGTTGGAAAATTTAGCTATCATTCCATGAATTGAAGGGAAATTTGGAGTTGGGTTGAGTCGTCATGGGGTCCATTGCTGGGATATTGTCCTGATATCTCCTTTTTGGTCAAGGGATGGTATGGGTTTTCTTTCAACAGTGAAGAGCATGCTTCTCATATACTTCAAAAAACTTGGTTGAAAGGACATGGTAGTGTGATGTTAAAATGTTCTCATTTGGATTTTGATCCAAAGATGGAGAACATATGTTTTTGGCATATGTGGTTGCTCCTTTCGATTTTTCCACTGGCGATGTGGAATAAGGATGCTTTTTTAGCCATTGGGAATCACTTTGAGGGTCAATTTCTTCATGTCGAGGAGGAGGTGTTGAAGGGTATGGATAAGAGGGTTAGTCGAATGCTAGTGGAGATTGATATTTCCAAGTGTTTGGTGGAAAATCTATAAATAGAATAGTGGAGTAGAAAATATCTTCAGGTATTAGACTATTGGGGCATTCCTTTTCAGTGTTCTAAATACAAGGCAGTTTGGCATTTATGGAAATAGTGTCCGTCTTCAAGCTCGGCTTCAGAAACTGAAGATTTGTTTGGAGTGGTCCTCAAAGGAGAACAATGATCAGGATTGTGTTAATGGCCAGATGAATGATGTTGATCTACGGTACCCTCTATGGGTTGAAGGTACATTTGCTCCTAGTTATTGCTTGATTGGTAAGCTGCGATACCTTGACTTGATTTTTTTCGACTCGATTCTTTTTCAATCTCTACATGAAATGGAAAAGGATTTAAAAAAAAAATAGGAGATCTCTAGTCACTATAATGGTTTTGGTTCCTTAGGTGTGAATCCGAAATATTTGGTGGCGTCTATTCCAGGGGGGGGTTTCCGTGAGGGTATTTGGGGGGTCATTCTAAGGACTCATATCTTTGCGGTGATTCCTCTGTGTTTGGCTCTATCGATGCAGGGAAGTTTCTAGGTGTTGGGGTTGACTTGGAGGTTATCCCTACATCTTTTGAGGAGGGGATTACCCTAGGGATGGGCATCAAAAATTTTATCGCCCCTAGTCAAGATTCTGTATATCCCTCACAAGCCCCTCCTTTAGTACATATTCCTCCCTCTATTCTTGATGGCTTTTCCCAGTCACATGTGCCTTCCTACTGTGATGTTGTGAAATTGTCCCCTCTTGAGGCCTTTGTGGGTTTGATCCCAAAGGCTAGAGATTTGACCCTCAAAAACCTAGTCATTGGTCCTCGGGATGTTTCTAGGGAGGCCTTAGCATCAAATAGGAAATTGATGAAAGGATCCATTAAAAGGGGTTTTCCTTTGAATGTATCCCCTCTTAAGACCAAGAGTGCTCAGAAGGAAAAGTTGGGCGTGCATCAAGCGGATGTGGATTTATACAAGTAGATTATTCTTCCAAAGGTGACATTTCCCTCATCTTTTCAGGTTCTTAGAGATCAAAAATCTCTTGCAAGGGATAAGAAATGAAAATTCTATAATTGAATGTTTGTGGAGTGGGGTGGTTCCCAAAAATATTGGTCGTCAAAAGATTAATGGAAAAAATTAGTTCGGCCGAGGTGGGAGGTGTGTTCTATTAATGCAGTTGGGTAGTTAGGGGCAGGGTTGGAATTTCATTTCAACTTCGTCCTTCTAACTAATTTTTTTTGACATTGTGAACTTTTATCTTGTTTGTCACACAATGTTTTAGTGAAAAAAAAATAACGCTTCAACAAAGAAATTTTATTAAAAAAAACCCTTTAATAATAATGTTTTTATTAAAGAATTTACTTTTCAATTAAAATATATGTTTTAATTTCCAATTAAAAGATAACAATAGACTCATTTACCCATGTTTTCATTGATCATGTGCTTTGAAAATCAAGGGTGGAAAAAAACAACCTATTGAGAATGAGATATGTTATCAGTCAAATTAGCACTTCTCCGTCCATGGCCACATTGCCTTGTCGGTCACACAAAAGGACACTATGGATGGAAGATCTTACCTTGACCCTAGATGACCTAGAGCTGAACCTTGCAATCCTTTCCTCATAAGCATATTTCTCTGCCTATTTTTATACATAACCACGACCCTCATACTTGCCAACTAGTGGGTCAGTCGCAGGAAATGAACATAGAAGTATACTAGTAGAATAAGTAATTTATAAATTTCTAATTATCATTTTCTTAAATTGTAATTGTACAATTGTGAGTTGGTAAATTGTAAAATTGTATTTAAATAGTATAATGTAATTTGTGGTTGTAATTGTAACTTGTAAATTGCAATTAACATCATGCATTGTAAACATGAATATAAGATAAATAACGTATATGAACATAAAATAAATAACATGTTTACACTCGACATAAACATAAACATAAATAACATACACTCATTGACATAAATATAAGATAAAGTTAACATGCACATGTGTATAAACATAAACATACTTAATAAACATAAATAAATTGTACACACATCCACATAACATAAACATAAGATAAATAACTCATATCGACATAAACATAAGACATCATATATCCATGAAGAAAAAATACGATATGAAATAATCCATCAAGTTTATAAAAAAGTAATAGTGTATATGTGGACATAACAATACAAATAGTGCACAACATGAACAAGTGTCATCTAATATGGGGACCAGGCCCTTGATAGGATGTGTGGTCATCCCCACCACTATTACCTCATGCACCATGCCCCTAGTGTGGGGAATACATGTGATCGAAAATGTTGTCTAAAGACTCGAACTACAAAAATTAAAATTTTGAACTTTGTAAGTTAGTTCTAGATTTAAATAATATATGTAAATATATAAGAAGACATATTTGTCATAATTCTAGTGGATGGATCAACTAACCAAGCTCGATTCCATGGTGAGATTTTCCCAATCATCCTATGTGGAATCTCTAGGAAAATACTGAGTCGATGGGCCCTCACTAAGACAATGTTGAATCAACCTTTCCCACTCAGCTCTGAACATCACTGGAGCATCGATTCCCAATTGTACATGAACCTGTGTATGGTGACATCATGCATATAAACAATAAAAGAATAATAAATAAAAATTATAAATTAAACCTCAACTTGAATTCTATATTGCATTTAAACATAAGTTATAGTAACTCCTCTAATAGTGGTTGACAGTCGAATACGGAGGAAACTGCAATGTCTCTTTCTCCTCTACAATCCCCTTGCCTCTACCCTATACAATTTGAGCAAGGTATAAGACGAAAGTTAAGGTAAAATAATTGCAATTATACGCATGTATGTAACCTAAAAGGTTAGGATAAAGGAACTAGCATATATACCATGGGGACTGTTCGGATATCCACATCATCATTTTCAGGACCTTGCATGCAATTAGGGTTTGCATGCATCCCATCCACCAGGTTGATGCCTCCAGCACCTTATCCACTTCATTCTAGCACCCGGGAGCTTCTTACATCAGACTTTTAGCCCTCCTAGTCATGAAGGCGCCCACTTCTCACCTACTGCCAGAGAAGGGCGCATTTCTTCACCTACCACCTCAGTTTACACTCAGTTAGCTCCGATTCTCCCTGATTTGAGGCTAGTTTCACTCTTGACTGACTGTTTCACTCTGTTGGACCTCTAGATTGACTAGATGATTTGTTCTGACTTCAGTTAAGCCTCCCATGCGCCCTCCACTGAGTCTCCTTCCCTATATCAGTGCTACACACTTCAGTTACACTAGTTAGACTCAGTTAGACTCAGATTGACACCTGGATGACTGGTTCTTGTGCATTGATGACCACCACTGATTGATGATGAGGACTCCTAGTTGGAGCCAAGCTACACCATTCAGTAATTCGAATGACCTTATTATTCAATTCAAATTGCTCACTCATTGTTAGATGATTGTATTGTAATTATTCACCCTTATTGGGATATTGAGTACTGATGCATGTTTTGCACAGTTTTACACCATATTTTCTATGTTCATCTGTTGTGATTGACTTACTTGTTCATTAGATCTGCTGTGACTAATTTTACAGGGACATCATCGGGGGAAATGGTTTCTTGGCCAAGAAACATAGAAGTGGAACGGAGTGAATCCATAAAGTCGGTCCTCTAAATGGAGAAACATAAAACAAATCTGTATTACTCAATTGATTCTTTTAGATACATTACATGTATTAAAGATAAGTATTTAACAACATATAATAAAGGAATTAAGTACATAAATATATACCTGTTGTGTCGACAACACCTTGGATCTCTCATACACATGAAAGTACAAGTCTCAGGCATGTATAGCATATGACACTAGAGACTCAAAATCAATGAACCGAATATCTGAGTCGTCCATCCACAATAAATCAGTCTCTGTAGGTCCAGGGGGTGTTTTGGACCTCTCCTTGTGCATGGAAATGGTAGCACAACCCAACGTAGTGCACATGAAACCCACCATCAAATAACATGTCTCAATTTTGAGCTGTGATTGCTCGTTTATGTCCCCAAGTTATAGAAGCGTCCGATTAGGGATAGTAATCAATCAAGGAGGGTGTGATATAGTAGTAGGGTCTCTACGAGCCCCTCGATGATAATAAGTGCATCCCTTCCCGACACCATAGAAAGGTGACGACGTACTTGTAATATGGATGCATACGCAATACGAACTCTGCATAAATATATTTAGCAAAGTATAATGAAACATGGTCATGGTGGGGGGACATTCCCCATGCTCCAATAAACCTATCATAAATATGAGGTGTAACTACCTCAAACTTGAACTCACGCAGTCGAAGTGGTTGTCTAGCAGTGCGATCAAGAGGGATGTCAAACAAAGTGCCCCTGACATCCCTTACCCTTGTTGTTATATTCACCGCCTCCAAATCGTCATGACCCAATACCTAGTCCCTCTTATTCTGGAAAGCAACTTGCCAAATGTCACTCAGAGGCCCCTTCTTCTAGTAGATGTCCAATAAATCATTGACTGCATCGATCATCATGGAGGAGTGTACCAATAGATAGTCAACGCACGTGGAATTTACCTGGATGCACAACAAATCACATTGTGAATTGATCTACTTGACCATGAACTAGTTATCTCATCCTCCCAAGGAGCAATAAAATCAAGATCAAAACCTGACAAATAGATTAAACAAATGTATTAGTCAAGGTACAAAACTCAGATACAAAATTTAAATTCAAAAATTCAAAAAATAAATAAATATGAATTTAATGTACTTTCATAATAATGAACCTCCTCAATGTGCTCTGTGGGGGTCAATGGGTCATGGTCATCATGTGACACAATGGCCACCATGTTGTTGAATCGACGCTCACCAGACGGCTTGGCCAGGGGGTTCCTAGACACAAACAACAATTAATAATTAAATGCATGTACATGTATACAATAATTTTTACTTCTATATGTAATTCAATTAAAAAACAAAACTATACAAACAAGTCTGCTCACGAGGTGTGAAGGGTGTTGCAGTAGCGGATCATCCTGATGATCACGACTGGCAGAGGGAAGAACCCTACTATGGAGAATGATCTATATAAAACAATGAAGAGAACACACACACACACACATATATATGTCAATCTCAAAATAAAATCATGGTTTGATGTCTTGGTGTTCATATGAACCTGATGATGTTCTGATGATGGTGACAATGATGATGAGGATGACGAAGTGAATGATTTGGATGGTGTCAGTACATGACAATGTTGTCACGATGACGTATCTTATGTAAAACATGACAAAACCTATATCTCATAGGAACTAAAAAAACATTCTACTCATCTAGGGTCAAGATAAATGTGTTGAAATATTATAAATGAACTCTTGAAAGGATCATTGTCCTTAGAATAGGGATAGGGAAAGAATCAAGAGGAAATAGCACTAGGTATGAGTATTAGGAAATAACATAATCAATGGAGAAACCAAAAAGTAGATGTACTTCAGACTACCACATATGACCTCTTAATAGGCCCACACATGACCACATATCACCACATAGGTCCTAAGTTAATATTTCATGCATCTAAGACAAAAAAAAACACCTTAAACCAACACACATGGCATTCTAAGGGAATCCATCACCACTTATTGGATACATTAACACTATTTTGTTTTTGAGAATTAGGTATATTGAACTTTGACTCTATAATCTTGGAATTTCAAGTTATAATATTTTTCTATTGAAAACACACACACACATCCTAAATCATACAATCATTCCCACCGAGATCCGATATGGCAAACCGCCATGGATTAAGATTACATTTCTCTTTAGAAAAATGCTACATGGGAGCTAGTTTCTCCTCCACCTGGGAGGAAATTAGTCCAATGCAAATGGGTATACCAAACAAAATTTGCTGCAGATGGCTCAATGTGCAAATACAAAGCTACGTTGGTTGCAAAAAGATTCTCCCAACTCCAAGGAGTGGACTACAATGAGACCTTTGCACCGGTTGCAAAGATGGATTATATCCACCTAGTTTTGGAAATTTCCTCATCTAAGCACTGGGAAGTGCACCATATGGATGTGAAGAGTGCATTCCTCCATTGAGATATGAAAGAAGAGATCTACATGAAGTATCATAAAGGATACATATCAGATCTGGCATTAGTGTGCAGACTAAAGAAATCATTGTATGGTTTAAAACAGGCCCCAAGAGCTTGGTATGCAAAGATGGATTCCTTCCTTCTGTCACAAAATTTTGCAAGATGCAAATCAGATCCAAATGTGTACCTACAGCAACATGAAGGTAATTTCATGATCATTTTCCTTTACTTTGATGACCTTTTGATTACAGGAAGCACTCTTGCTTCGTTCAGCACTATAAAAACCACACTACATCTAGCATTCAACATGAGTGATTTAGGCTTGCTAAAACAATTTCTTGGCTTAGAAATCACTCAAAATTTTGATGGGATCACCATATCTCAATCAAAATATGCTTCAAACCTGCTAAACAAGTTTAATATGTCATATTGTAAGGCATCACCATTCCCATTCCTCTCGGGAATAAGACTTGAGGATGGTGATTCCACACCATTGGTGGATTCAACACTTTATCAACAGTTGATTGGAAGTCTTTTATTCTTGACAGATTCTAGGCCTGATATTTTTTATGCCGTGAGTGATGTGTCAAGATATATGTAGCATCCCCATGAGCTTCATTCGAGGGAATACAAGAGAATATTGCACTATGTGCAGGGTACTAGACACTTTGGCATACACTATGCTGCAGATTCCGAGCTAGATTTAGTGGGATTCACTGATTCATATTGGGCGGGTGATAGCATTGATCGGAAGTCCACTTCCGGATATGTTTTCATGATTGGAACAGGGCCCATTTTCTGGTCAATCAAAAAGCAGGCTGCCATTGCCTTATCTTCAATAGAGGTAGAGTATCGAGGAGCATTCATGTAGTTTGGTTGCAGGGTATTCTAGCAGAGTTTGATATTGGTAGCACCACTTCTACTGTCATTTTTTGTGACAATCGAAGTGCTATCAAGATCTCGACGGATTTAGTTCAGAGACAAAGGACCAAGCATATTGAGATACACATGCACTACATCTGAGAGCTTGTGCATGACAGAACCATTGTACTGCAATATTTCCCTACAGAAGAGCAAATTGTAGACATCTTCACCAAGAGCTTCCTTGAGAAGAAGTTCTCTTACCTCCGTACACTGTTGGGGGTGAGTTATACTATGGTGGAGACAGATTAGATCCTTCAGTGTTCATCTTGAGGGGGGGATTACTTCCCACTGGGTTTTCCCTCTTTCCTCGCTTTGATATTTTCTAGCATTTTTGGATTATTTTCTGTATTGGGGTGACCTTTGGTCTCAGTAACTAGGGCCCTATCTTTTTTTTTTACCTCATAGTATAGCTTGTGGGGGGGTGTTAGTATATTATCACCATCATCTTTATGTTTGCATGCATTTGCATGAATCTAGTCATCAGTATGGTAGTCTCCCAGCACCTAGTCCCTAGTTTACTAGCCCCAGGAGCTTGTTTCTGGTAAATTCTAGACCTCCTAGTCCATGATGTGCATTGTTTTCATATCCTATGACAAAGTGTGCCCTTTCTTACCTACCACCAGTGACACACTTAGTTAGTTGCATGATTTGTGGATCTGTTCCTTGATTTGAGGACAAATTGACTAGTTAACTAATTGAAACACTCCGATGGACATCCAGAGAGACTAGTTTGACTATTCTGACTACTGACAGCTCCTCATGCTCCCTCCTTGGATTCTCCTTCACTACATTAGTGCTCCATGCATCATTTACACCTACCTACATTCAGTTAGACTCAGTTTGACACCTAGTTGACCGTTACTTATGCATTGATGACACTAACACTGATCTGATGATGAGGACTCCTAGTATAGACCAGCTACACCATGCAGGCTATTTGAATGATCTCCTTGGATAATTCAAATTATTCAGTCATTGTTACTGTATTGTATTGTATTCTACTTCTGAGTGAATCATTAGAGCACTGCTACAAGTGTTTTGCACAGTTTTCACATATTATTCTTTATGCATCTCTTGCAATAGATTCTCTTGTTCCATAGATCTGTTGTGCTTGAATTTCACAATTATCTTAGGAGAATTCAAATCAATGTCAGTATAACATAGGAATTGTCACCACTAGGGTGCTCTGGAAGTCCCAAACTCAACTCAACTCAACCAAAACTCAGTTAGTTAAATCTATTGTCAGTTAACTAGCCAATTAAGGAACAATTGTGAGTTTGTCATGCAAATAAATCGGAAAAGGCCTCATTAGATCACAATCAGTGGTGATCGGAGCTCAAACCCCCAATTAGAGTCAGGAACTCAAGTGTAACTCAGTTGGACTAAACTAAATCACTGATTTGGCTCCTAGAATGTAGGGAACTGAATATGGTGATCCTAAAATCATGCATACAGGGCGCATTAGGTAGCTAATGGGTTCTAGATGACATCTGCACACCACTAGGGGGAAAATAACATCATCAACTACGAGAAAAAGGTAAATAGTGCTAAGTAGGACAAGGATGGATTATTACTTATCCTAACACCCCCTCTTAATCCAAACTTGGAAATCCTAGGCCTTGATTACTGAGACCAAAGGTCACCCATACAATCAAATAAATGATAAAAATAATAATTGTTCATGAAACTAAGGAAATGGGGAAAACCTCATGGGAAAAATACCTCCCCTAAAAAATGAACAGTAGGGAACTCAAGCATCTTTCACACCAAGTAGAGATCTAAGATATGAGTGAATTTTTTTGTGAAAATGACTGCAATCATCTCCTCTGTAGGACAATAATGCAATGAGATGGACCTGTTGTGCACTAGTTCCTTGATGTAGTGCATGTGAACCTCAATATGTTTGGTCCTTTGCTTCTGAACTGAATAAATGGAGATCCTTATGGCACTTTGATTGTCACAAAAAAGGTCCACTGAAGGAGAAGTGCAAATTCAAAACTATGTCAAGATCACATGTAACCAGACTGCCTGAATAGCTCCATTCACATCCCCTATGTACTCTGGTTCTACTGAAGAAAGTGCGAGTTCTTCTTGCTTCTTGCTTGACCAACACATTGGTCCTGATCCCAGCATGAACACATATCCTGAATTAGATTTCATGCAAGTGTTGTCTCCAACCCAGTTTGAGTGAGTAAAACCAACCATATCTAATTGAGCACCAGCAGAATAACGGATACCAAACTCTCTAATACCCTGCACATAGTGCAAGATCCTCTTTGATGCCTTCCAATGCTCATGTGGCTCCTGCATGTATCTATCCATAGCACCAACAACATATGATAGTTATGGTATCAAATGTGTCAAGTACAACAAGCTACCAATCAGTTGTCTGTATAGAGTACTATCAACCAAAGGAGTAGAACCACCTTCTTCCAATCTGATGCCAGATAGGAAGGGAAAAGTTGCAGCTTTGCAATCAATCATGTGGAACTTTTTGATAAAGTCAAATGCATACCTAGACTAAGAAATCTTGGTCCCTGAAGCATTTTGAGTTACTTCAAGGACAATAAATTGTTTCAACAATCCTATATTTGTCATGGAGAAGGATTTACTCAAAGCAGACTTGATGTTCCTCAACCTAGTAGATGAACCATTGGTTATGAGTAAGTCATCCACATACAAAACAATCAACATTAGGAAACCTCCCCTCTACTACATGTAGACATTGTATTCATATTTGCATCTCTCGAACTTCTGTGTCTGTAAGAAAGAATCCATCTTGGCATAACATGCCCTCGGGGCTTGCTTGATCCCATACACTGATCTCCTTAGTATGCATAACAAGGATGGATCATTAGTGCACCCCTCAGGCTGTTTCATATAGATCTCTTCTTCTAAGTCACCATGCAGGAAGGCACTCTTCACATCCATGTGATGTACCTCCCACAATTTCGAAGCTGGAATGGCCAAAACAAGTCTCACTAAATCCATTCTTGCTACAAGAGCGAATTTCTCATTGTAGTCCAAACCATGAACTTTTGAGTACCCCTTTTCAACCAACCGAGCCTTGTACTTGGTTGTAGATCCATCAGATGCAAGATTTTTTTTGTAGATACATTTGCACTAAACTAGCTTTCTCCCTGTGGGCAGAGAGAGAATATCCCATGTCTCATTGTTTTGTAGTGACTCATATTCTTCATCGATGGTTGCATGCCATCTTCGATCATGGAAAGCCTCTCTGAAAAACTGTCAATCAAACCCTACCATCATGTAGTGCCTCTCAGCGAGAAGTGGATCTCTATGACATAGTGCAAGTTTTGCATCTTGATGCTCAAATCTGGTTCTTTTATGGTCATATGGATCTCCAGCTACACTCCCAGTAGCTTCAAGGAATTTTTGAGCCCATTTTGGCTTTGGATGGGGAGTAGATCTAGATCTTCTTGAAATTTACAATCATCAAGATATGATTCAACTTGGTCCTCATATTTAGAATCTCAATCTGGATCACCAGGAGAGACATCATTCTAATCTCTATCAGGTGCAAATGGAGTAGGAAGAAAATATGGAAAAAAATGTGAGAATTCATATTCCTTTGAGGCATGGTTTTCAACACCTTTCGCTATCATTTTCCCAAATGATATCTCTGCAATCTCAACTGTGTCAGGACCAAAGAACCTTTTTTCAGTGAACATGTGTGTGTCATATAATAAACAGATAACAAATTTTTCGTCAAGGAAGGCACATACAAAACATTTTTTAAATTTTCATTCTCCAGTTGTATTGTTCCCTTCCTTGCAGCAAAGATTTGAGAATCATATCCCATGTGAATACTAGGACCATCGATAAGATCTAGAGAAGAAAATGATTCTCTAGAGGCAACCATGTGGTTGGAGGCTCCATAATCTATGAGGAAGGCTTGTGATTGTGAGAATATAGCCTTCAGTGCATGGCATCTCTCATGATCATATATCTCACTTCTAGATATTGATGTATTTGTAACTTCGGAAGATATTCACTTGTATATTACATTTGTACTTTATTGTATATCCAACATAGATGTCGTATTCCTCTGATTGGAAGTGTCGTCATTTGTATTTGCAAGTGTCACAAGTTACATTGTAAGTGTCGTCATTTGTATTGATGGGTTATTAGACCACTAGTGTGGGGTCGTCCCTAGTTAGGTCATGTGGTTGGGTTATTAGGCTTCCTTAGGAAGTCGGCGCTGATTGGTTTATTGGTAGGTCAAGTCAAGTATAAATAGAGGGTGTGCCTCTCTCATTCTATTCATTCACTCACTTCTCAAGCTCGCATAGCTAAGTGAGAAAGTGGTGCACATGTGGAGGAGGAGGAGTATATGCTAGAGACATCTTATTGGGTTTGATCCTTGTGATCTTGTATTGGGGCTTATTCTATCTCTAAGGAATTTACGGGGTTTTTCACCTTCTTGGTTTTCCCCGGTGAAACTCTGTGTCTCTTGTGTGCTTGTTATTGTGTCTATGATTGATATGTTGTACATGTTATTCTCTTACAGATCCTGAATGATAATGGAATGAATTTATCAAAAAATTAACATGGTATCAGAGCCAACCTTAGAAGAAGGCACTGTGCAACTGCGGAAGCTAGGGCTTCTTAATTTTTGGGTTTCTCTCCACAGATCATCAAAGGCAGGAGGCTAGATTGACTCTCCTAGCAAGGGCGCATCTTTCTGTCGAGATAGAATTCAATTCTAAGCATTTTCAGTTTTTGGCCCAGAAATTAGGGTTTCTGCAAAAGTTGGAATTTATGAAATCTGAGACCACGGCTGGAAGCTCCTCTGAAAAATCGAAGTTTAGAGATTTGGATCAAAATTTTTGGTTGGGTGAAGCTCCAGGAAAATCAAACCCTAATTCAGGGTCCTGTCTAGTGAATCCGAAAGTTTCAAAAGCAATTTTGAGGGGTGAAAATTTGCAGATTTCAAATTCTGAGTATACCATCTTGACCATCTCAGCAAGGCACATCTTTCTATCCTTTCAGAAGTTTGAAATTCAAAATTTGAATTTTTAGGGTTTCTCTGACAAACCCTAATCCAGCTCCAGATCCGATTTTCAACAAATCAAGTGGTAAGACCTAATAACTTTTCTATTTCAATTTAAAGTACTCTTTAAGATGTCTCACCACACCAAGCTTGATGATAAGCTTGAAGGAGCTAATAACTTCCAAGCCTGGAAGTATAGAATTGGGTTAATCCTAGAAGAGAATGAGTTGGACACTTACATAAGTGAAGAGGTTCCTGTCCCAGAGGGAGAAGAGGCTAAACCCTTACATAAGAAGAACTTGGTCAAGGCTAAGAGAATCATTGTTGATTCTATCAAAGACCATCTCATACCTCATGTGTCTTCCCTAAAGACACCTAAGGAGATGTTTGACTCCTTGACCAAGTTGTTTGAAGGAAAGAACATAAATCAGAAGATGACTCTGCGGAACCAATTGAAAGGGGTAAAGCTTCGGAATGGGGAGACCATTCAATACTACTTTTCTAAAGTCTCTCAAATCAAGGAACAACTTGAAGCTATGGATGAAGTAGTAGAGAATGGAGAAATTGTAATGACCACATTGAATGGCCTACCTAGGTCATGGGACTCCTTCATCCAAGGAATCTATGCAAGAAGGAAGCTGATCTCCTTCAGTAGAATATGGGAGGAATGTTCACAAGAAGAAGCTAGGCTTGTGGCCCGAGAAGAAAAGATTGGAAATTAAGATCAAGATCTCACAGTACACACCAAGAAAGGAAAGTCCAAGAGGGAGCAATCTTATCACAAGAAAACTCCACACCATCATCATAGAGATAAGAAAGATCTAAGATGTTTTACATGTAATGAGAAGGGACACTTTTCCTCAAAATGTCCTAAGAACAAAAAGAACAACAACAACAAATTCAACGACAAGAAGAAGAGCAACAAGAAGAGATATCATGCTCATGCTGCTGAGGATGATGAACCTCCCAAGAAGAAAACTAGAGTAGAAAGTGATGATTCATCAAGTGAAGATGAATATGTTCTAATCTCTGCTCAAACAAGTACTATCTCTCATGGATGTGATGATTGGCTTATTGATAGTGGGGCTTCCAAACACATGATTGGTTTTAAAGAATCCTTTGTAGATCTATCTGAACATGAGTCACCTCATAAGGTGAAACTTGGGGATGACTATCAATATCCTATCAAAGGAAGTGGTGCAGCCTCCTACAAGCTAGACTCAGGAAAGTATTTGAAAATGAAATATGTTATATATGTACCTGGGCTAAAGAATAATTTCCTATCCATATCATCTTTGGATGCAAAAGGAATTAGAGTTGCATTTGTGGATGGCCAAGTACTCATGTGGCCTAAGGGTAAGACCATAAATGATGCAGTAGTGATTGGAGAGCAAGAGGGCAGATTGTACAAATTAAAGGGACAACCTGAACATGCCATGGTACATGAGTCCATGGAGCCAAGTGAACTTTGGCACAAAAGACTTGCACACATGCACTATAGAGCACTAACAAATGCAAGCAGTAGAAGGTCTTCCTGAAATTCAGTCAAAGCATGAAGGGGTTTGCAAAGGATGTGCAAAAGGAAAGAACACAAAGAAAGCATTTCCAAGCAGTGAAAGCAAAGCAAAAGGAATCTTGGAAATTATCCACTCCGATGTATGTGGTCCGATGTCATCCAGTTCTCTAAGTGGGTATGTATACTATGTTTCCTTCATTGATGATTTCTCTAAGAAGACTTGGGTTTATTTCTTGAAGAATAAAGATGAAGTATTTGATAAGTTCAAGGAATTCAAAGCCTTGATAGAGAATCTGTAATGTCCCCTCCTATCATACTAGAATGATAGAGAGGATTGTGATACTAAACCGGGCATCTAGCCCCATGAACTTTTAACCAAGCATTCACATAATTGAAGGGATATATGGGAATGTATAATATATGAAAAACACAGCGGGAGTAGTATCAATTATACCTTCACCATACATTCAAGATATTCATCAAATAAATAAATGCAAAGTTTACACAAGAGAGTACTTATCTTATAACAGTAGTCCCGAGCAACTGGCTATGCAACTGCAACGTTCCACCCAACCATAGGCCAGTGGTGGTCATCAATATCTCCACACACTGCCACCCCCGAGCTGGGCATGATCTCTACAAGGAATCAGGGAACAACAGACTCATACATAGCCAAGCATACACCAAGATGAGCCAAGCCAATCTGAAATTGGGTTTATCAGGCTGCTAGGACATGGAAAGGAAGAATTGCTAAGCTAGTGAGCTCAACAACAGAGCTATGGATACCCCTCCCAGATCTAGGTTTATCAAGCCAATTCTCTCCACTACCACTCCAAGTTTCTTGCTTACAGATTCAAATCAAACAGGGATGCAGATAATCAGCTAACTGCAATGGCTGGACAGGAGAAAAACGTTTGTACAGTGATAGGCATGAAAATGATTCCCTGAGCTTCAGAAAAACGTGGGAAGGCTAAAAATGAACAATGGAGGTTTGGGAAAACCCAGGAAGTAGAAATCATTTTTAGGAAAAATGCCCATGGAAATTCTGGGACAAAACGACCTCCATACGGTCCCAAATCGCAGCCCCTTCTTCCCAGCTACTGTCCAAAAACCAAAAACGAGTTTTTGGGCAAGGAAAACACTGCGTTTTTTATGAAAAATGTGAATGTAACTTCCAACACTCTCTATCTGCTTGAGAGAGGAAAAGCTGACTGTTCAGAATGGCTTTGGGCACCATTTCGTGGGTGTTTTCTTGCCCAATAAGCAAAACATGAATTTTCCAGATTGATGGCTTGCCCATACCTGAAATTGGCTGCCATACCTCATCATTTCCAAGGCATTAACTGCCTCAACCACTCTTGGAAGAATTTAATGATGGGGGCATAAGCCAAAATGGGTAGTTGGGATCTCATGGGTTTTCTCATTGACACATGGATTGACTCCATTGGCTCAAGGGTTTGGTTATTTTTCCTCCCTATTCCTTGTAAGATCATGCCCCCATCTCTTTGTTGCATTGCATAGTTGGTTGTGGGTTTTTCATTAAAATTGTATATTTACATGATGTCTGAATTTTCATTGTGCATGGCTAGCACAAGAACCATATGCATCTATTCTAATTGCCGATACATAGAACGATAAATCAATGGTGGGACCTTGGCCTTGAGCTCCTCACCATGACTAAATAACAATATTTATATCATTTACAATATTAATGCAATAGGGTCAAGATGGGGACATTACATTCCCCTCCCCTTGGAATAACACCGTCCTCGGTGTTCCAACACTTCGGAAAATAAATACCCACTTTACATATGTCCAAAATTCACAAAATGTGGTAGGTTTGTCCTGCATTTCACCTTTTACTTGGTTTTTTCAGGACTAAGTCCTTTGGTCTTTACAAACTGCTCTTGCTGGCTGGGACCTTCTAGCTCTGCATGAGGACATCGTTCCAAAACAATTCCTTCATTTTCTTTTCCTTCCAACTGGTCCATGAACCTACGGAATTTACAGTTTCTACCCTCTTGATATTCTCTTGTTGGGCAGTCACGGAGGCAATGATTTCATCCACATCCCCAACATTTCATTAGCGGATTTACCCTTTCCTGGTCCATTTCCTTTGAGACTTCCCACCTGGAACGTTTCTTAATTGGACGATTAGATGGATGCTTCTTCATTGGTCCACTTTCCTTTCCCTTGCTGATTGCTCCCAGAATGCTTTTTACCTCTTTTTGTAGACGAATAGAGTCCTGCAAAGCCTCATGGTTTATCTCATTCTGTTGCCTCTGTAGCTTGAGCATCTCCCCAAGATTTTCTTGGGTCCTGGCAATTGTTTGAAGAAGACTTTCAGCCAACTCTAATAGCCCTCGGTCTGCCACCATGGTCAATGGGCACAACTGAACACACTTTGCTTACTAGCAACACTTTCTTGTGCCGGTTGCAACCAATTGTTTCACTTTTACCTGTGAAATTCATCATGGGAATTCTTTGTTAGGACAAGCATAACATAAACATTAAGATTAGTCAATTATTTTTCCAATTGACATGGAATGTCCATGCTTTATTCATGGGACTTCCACACTTTTCATGCTTCCCCAACATACACATGAACTCATTCCTGTTCATCCTTTCACAGGAAATTTATTATTTCAGCATTCACAATTCATCTCAAGCAATTAAACACAATCTATTTTCAGCCATGATATGCATTCAACAATCTTTTGTTTTATAAATGCTTCAATCAAAAGGAAAGAGAAGAGTAGGGGTTTCTCCCTCTTAGTCTTGTTCTATTATGGAACTACACCATCGCTGTGGTTTCATGCTCCTTAGTCTCTTTCACTTCAATGTGAATGCTTTGAATTTCCTTTCTTGGCTATGACACTTAGTGTCTAAGGTCTGTATATGGTCTTTCAGCTAGGGCACCCTTCCTATTATTGCCTGTAGAACCTTTGGCTGCTAGGATCCACTTGTATCCACTAGAACCATCTTTCATTACTGCTCATACTGAGCTCTTTAGGACAGTCACATGTCCACATGCATCTCTAGGATTCCTTCATAATCCTTGCTTCCAACAATACCTACACTCAAACATTGAATCAATTTCCATGTTTAGTTCATTTTCATAGAATTTATCTCTAAACAGGAGTTTAGGAAATCATACCCAAATCATATACACACGTATATTCATAAGCAAGAAGCTGCAAGGTAACTGAGTACTTATCTGTATTGGACGTCTTTACTTTATTCCACGGGATCCTTCTTTGCTTTACGAGCCTTGGATTTCCCATGAACATAATAATGAATGTTGGACCAGCACGTAGGCTACTCCACAATCATTCGAATAGGAAATTCCAGGCCAGTACGCCGACTGGGTTTATCAATCATTTCCTTTAGAAATATTCTAGGCCAGTGCTCCGACTGGTTTTATCAATTGTTTAAGGGGTGTTGGTCCAGCGTACACACTGCTTTACCATATTAAGTAGTTAATGCCCAACTAGTCACTCTCTGGACTTATCAAGAACTTTATAGAGTTCAACCAGCTACTCCCTGGATTTCTTAATAATTTATATCACCCACTCATTTACTCTCTGGATTTAACAACAATTTATATCGTCCACTCATTTACTCTCTGGATTTACCAGCAATTTATAGTCTTTCAGGGTCTTTCCTTCCTGCAATGACCAAGGTTTCCAACAAAGAAACAATAGTGTATCAGCTTAGCTGTTAGAAGACTTATACCTAAAATCTTCATTATTCCAAACAAGACATAAATGAAAATGAATACTTATCTGTATTCTGCATTTCCCCTTTGGTCCACAGGATCCTGCTTCGCTTTGCAATCCTTGGGATCGCCTATGGACTTGGATATAGCTAATGCTTAACCAATATGCCTCCCCATCGGCTAGATTTACCAAGCATTTGCTGGTGCCCAACCAGTCCCATACCTGGTTGGCCCTCTCTAGTGCCGAGCCAGCACATTCGTCTGGGTCATCGACCAATGGAAGGAAACTGCACCACAGACCATTATAGGTCAAGGCTCTACTATGGAGCCATAGGCATCTCAGGGTTTTCAGTCAGTCCTCGGCACACGCCCTCCCACTGCTGTCCTAGTAGAGATTTTATGCCTTTACCAATGCCACCACACCTTCTTGTATCATCTGACCATTATAGGTCAAGGCTCTACTATGGAGCCATAGGCATCTCAGGGTTTTCAGTCAGTCCTCGGCGCCCACCCTCCCACTTCTATCCCAGTAGAGATTTTATGCCTTTACCAATGCCACCACAACTTCTTGCACCGTAACCCTTCACACACATCAGCTCTTCATTTATACAAGGACGCCACTCCTTCTTTTGTGCAAATTGGTGGTTCCTTTTAGGAACTTTATAGGTGACTTTCTTGACTGCAGGTTAACATGACCCCTACTCACACAAGGATGATACCTTCCCTTATTACACAGCTCTTCGGGCCTGTCCATCCCTTCTTGTAATATTTCACGTGAGCATAGAAAGGTTGCCAATTCCCATACAGTCCCTTTGCATAACCTTCTTCACTTTTCCCTTTAATGTGCAATATCAATCTGCATCGATGTAGGCTGGCAACACAAGAAGGATAAGCAAGCTCATCAGTATTGCTGTTCAATTCTTAACCGCATTCCATATCATTCACTACCAAGTATTGAAACACCAGGAATGCGTCCATTCCCTTAGGGTGTAGTCAATATTGAAAACCCTACCATGACCCAGCACCAGAAAAGGTGTGCACCCCCTTTTTGATGTGCGCCATGTAGGCCCTAATCATACTCAAGCAGTTTGCAATGATATAAATAAGATAGAGCATGCTCTACATATTAACCCTAATAATTTAGACATGCATGTTCTTGTCTTGGGTCACAGAATACTCATTCATTTTGCAGATGTGTCTCACATGCCTTTTGGACATAGCTTTACCCTCTCACTTTCATGGTTTACCGTCATGCGGTTTGGCTGAGGCATTATCAATGGCGTTTCACCTGAAACCCATTTTCAAAGCATGGGGTCTTTCCCATCTGGTTTGGATTTGGCAAACCATCACTCCTGGTCTTCCTGCAATGTGTCTTCAAAAATTGATTCGCTTAGCCATGAGCCTGTTCTTATATCGTTTGGCTCTTGTTCACGGTAGATTCCAATCTTCATCATGGACTTATCCATATTTGCCATGCCCTGAACAGTCTACCTGAAATCTGAAACTTCAATCAGCCAAATGCTTTGTAAGTTTCTATGCGTATAATATTTCATTGCTGCCACAATCACTGAAGCATTTTAATATCACCAAAACCATCTACTTCCTATGAATTATTACCATACTAGAGTTGCATGGTTCGATTTCATTGTTTTATGCAATTATTCTCTTGATCTTAAGATTGATAATAGTTCACCATTCCATCTATTATCTAATTGCAATGAAACATACATCACAATCATGCATTCTCGCAATGCATCTCATCATGTGCACCTATACTTATGCATGCACATTTACATCACTCACATAATCTTTTAATGTGCATTCACTCAATGCATAACCATAGGATTGTGCATAATATCTTAATGCAAATTTCCTCAATGCTACCTTGCATTAAGTTAGGAGTACTGTGCGTTCAATATAATTCAAACATAGTTGAAGGGATCTTACCAAATCCTCTTTCAACATTCATGCAATTTATGCACCAATAACCATTGCCTGCATGGCTGCCATTTACATCACTTGATGTTACCTTATCAGTTGGTCTCTTACCAAGGCTACATAGTCCTTTTTCCAACCTCATGATCATAGATTTGTTGCACCATCCCTTCCTCATACGGTTGTTGGTCATATGCAACAATCATCATCCACATCTTCAACCATGCTTCGGTTGTATTTGATCCTACGACCAATGCGAACATAACTACTTATTAGCAGCCATAATGACTATCTTAAGTGGCTCATTGCATATGTAAAACCTCACTATTTTACCAAGATATAATATCATATACATGCACAAACATTTTCACATGCACCGTGCAATTTTTATGTTTAATCTATTACTCTCTTGCATTTCCAGCATCCTTATGCCATAATTTTCTAGTATATAAATACAATAGCTAGAGAAGGGTTAAGGAATTCTTCCCAATTCCTCATTCTATCATGGAATTCCTTATCCACATCATAGCTAATCCTTTCCTTGGCTTCCCTACCAGCATACAAGCAATCATTAGCTATGATATTATCATGAATTAGCAATTCAACATATACATATGTGCAATCATTCATTCTTGCTATTTTCCAATATGCAATTATTATGCTATAAACAGAATTAGTTTCAAGGTGAGGAATTCCCTTTCATCTTCCATAATGGATATCACAACCAATTTCTCTTGCTGAGAATTCCATCCTTTATGCAATCTTTTCTCCTCATCCTAAGAGTGCATTTCACACTTTTAATGACTGTCTCCGGGGATGACGGGGGTCAAGGGGGCTTTCCCCCTTGTGGCTTCATTCGTTGAATGCTTCCGCAGTTGCGGAGCCATTCACGAAATGCTTCCATAGTTTCAGAACAATTCGGCGAATGCTCCCGCAGTTGCGGAGCCATTTGCGGAATCCTTCCGTAGTTTCGGAATGATTCGGCGAATGCTCCCACAGTTGCAGAGCCATTCGCGAAATCCTTCCGCAGTTTCAGAACAATTCGGCGAATGCTCCCACAGTTGCGGATCCATTCGCAGAATCCTTCCACAGTTTCGGAATGGTCCACGGAACTCTTCCGTAGTTGCGGAATGGTTTGCGGAATTCTTCCGCAGTTGCGGAACGATTCACGGAATTCTTCTGCAATTGCGGAACAGTTCGTGGAATTCTTCCGCAATTTCGGAAGACATTCCGGAATTCCTTCCGCAAATTTCGGAAGAGAATTCCTTCCACAATTTCAGAAGAGAATTTCTTCCAAAAATTTCCTTTCGATGCCGAACACTTAGAAAAAAATTTCCGCTATTTCGGAACAGTTTGCCGAATTCTTCCGCGTTGCGGAACAACTCGCGGAATCCTTTGGCAGTTTCGGAAGAGAATTCCTTCCACAAATTTCAAAAGAGAATTCCTTCCGCATTTTCAGGGTGACTTCTCGAACTCTTCCACGTTGCAGAAAAACTCACGGAATGCTTTCGCAGTTATGGAGCAATTCGCCGAATGCTTACGCAGTTTCGGAAGACATTCGGGAATTCTTTCCGAAATAGTCTTAAATAGTCTTAAACAAAAAAATTTCAAAACACTTAGGAAAATTTTGAAATCTTTCTTTCTTTCAGTGATGAATGCTGCTCAGTAGGAGGTAACTTTACCTCTGCAATTTTATTCAACTCAGCCAGTTTAGGCCCTATGCTGCTATCTGTGGTGATTAGGAAGGGACCTTCCCATGTGAATGTAATTAGATTTGGCCCATAGAGGTCCAATGTTGCAACCAACAGCTTTGATACCAAAATGTAATGTCCCCTCCTATCATACCAGAATGATAGAGAGGATCGTGATACTAAACCGGGCATCTAGCCCCATGAACTTTTAACCAAGCATTCACATAATTGAAGGGATATATGGGAATGTATAATATATGAAAAACATAGTGGGAGTAGTATCAATTATACCTTCACCATACATTCAAGATATTCATCAAATAAATAAATGCAAAGTTTACACAAGAGAGTACTTATCTTATAACAGTAGTCCCGAGCAACTGGCTATGAAACTGCAACGTTCCACCCAACCATAGGCCAGTTGTGGTCATCAATATCTCCACACACTGCCACCCCTGAGCTGGGCATGATCTCTACAAGGAATCAGGGAACAACAAACTCACACATAGCCAAGCATACACCAAGATGAGCCAAGCCAATATGAAATTGGGTTTATCAGGTTGCTAGGACATGGAAAGGAAGAATTGCTAAGCTAGTGAGCTCAACAACAGATCTATGGATACCCCTCCCAGATCTAGGTTTATCAAGCCAATTCTGTCCACTACCACTCCAAGTTTCTTGCTCACAAATTCAAATCAAACAGGGATGCAAATAATCAGCTAACTGCAATGGCTGGACAGGAGAAAAATGTTTGTACAGTGATAGGCATGAAAATGATTCCCTGAGCTTCAGAAAAACGTGGGAAGGCTAAAAATGAACAATGGAGGTTTGGGAAAACCCCAGGCAGCAGAAATCGTTTTTAGGAAAAATGCCCATGGCAATTCTGGGACAAAACGACCTCCATACGGTCCCAAATCGCAGCCCCTTCTTCCCAGCTACTATCCAAAAACCAAAAACGAGTTTTTGGGCAAGGAAAACACTGCGTTTTTTATGAAAAATGTGAATGTAACTTCCAACACTCTCTATCTGCTTGAGAGAGGAAAAGCTGACTGTTCAGAATGGCTTTGGGCACCATTTCGTGGGTGTTTTCTTGCCCAATAAGCAAAACATTAATTTTCTAGATTGATGGCTTGCCCATACCTGAAATTGGCTGCCATACCTCATAATTTCAAAGGCATTAACTGCCTCAACCACTCTTGGAAGAATTTAATGATGGGGGCATAAGCCAAAATGGGTAGTTGGGATCTCATGGGTTTTCTCATTGACACATGGATTGAATCCATTGGCTCAAGGGTTTGGTTATTTTTCCTCCCTATTCCTTGTAAGATCATGCCCCCATCTCTTTGTTGCATTGCATAGCTGGTTGTGGGTTTTTCATTAAAATTGTATATTTACATGATGTCTGAATTTTCATTGTGCACGGCTAGCACAAGAACCATATGCATCTATTCTAATTGCCGATACATAGAACGATAAATCAATGGTGGGGCCTTGGCCTTGAGCTCCTCACCATGACTAAATAACAATATTTACATCATTTACAATATTAATGCAATAGGGTCAAGATGGGGACATTACAGAATCAAACTAATAAGAAGATTAAGACCTTCAGATATGACAATGGCAGAGAATTCACTTCAGGTGACTTCAAGAAGCTATCAGGTGACTTCAGGTGATTCAGGGATTAAGAGGGAGTTGACTAATCCCTACGATCCACAACAAAATGGAGTTGCAGAAAGGAAGAATATAACTATCATGGAAGCAACACGAGAAATTCTTCATGACCAGGATCTTCCTATGCATCTATGGGCAGAAGCTGCTAGGACAACTGTATATGTACATAACAGAACACCTCACAAGATACTTGACAACAAGACACCAGAAGAAGTTTTCTCTGGTAAAAAACCTGAAGTTAGCCATGTCAGAATATTTGGCTGTCCATTATTTACACACATTCCAAAGGAAAAGAGGACAAAGCTAGATCCTTCAAGAAAGAAGGGCATCTTTGTGGGTTACAGTGAAAGCTCGAAGGCTTACAGAATATACTTTCTAGGGTTCAAGAAGATTGA
Source organism: Larix kaempferi (assembly GCA_027924585.1). Classification (NCBI taxonomy): domain Eukaryota; kingdom Viridiplantae; phylum Streptophyta; class Pinopsida; order Pinales; family Pinaceae; genus Larix; species Larix kaempferi. The sequence continues at coordinate 12,057,333 of BSBM01000792.1, forward strand.
CATCAGCCAGGATGTAACATTTGATGAGGACTCAACATATATCAAATCAAGGAAGACACCTGTTGAAGACCATGAAGAACCAAAGGTAACCAGATTTCAAGACACCACTATGAAAGAAGCAATTCCAGAAGAAGATCGTGAAATTGAAGATCCACAAGAACCTATAGATCCACCCCATGAGAAGAATTCTCACAAGAGGAAACTTGTATGGGCTAGAGAGCTCATCCAATATGCATAAAGGTATGGCATTCCAGAAGAAGAACATGAAGAAAGGAAGAGGACTAGATCACATACCAGTTGTGTTGCCTTGCTCTGTGACATTATGAACAAAGAACCTTCCAGTTATGAAGAAGCAGCGGAAAAGAAAGAATGGAAGGATGCCATGATCTAGGAGTACCAGTCGATCATGAAGAATGATGTTTGGGATGTGATCCCAAGACCTGAAGGGAAGTATGTTGTGACTTCCAAGTGGATCTATAATATCAAGCATACTACAGATGGAAACATAGAGAAATACAAGGCGAGGTTTGTAGCTCGTGGCTTCTCCCAAAAAGAGGGAATAAACTATGAAGACACTTTTGCACCTGTAGCAAAATACACTTCCATCAGAACAGTACTTGCCCTGGCTGCAATGATGAAGTAGAAGATACACTAGATGGATGTCAAGACAACTTTCTTGAATGGTGTAGTCAAAGAGGAAGTATATGTGGAGTAGCCACTCGGGTTTGAGACACATGACATGGAGTCATATGTGTGCATATTGAAGAAAGCCTTGTATGGCTTGAAGCAAGCTCCTAGGACTTGGTATGGTAGGATAGACAACTTTCTATCCAGTTTGGGATTTACCAAGAGTAAGGAGAATTCCAACCTTTACTACAAGGTTGAGGAAGGAAATCCAGTGATACTACTATTGTATGTGGATGACCTATTTGTTACAGGTGAGTATAGATTGATTGCCAATACAAAGAGGAAGCTTGCTGCCGAGTTCGAGATGAAGGACTTGGGGATGATGCACTACTTTCTAGGCATGGAGGTGTGGCAGAGTGCAGATGGAATATTCCTTGGACAAGGGAAGTATGTAGTAGAGATCCTAAAGCAGTTCGGGGTGATGGACTACAAGGCCATGGCCACACCTATGGCATCGAACCTGAAGCTTCTGTGTGATGCTTCATCTGATCCGGTTGATGTCACAGTGTATCATCAGATGATTGGGTCCTTGATGTACTTGACGAACACGAGACCAAATATTTGCTTTGCAGTGAACACATTGAGCCAGTTCCTGACGGATCCCAGAGGTGTTCACCTGGTTGCTGTAAAGCATATTCTAAGGTACCTGAAGGGTACAATTGATTATGGGCTCAAGTATGATGCGAATCAAAAGTTTAACTTGGAGGGTTATGTTGATTCAGATTGGGCAGGCAGTGCTACAGATAGGAAGAGCACTTCTGGGTGTTGCTTCAGTATGCGATCAATTGTGATCTCTTGGTTTAGCAAGAAGAAGTCCTGCATAGCACTGATTACAGCCGAAGCAGAGTATGTCGCAACTGGTTCGGCTAGTTGTGAGGCAATATGGCTTAGGAAGCTACTGCCTGAGTTATTTGATCTCCCATTGGATGCTACTGGTATCTTTTGTGACAACTAGAGTTGTGTGAAGCTGTCTGAGAACCCGGTGTTCCATGACAGGTCGAAGCACATTGAGATCAAATATCACTATATCAGGGATATGGTGCAGAGAGGAGTAGTGAAGCTCATGTATGTTGCGACAGATGAGAAGGTTGCAGATGTGTTGATGAAACTACTAGCCAGAGTGAAGTTTGAGTACTTCAGAGAGAGGCTTGGGGTTCTTTAGATTGAAGACACTATGAGGAAGAAGTGATGGGACACACTTGCAGGAGCCATTCCAAGCATAGTGATAGGAGGATCCTTCCATGGCTGTGGATGTAAGCGTTGTATGATGAGCATCAGGACGATGCTCCAATTCCTGCTTTGTATATGCATCAATTGGATGCTTTGTATGATAAGTTGGCTGATGTATGATGATATGCATCCAGGCGATGTAGTGACGATGATCAGGATGATCATGTGTGATGAGTATCAAGATGATACTCTAGATGATATGCATCAGGACAATGCTATGACAATGATCAGGATGATCATGTGTGATGGGTATCAGGATGATACACTGGATTATATGCATCAGGATGATGCTATGACGATGATCAGGATGGTCATGTGTGATGAGTATCAGGATGGTCATGTGTGATGAGTATCAGGATGATACTCTGGACGATATGCATCAGGACGATGCTATAATGATGATCAGGATGATCATGTGATTATGTACATCAGGATAATGTATGGTGAGTATTAGGTTGATACTCTGTGGTCGTGGACAGGTTGTGCAGATGAGCATGTAAATTGACCTCGGAGATCTTGCTAGTCGTGCTTCATCACATAAAGGATCCTGGGATACTCTTTCGATGTTTTTCTCTGGGAGGGCATGTAATATTTGTTAGTTTTTCAGAATTTACTTCAATCTGATCTAGGATCTTAACTAAGAGAACAACATGTACAACATATCTACAGCATATCAATCATGGACAATAATACAAGCACACAAGAGGCATAGAGTTTACTTGGGGAAAACCATAAAGGTGAAAAACCCCAATAACTTCCTCAGAGATAGATAGAGCAATGATACAACCCAAGCATAAGAGATAGACATCTCCTAGCAACAACTTCTCCTCCTCCACAAGTGCGCAATTCTCCAAAGAGTGTGAGAGAGAATAGAATGATCAAATAGAGTGCCTCCCGCACTCTATTTATACTTGACTTGACTTGCTTAATAACCTTTACTAGGTTGGCCTTACCTTAACCACATAACATAATGCTGATTGGACCGACACCCAATAGGGTGGTCTAATAACCCTTTGACCCACATTGCTGACCCCCAATAGGGTGGTCTAATAACCCTTCGACCCACACGACTTATACAGGGCCGACCCCAACAAGGTGGTCTAATAACCCATCAAGTATAAGTTATAACACTTACAATATAAATAACGACACTTCCGTATAGAGGAATAATACCATCTCTGTAGGAGTACAATATACATATATGAAATACATTCCAAAGTTACATATACATCAGCACTCCCTCTTAACTAGGAAGGTATTTCTTAACACAGGTCTTCTAGCACAAGTCTTCTTCTCTGGATCATCCTCACTGGATAATTGTCATTGAGTCATCGTCATCATCACTGTTGTTGCTATCTCAATCAATCTCTGAATCTACTCATCATAGGAAGTTCTACAGAGCCAGTCCTTTTTCATATTGGATGTAGGCCATACTGTGGAAATCTCAGGACTTATTACGTGCATCGCAAAACCTCGCTAGAGCATCCAGGCTGTTATGAGCACACAACTCTACTTGGCGGATCTCCCAGGAACATATTATATGTGACTGTCACAAAACCTTAAAAGAGTCTCTTGACTCGTAAGAACCCTAAAGAGCATCTGAGGCCTTTTTCATCCTATCCAGATCTCCAGGACTTATTACATGTGACCTCCACCACAAAACCTTAAAAGAGTGTCTTGCGAAGCAAGAACCCTAAAGAGAATCTAAGGCCTTTTTAATCATGTCCAGATCTCCAAGACTTATTGCATGTGGTCATGGAAAGACCTCGAAAGAGCATCCCAGGACTGATTACGAGCACACAGCTCAACGTATCGGATCTCCCAGGGCCGAATTATATGCCATAGGACAAAACCTTGTAGGAGCATCTTCCAAATATCACAGGGCCAAATTATATGCCATAGGAAAAACCTTGAAAGACTATATGCAGATCTCCCAGGTCCAAATTATATGTCCTCCCAAAGCAAAACCTCGAAAGAGCATTTGCCAGATATCCCAGGTTCAGATTACATGCCATAGGCAAAACCTTGAAAGACTATCTACAAACATCCCAGGGCACAAATTATATGCTTATCTGCACAACCTGTTCCATGGCCACAAAGTATCAACTTGATACTCACCATACATCATCCTGATGTACACATGATCATTCTGATCATCATCACTACATCGTCCTGATGCATGTCATCTGGAGCAACATCCTGAAGCTCTTCATCCATGATCATCTTGATCATATAATGCATCCACCTGATGCATACCAAGTATCTACCTAATACATATCATTATACATGATCCACTTGATCATACAATGTATCCACCTGATACATACATAGATACATGATCCACCTGATCACACAATGTATCCACCTGATACATATACAGATACATGGTCCAAGCATCCAGCATGATGCATATACATATACATGATCCAACTGATCATATCCAGCATCCAACATGATGCATACATAGCAGTAACTGGAGCATCGTCCTGATGCTCATCATCTAGCGCTTATATCCACAACCATGGAAGAATCCTCCTCTCACCATGCTTGGAATGGCTTCAGCAAATGTCTCCATCATTTCTTCCTCGAAGTGTCATTGATCTGAAGGACACCAAGCCTCTCTCTGAAGTACTTGAACTTCACTCTGGCTAGTGGCTTCGTCAGCACATCTGCAATCTGCTCATTTGTTGCAACATACAAGAGCTTCACTGCTCCTCTTTGCACCATACCCCTAATATAGTGATATTTTATCTCTATGTGTTTCGACCTATCGTGGAACACCGGTTTCTTAGACAACTTCACACAATTTTGGTTGTCACAAAAGATACCAGTAGCCTCCAGCGGGAGATCAAATAACTCAGACAGTAGGTTCCGAAGCCATGCTGCCTCACAACTAGCTGAACAAGCTGCAACATACTCTGCCTCAACTGTACTCAGTGCTATGCAGGACTGCTTCCTGCTAAACCAAGAGATCACACCTGATCCCATACTGAAGCAGCACCTAGAAGTGCTCTTCCTATCTGCAGCACTGCCTACCCAATCAGAATATGATTTACAGCAACTAGGTGAACACCTCTGGGATCTGTCAGGAACTGGCTCAATGTGTTCACCACAAAACAAATATATGGTCTCGTGTTCGTTAGGTACATCAAGGACCCAATCATCTGACGAAACATTGTGACATCAACCGGATCAGATGAAGCACCACATAGAAGCTTCAAGTTCGATGCCATAGGCATGGCCATGGCCTTACAGTCTATCATCCTGAACCTCTTCAGGATCTCTACTGCATACTTCCCTTGTCCAAGGAAGATTCCATCTGCACTCTGCCACACCTCCATGCCTAGAAAGTAGTGCATCATCCCCAAGTCCTTCATCTCGAACTCAGTAGCAAGCTTCCGCTGCGTGTCGGCAATCAATCTATCCTCACCTATAACAAACAGGTCATCCACATACAAAAGTAGTATCACTAGATTGCCTTCCTCAACCTTGTAGTAAAGGTTGGAATCTGCTTTACTCTTGGTAAAGCCAAAACTGGATAGAAAGCTGTCTATCCTACCATACCAAGTTCTGCACATATATGACTTCCCGTCATGTGTCTCAAAACCAAGTGGCTGCTCCACATACACTTCCTCTTCGACTACACCATTCAAGAAGGCTGTCTTGAAATCCATCTGGTGTATTTTCCATTTCATCACTGCAGCCAGAGCAAGTATTGATCTGATGGAAGTGTGCTTGGCTATAGGTGTAGAAGTCTCTTCATACTCAATCCCTTTTTCTGGGAGAAGCCACGAGCTACAAACCTCGTTTTGTATTTCTCCATGCTACCATTTGCAACATGCTTGATCTTATAGATCCATTTGGAAGTCATAATAGACTTCCCTTCAGGTCTTGGGATTGCATCCCAAACATTATTCTTCATGATCGACTGGTACTCCTCGATCATGACATTCTTCCTTAATCCTAGGAACTTCAATATATTCAATAGATAACTTTGTTGCTAGAACGAATGTTGTAGTCCTTCTTTTGTGTTAAATTTTCAGTATTAAATCACAATACTATAGGATCTTTGCTGAGAGAATAACATCTACAGTATATCAATGCATGACAATCATAATATGACAAGCATCACAAGCATCATAAGAATCAAAAGCATAGAGACAAGAGACACAGAGTTTCCTTGGGGAAAACCCTAAGGTGAAAAACCCCACAACTTCCTCAGAGATAGAGAGAGCAATGGCTCAACCAAAATACAACCAAGTAATACAGAGATAGTCTCCTAGCAGATGATCCTCCTCCTCCTCACTAGTGCGCCACTTTCCAGAGAGAGAGATAGATACTTTTCCGAGTGAGTAAAATAGAGATCTCCTATCTCTATTTATACTCACCTTTTTGCCCAGTGACCTACTGGGCCGACTTGTCTACTTTAGTACATCCACATTATATTATATATTAATTAGGGCCGACCCCATAAGGTGGTCTAATAACCCATCGGCAAGTACACACACTTGCGACACTTGTCAATCCACATGACGACACTTCCTTATCGAGGAATAACACATCTCTTATAAGGGTACAATAAATATACATATAATATACTGATGAAATACATTCCGAAGTTACATATACATCAACACTCCCTCTTAACAAGGAAGGTATTTCTCGACACAGATCTGCTAGACAAGTCTTCTTCTCTGGATCATCGTCATCGATGCATCGTCATCATCATCGTCACTGCTGCTGTTATCTCATCCAATCTCTGTCTCTACTCGTCATAGGAAGTTCTACAGAGCCAGTCCTTTTTCATACTGGATGTAGGCCCACCACCTGCAGGTCTTTGTCATCACTGGCCATACTGTGGAATCCTCAGGACTTATTACGTGCGTCACAAAACCTCGAAAGAGCATCCCAGGATATTACGGGTACACAACTCCAACCTGTAGGATATCCCAGGGCGCTATTACATGTGACCCCACCACAAAACCTCGAAAGAGCATCTTAGGATGTTACGGGTACACAACTCCGACCTAAGATCTCCCAGGGCACAAATTACATGTGGTCCACCACAAAACCTAGCAAGAGCATCTCAGGATGTTACGGGTACACAACTCCGACCTGAGATCTCCTAGGGCACAAATTACATGTGGTCATGGCAAAACCTCGCAAGAGCATCTCAGGATGTTACGGGTACACAATTCCGACCTGAAATCTCCCAGGGCCCAAATTACATGCCATAGGACAAAACCTCGCAAGAGCATCTCAGGATGTTACGGGTACACAACTCCGACCTGAGATCTCCCAGGGCAACGAATTACATGTCCTCCCAGAGCAATGTCTCGAAAGAGCATCCCAGGTTGTTACGGGTACACAACTCCGACCTATAGGATCTCCCAGACATGCTCATCTGCACAACCTGATCCACGGCCACAGAGTATCAACCTGATACTCACCATACATCATCCTGATGTACTCATGATCGTCCTGATCATAATCACTGCAACGTCCTGCTGCAAGTCATCTGGAGCAACATCCTGAAGCTCGTCATCTATGATCATCCTGATCATCACTGCAACATCCTGCTGCATGTCATCTGGAGAAACATCCTGAAGCTCGTCATCTATGATCATCCTGATCATCACTGCAACATCCTGCTGCATGTCATCTGGAGCAACATCCTGAAGCTCGTCATCTATGATCATCCTGATCATCACTGCAACATCCTGCTGCATGATCTACCTGATCATCAATGCATCTTCCTGATGCATACCAAGTATCATACATGATCCTCCTGATCATCAATGCATCTACCTGATGCATACCAAGTATCTACCTGATACATATCATCATACATGATCCTCCTGATCATCAATGCATCTACATGATGCATACCAAGTATCTTCCTGATACATATCATCATACATGATCCTCCTGATCATCAATGTATCCACCTGATACAAATACAAATACATGGTCCAAGCATCCAACATGATGCATAAACAATACATACACATGATCCAACTGATCATATCCTGCATCCAACATGATGTGTACATACATACATAAAATGATCCAACTGATCATATCCTGCATCCAACATGATGCGTACATACATACATAAAATGATCCAACTGATCATATCCAGCATCCAACATGATGCGTACATACATACATAAGATGATCCAACTGATCATATCAGCATCCAACATGATGCGTACATACATACATAAAATGATCCAACTGATCATATCAAGCAGAAACTAGAACATCATCCTGATGCTCATCATCCAGCGCTTACATCCACAGCCATGTGAAGGATCCTCCTTCCAACATGCTTGGAATGGCTTCAGCAAATGTGTCCATCACTTCTTCCTCGAAGTGTCCTCGATCTGAATAACGCCAAGCCTCTCTCTGAAGTACTCGAACTTCACCCTGGCTAGTGGCTTCGTCAGCACATCTGCAATCTGCTCGTCCGTCGCAACATACAGGAGCTTCACAGCTCCTCTCTGCACCATATCCCTGATATAGTGATATTTGATCTCTATGTGTTTCGACCTGTCATGAAACACTGGGTTCTCGGACAGCTTCACACAACTCTGGTTATCACAGAAGATACCAGTAGCCTCCAACGGGAGATCAAATAACTCAGACAGTAGCTTCCGTAGCCATACTGCCTCACAACTAGCTGAACAGGCTGCAACATACTCTGCCTCAGCTGTACTCAGTGCTACGCAGGACTGCTTCCTGCTAAACCAAGAGATCACACCTGATCCCATACTGAAGCAACACCCAGATGTGCTCTTCCTATCTGCAGCACTGCCAGCCCAATCTGAATCAACATAACCCTGTAGGTTAAACTTTTGATTTGCCTCATATCTGAGCCCATAATCCACTGTACCCTTCAGGTACCTCAGAACATGCTTTACAGCAACCAGGTGAACACTCCTCGGATCCGTCAGGAACTGGCTCAATGTGTTCACAGCAAAGCAGATATCTGGTCTCGTGTTCGTCAGGTACATCAAGGACCCAATAATCTGACGATACATAGAAACATCAACTGGCTCAGATGAAGCATCACAAAGAAGCTTCAGATTCGATGCCATAGGTGTGGCCATGGCTTTGCAATCCATCATCCCAAATCTCTTCAGGATATCAACTGTGTACTTCCCTTGGCCAAGGAAGATCCCACCTGCATTCTGCCACACCTCCATACCTAGGAAATAGTGCATCATTCCCAAATCTTTCATATCGAATTCAGCTGCAAGCTTCCTCTTGATATCTACAATCATTCTGTTATCTCCTGTCACAAATAGGTCATCCACATATAAAAGTAGAATCACAGGATTCCCTTCTTCAACCTTGTAGTAAAGGTTGGAATCCGCTTTACTCTTGGTAAAGCCCAAACTAGATAGGAAACTGTCCATCCTACCATACCAGGTTCTGGGAGCTTGCTTCAAGCCATACAAGGCTTTCTTCAATCTGCATACATAAGATTCCCTGTCATGTATTTCAAATCCGAGTGGTTGTTCCACATATACTTCCTCTTCTACTACACCGTTCAGGAAAGCAGTCTTGACATCCATCTGGTGTATCTTCCATTTCATTGCTGCGGCCAAGGCAAGTACTGTTCTGATGGAAGTATATCTGGCTACAGGTGCAAAGGTTTCTTCATAGTCTATTCCTTCCTTCTGAGAGAAACCACGAGCTACGAATCTTGCTTTATATTTTTCCACACTGCCATCTGCAGCATGCTTGATTTTGTAGATCCACTTGGAAGTCACAACAGACTTCCCTTTAGGTCTTGGGACAATATCCCAAACATCATTCTTCATAATTGATTGATATTCCTCAACCATAGCATCCTTCCATTCTTTCTTTTCTGCTGCCTCTTCATAACTGGAAGGCTCTTTGTTCATGATGTCACAGAGTAAAGCAACATAACTGGTGTGTGATCTGGTTCTCTTCTTTGCTCTGTGTTCTTCTTCTGGAATGCCAAATCTTTCTGCATCATGAATGAGCTCTCTAGCCCATACAGGTTTCCTCTTGTGAGAGTTATCCTCACGAGGTGGATCTACAGGTTCTTGTGGATCTTCAAACTCACGAGCAGTTTCTGGAACTGCATCAGTCATGGTAGTGTCTTGAAATCTTGTTTCCTTAGGTTCTTCATAATCTTCAATAGGTGCCTTTCTTGATTTGATGAATGCTGAATTTTCATCAAATGTTACATCCCTGCTGACATCAATCTTCTTGAACCCTGGAAAATATATTCTGTAAGCCTTCGAGCTTTCACTATAACCCACAAAGATGCCCTTCTTTCCTGAAGGATCTAGTTTAGTCCTCTTCTCCTTTGGGACATGAGTGTATACTGGACAACCAAATATTCTGAGATGGCTGACTTCAGGTTTCTTACCAGAGAAGACTTCTTCTGGTGTCTTGTTGTCCAATATCTTGTGGGGTGTTCTATTCTGTACATATACAGCTGTTCTAGCTGCTTCTGCCCAAAGATGCATAGGAAGATCCTGGTCATGCAACATTGCCCTTGCTGCTTCCATGATAGTTCTGTTCTTCCTTGATCTGAGAGACCCTTGAAAAGTAGGATTGAATGGTTTCCCCATTCTGAAACTTTACTGCTTTCAATTGGTTCCGCAGGGTCATCTTGCGATTTATGTTCTTTCCTTCAAATAGCTTGGTCAAAGATTCAAACATCTCTTTGGGTGTCTTGAGAGAAGACACATGGGGTATGAGATGGTCTTTGATAGAATCAGCAATGATTCTCTTTGCCTTGACCAAGTTTTTCTTGTGCAATACCTTGGCCTCTTCATCCTCTGGGATAGGGATGTCTTCTTTCACATATGAGTCCAACTCATTCTCTTCCAGGATTAGCCCAATCCTATACTTCCAGGCTCGGAAGTTATCATCCCCTTCAAGCTTATCCTCAAGCTTGGTGTGAAGAGACATCTTTAAGAGTACTTCAAATGGAAATAGAAAAGATTTAGAACTTACCACTTGAAGTGCTGAAAACTGGATCTGGTCCCGGATTAGGGTTTGTCAGAGAAACCCTAAAAATTCAAAATGTGAATTTCAAAATTCTGAAAGGATAGAAAGATGCGCCTTGGAGAGTTGATCAGCCTAGTACATTTAGAATTTGAGATCAGCAAAGTCTTGTCCTTCAAAATTGCCTTTTTGTCCTCCCGGGTTCACTGGGGAGAGCCCTGAATTAGGGTTTGAGTTTCCCGGAGATCTACCCAGCCAAAAATCTCGATCCAAAGCTCAAACCTTCGATTTTTGCAAGGAGCTTCCAGCTGTACCTTCAGTTTCCAGAAATTCCTATTTTTGTGGAAACCCTAATTTTTAGGGCCAAAACTGAAAATGCTCGGAACTGAAATCTGATTGGACAGAAAGATGCGCCTTGATGAGTAGATCCAATCTACTATACTGAATTTCAAAAATCTGTGGAGAGAAACCCAATAAACAAGCAATACAAGCTTCCGTCACTGCAAAATGTCTTCTTCTCAGTTAAGCTCTGATACCATGTTAAATTTTCAGTATTAAATCACAATACTATAGGATCTTTGCTGAGAGAATAACATCTACAGTATATCAATGCATGACAATCATAATATGACAAGCATCACAAGCATCATAAGAATCAAAAGCATAGAGACAAGAGACACAGAGTTTCCGTGGGGAAAACCCTAAGGTGAAAAACCCCACAACTTCCTCAGAGATAGAGAGAGCAATGGCTCAACCAAAATACAACCAAGTAATACAGAGATAGTCTCCTAGCAGATGATCCTCCTCCTCCTCACTAGTGCGCCACTTTCCAGAGAGAGAGATAGATACTTTTCCGAGTGAGTAAAATAGAGATCTCCTATCTCTATTTATACTCACCTTTTTGCCCAGTGACCTACTGGGGCCAACTTGTCTACTTTAGTACATCCACATTATATTATATATTAATTAGGGCCGACCCCATAAGGTGGTCTAATAACCCATCGGTAATTACACACACTTGCGACACTTGTCAATCCACATGACGACACTTCCTTATAGAGGAATAACACATCTCTTATAAGGGTACAATAAATATACATATAATATACTGATGAAATACATTCCGAAGTTACATATACATCAACATTTTGTAGGTGAAGGTATACAATCTTTCCTACAAAACAAGTTAAATTGCATGATTAGAAACATCTCATAGTTTTTAGAACAAATTCTTACACATAAAGAAATATGTCATTCAATCATGCAATTATTTTAGCCAATGCTTCAATACAACATTCATCCATATCCTGTAACTTTCTAGATGCCTTCCAATCTCTACCAGAACATTGTTAAGAGTTTGCACTACTCCCAACATGTCAGCAAAGAGATTTCATTCTAGATAAGTAGCAATGGAATGTTGTACAGTGCCATAGGCCACTTACCCATCACACGCATATTAGTAGTATACTGTTCATTAATGCAATTATTCTAATATGCATAATACACAACCTAAGTCTAGGAACATAAGCATATACATCATTGAACAACATTATTTAAACAAACAAATATGTAAGAAATGACAATTCAAATACTTATGTTTGTTTGGTTGTTGGGTGGACTCCCTCTGAATCTTTGCAACTCCATTCTGATTATGGATTGTGAGAAGTGGTCAACTCCCTCTGAATATATGCATCCTTGTAGAAACTACTGGAGTGTGCTCCCTCTTGATCTTTGCTTCCTGGATTACCTGTCCTTGAACTTATATCCATCCTCGATCATTATGCATGCTTACAAGTATCATTATTGTGATATCCTCGAGATCTCATACATAATCATACATTTATTAGTATATTCTCAATACTATCAAAACACAATAATCTTAAGCATGTATAGTCATGATCATTTCAAACAGAAATAATAAGCATTAGTATTCAAGGACTCTTATGGTTGGTCATATCATAAATTAAAGTAAGAAACATAATATGCCTAAAACCGTGATTACTCAAACCTATACTTTCATGACTCTTCTGGTTAGTCATATCATCAATTAAGGTAAGAAACATAATATGCATACACCCATGTTTATTCAAACCTATGAATAATCATTGTCAATCATGCCATGTATACTTATATAAGAGATCCTATCACAAGGTAGGATTCTAACTTGATATAGGAAAAACATACCTGGATTAGTATGTTAGCTAGTTATGTCTAACATACCCACATGATGTCTTCTTGTTCTCTTCAATGACTTGTGCTATTAACCTAAATATATCATAGGTTAACCATTATAGAACCAAGTTATACATACTTCGTAAATAGATCTTCTAAGCGATCCATGACAATGGATGAATCTTTGTCTTCATGTCTTCATGGTCATATGTTCTTGAACTAGAACATGATTTGTCTTTCTTGATGTACTTTTCATGTTAGCGGACAACATCAACCTCATACAACAATATAATGCATTAGTACAATCATAAGTGTCAAAACCCTAATCAATGAATATCTTATGTAAGTCATACATTCATAATTTTATTAAGGTGATACGACAAGTCTAAAGTTTAATCAAGATTGTACTAACCTTAATGAAGACAAACATACCATAAACTTAATCATGAACAGATCTTGAAACATACCTCGATAAATCATACCTGTCGATATTGCTTGTAATATTCTTTTGTAAGGCCTTAGCCTTATCTCCCTCCGAAACTGGAACTTCTTCACTTATGCAAGTGACCAATCCATTCTATTATAGGATTAACCCAATCAACTTGATTTGCAGGAACTGGATTTGGAGTTGGATTAGGGTTTGTCAGAGAAACCCTAAAAATTCAAACTTTGAATTTCAAACTTCTAAAAGGATAGAAAGGTGCTCCTTGATGAGCTGATCAAGCCGGTATACTCAGAATTTGAAAACTGCAAAGTTTCACCCCTCAAAATTGCCTTTGAAACTTCCGGATCTTCTAGACATGATCCCGAACTAGGGTTTGATAAATCCCACCCTTTTTCCCAACCAAACGGTTTGATCCAAAGCTCTAAACTTTGATTTTTCTGAGGAGCTTCCAGCCATGCTCACAGACTTAAAAAATTCCAACTTTTGTAGAAGCCCTAATTTTCCATTTTTTCGATCAAAGTCCCGAACTAGGGTTTGATCAAGCCCGGCCTTCTGCCCAACCAAAAAATTTGATCTTGGTCTCTAAATTTCGATTTTGATGAGTAGCATTCAGCCGTGGTCTTCGATTACAAAAATTCCAACTTTCTCCGAAACCCTAATTCCCGCCGCCATGAATGAAGGTGCTCAAAATCCAATTATGTTTTGACAGAAATATGCACCTGATTTTTTCTAGTGTAACTCCAAAATTATGAATCCAAAGGGTTTGAAACTTATACCTGTGGTATCGCAATCTGTCATCTTTCCAACCCCACAGGTCTGACCTCAATTGGATATTATGAGAGAGAGTTATGCCAAGTGTCGCAACGTGACCTGTTTATGGGATAAAATAGGAGAGCGAACTTGTACGGAGTGCCACGTGTCACTGGTTCACTTTCGGCCTCTGAACCTTCAGCTTGTCAAAGTAAATTCCGTTCCCTACCTGTCACTTTTTATGAAATTTCATTTGGAGCTTCCTAGCCCAAGTTATGACCTTTTTTCCTAGGTCACCTATTTATGACTTAGATCTGGAAGAGGCAGAAACCCTATATTGTACAGATCATAAAACACAAATTACAATGAATTAGAAGTTTTCCTTTGCACACAAGGTACAAGGGGATCTGATCTCCGACTTGTAAAAGTTTCATATTTGAAAACTTTGCCAAAATGGATTTATAGCGAAAGTGCTAGGATGACTGGTTTTTTCTATATCAAGCCCTAGCATCACAAATGCAACAAGTGTCATACATGCCATACCATGCCTTCTTTCAGGCTAGCTCTGATACCATGTTAGTTTTTCAGAATTTACTTCAATCTGATCTAGGATATTAACTGAGAGAACAGCATGTACATCATATCTACAGCATATCAATCATAGACAATAATGCAAGCACACAAGAGACACAGAGTTTACTTGGGGAAAACCATAAAGGTGAAAAACCCCAATAACTTCCTCAGAGATAGATAGAGCAATGATACAACCCAAGTATAAGAGATAGACATCTCCTAGCAACAGCTTCTCCTCCTCCATAAGTGCTCGACTCTACAAAGAGTGTGAGAGAGAATAGAATGATCAAATAGAGTGCCTCCCGCACTCTATTTATACTTGACTTGACTTGCCTAATAACCTTTACTAGGTCAGCCTTAACTTAACCACATAACATAATGCTGATTGGGACGACACCCAATAGGTTGGTCTAATAACCCTTTGACCCACATGGTCGACCCCCAATAGGGTGGTCTAATAACCCTTTGACCCACATGACTTATACAGGGCCGACCCCAACAAGGTGGTCTAATAACCCATCAAGTATAAGTTACGACACTTACAATATAAATGACGACACTTCCGTATAGAGGAATAATACCATCTCTATAGGAGTACAATATACATATATGAAATACATTCCAAAGTTACATATACATCAACAATATTGCCCTGGGAGATCTTAATGGTCATGCTGCGGCACATAAAGGATCATGGGATACTCTTTCGAGGTTTTGTCCTATGGCATATAATATTTCCCTAGGAGATCCGATAGGTTGAGCTATGTGCTCATAATCAATCCTAAGATGCTCTTTTGAGGTTTTTCCATGACCACATGTAATTTTTCCTTGGTAGATCTTGCCAGTTGTGCTTCGGCACATAAAGGATCTTGGGATACTCTTTCAAGGTTTTGTGGTGACCACATGTAATATTGTCGTGGGAGATCTTGCCGGTCGTGCTTCGGCACATAAAGGATCCTGGGATACTCTGTCGAGGTTTTCTGGTGGGGGTCACATGTAATTTGACCTAGAAGATCTTGTCGGTCGTGCTTCGGCATATAAAGGATCCTGGGATACTCTTTTGAGGCATTGTGATGCACGTAATATGTCCTGAGGATTCCATAGTATGGCTAGTGTTGATGAAGATCTACAGGAGGTGGGCCTACATCCAACATGAAAAAGGGATGGCTCTGTAGAACTTCCCATGATGAGAAGAATTATGAGATAGCCCAGTGATCGAGATGTCGAGTACAACAGCAGTGATGATGATGATGCTCTATGATTGATGATCCAGCTCCAGAATTGAAGACTTGCGCCGATATGTATTGATGACCTGTGTTCAAAATACCTTCCTATTTAAGAGGGAGTGTTGATGTATTTGTAACTTCAGAAGATATTCACTTGTATATTACAGTTGTACTTTATTGTATATCCAACAGAGATGTCTTATTCCTCTGATTGGAAGTGTCATCATTTGTATTTGCAAATGTCGCAAGTTACATTGTAAGTGTCGTCATTTGTATTGATGGATTATTAGACCACTAGTGTGGGGTCGGCCCTAGTTAGGTCATGTGGTTGGGTTATTAGGTTTCCTTAGGACGTCGGCCCTAATTGGTTTATTGGAAGGTCAAGTCAAGTATAAATAGAGGGTGTGCCTCTCTCATTCTATTCATTCACTCACTTCTCAAGCTCGCATAGCTAAGTGAGAAAGTGGCACACATGTGGAGGAGGAGGAGTATTTGCTGGAGACATCTTATTGGGTTTGATTCTTGTGATCTTGTATTGGGGCTTATTCTATCTCTGAGGAAGTTGCGGGGTTTTTCACCTTCTTGGTTTTCCCCGGTGAAACTCTGTGTCTCTTGTGTGCTTGTTATTGTGTCTATGATTGATATGATGTACATGTTATTCTCTTAGAGATCCTGAATGATAATGGAATGAATTTATCGAAAAATTAACACTAGAATCATTCTTCCTTATGAATTTTGGGAGGTAAATTTTGTGTTGTTCAAGGAGTTTGGTCATTTGATCTATCTTCTTCTTCATGCAAGATCTCTCTATATGGTTTCCTTTCTTACAATAGGAACACTTGGTCTTCTCAAACCCCTTTTGCTTATCCTTCTTGGAGATGGAGGCCCCTTATGATGGATTATACTTATCCTTCTGCTTGGATTCAAATTGATTCTTTTCTTTCCCTTTCTGCTTCCCTTTAGCATTCGCACTTTTTGACTCTACAACCATAAGAGATTTATTTTTGGAGGCCTTCAAGGAACCCATCTGAATCAGTTTGTCTTTTTCTTGGATGAGAGATCCAGTGAATGCATATAAGGAGTGAATTTTCCAATTGGGGATTAACAATATCCTAGAATGGAAGGTAGAAACAAATATTGAAAATTTTGGACCAAGCTTGCTTAGGATGGAAAGCACTAGCAACTCATCCTTCTTCTCAATGCCGCATTGTTTGCACTATGTAACCAAGGATTTGAATTTAGAAAATAACTATTGTATGGTTTCAAAATTGTTGGGTTGAATATTAATTAATTCATTTTCCAAAATATGGCTTCTCAACTCATCTTTCTTTCCGAAGAGAGTCTCAAGATTCAACCAAACCTCTCTTGGAGTCTTCAATCCTTCAAGGTGGAAGAGAAAATCTATGGAAATATGAATACACATGAAACCAAACGATTCATCTAATATGTTCAGGTACTTATCCTTCTCAACATCTACCTGAGGTTCGACCTCCTTTCCCAGTGTGATCATGTACATACTCTTGTTGCGCAACACCATCCGCATATAATCCCTCCAATCAAGATAAATAAAGGGTGTCAGGATCCTTGGAGACAAAGGAACATTCAAATTCTCCATGTGAAACTGCTGGAGCAAATACAAACTGAAACTAATGCACTAAAAAACCTTCAAAAACCTGCAAAAAAATCTCGATTTTGGAGATAAAATTCTACTAAGCACTGCTTTAGGACAATGGGCATTTTTATCTGAATCCTTCACAACTGGCTAGACCTCAAAGTATTTCTCCAATGAAGTCAATGCAATTGCACCAAGATTTGCTACGAAAATATAGAGTCTTCTGGTGCACTACTGAAAGAAATTGCTCAACCTACGCTCTCTAAGCTCTGATACCATGTGAAATTCTAGAACACAACGAATCATAGAGCTGAGAATACATCACAGTGAAATGAATGAGCATAAAAGATGAATTACAGTGAAAATTGCAGTGAAATGAGCAGTAAAATTAATCATGCATTGGAACTCAAATAGAAATGGAAAATGTGCATTATAATCCATTAATCAGTATAGTCAACAGATGTTACAATGGAGAGAATTTGATTATCCTAGGAGAATTCAAATCCATGTCAGTCTAGCATAGGAATTGTCACCATTGGAGTGCTCTGGAAATCCCAAACTCAACTCAACTCAGCCAAAACTTAGTTAATTGAAGCTACTATCAGTTAACTGACCAAGGAGTGCGTAATTGTATGTTTTTCATGCAAATCAATCAGAAAAGGGTGCATTAGATCACAATTAGTGGTGATTGGAGCTCAAACCCCTAATAAGAGTCAGGAACTCAGGTGTAACTTAGTTAGATTGAACTAAATCACTGAGTTAGCTCCTAGAATGTAGGTAACTAACTCTGGTGGTCCTAAAATCATGCATGCATGGCGCATTAGGTGGCTAATGGGTCTTAGATGACATATGCACACCAATAGGGGGTAAATATCATCATCAACTACTAAGAAAAGGTAAATAATGCTAAGTAGGACAAGGATGGATTATTAATTATCCTAATGGTTATAACCTTATTCCCATCCTAACAAACTTCCAAGTGCTTCTATGGACTTGGTCCAACATTTGATAAGCATCATGAGCAATTAATTACTAGGTAATTATTACTTGCCCAAAATCCTCCACTAATATTGTTAAATTTTGAGTATTAATTCACAATACTATAGGATCTTTGCTGAGAGAATAACATCTACAGTATATCAATGCATGACAATCATAATATGACAAGCATCACAAGCATCACAAGAATCAAAAGCATAGAGACAAGAGACACAGAGTTTTTGTGGGGAAAACCCTAAGGTGAAAAACCCCACAGCTTCCTCAGAGATAGAGAGAGCAATGGCTCAACCAAAATACAACCAAATAACACTGAGATAGTCTCCTAGCAGATGATCCTCCTCCTCCTCACTAGTGCGCCACTTTCAGATAGAGAGTGAGTTACTTTTCCGAGTGAGTAAAATAGAGATCTCCTATCTCTATTTATACTCACCTTTTTGCCCAGTGACCTTATGGGGCCGACTTGTCTACTTAGATACATTCACATTATAATATATATAAATCAAGGCTGACCCCACATGGTGGTCTAATAACCCATCGGCAAGTACACACACTTGCGACACTTGTCAATCCACATGACGACACTTCCTTATAGAGGAATAACACATCTCTTATAAGGGTACAATAAATATATATAAAATATACAGATGAAATACATTCTGAAGTTACATATACATCAACACTCCCTCTTAACTAGGAAGGTATTTCTCGACACAGATCTACTAGACAAGTCTTCTTCTTTGGATCATCGTCATCGATGCATCATCATCATCATCGACACTGTTGCTGCTATCTCAACCAATCTCTAACTCTACTCGTCATAGGAAGTTCTACAGAGCCAGTCCTTTTTCATACTGGATGTAGGCCCACCATCTACAGGTCTTCATCATCACTGGCCATACTGTGGAATCCTCAGGACTTATTACGTGCGTCACAAAACCTGGCTGCAACATCCCAGGCTATTACGAGCACACAGCTCTACCTGTAGGATCTCCCAGGAGCACATTACATGTGACCCATCACAAAACCTGGTTGAAGCATCCCAGGCTATTACGAGCACTCATATCTGCCTGTCGGATCTCCCAGGAGCACATTACATGTGATCTCACCACAAAACCTGGCTGAAGCATCCCAGGCTGTTATGAGCACACAGCTCTACCTATCGGATCTCCTAGGAGCACATTACATGTGGTCCACCACAAAACCTGGCTGAAGCATCTGAGGCCTTTTTCATCCTGTCCAGATCTCCCAGGAGCAAATTACATGCCATAGGACAAAACCTCGCAAGAGCATCTACCAGATATCCTAGGGCACCGAATTACATGCCATAGGAAAAACCTTGAAAGACTATCTGCAAATCTCCCAGGGCACAAATTACATGTCCTCCCAAGAAAAACCTCGCAAGAGCATTTGCCAGATGTCCCAGGGCACCGAATTACATGCTATAGGCAAAACCTCGAAAGACCATCTGCAAAGCTCCCAGGGCACAAATTACATGCTTTCCTGCACAACCTGATCCACGGCCACAAAGTATCATCTGATACTCATCAAAAATCATCCTGATGTACACATGATCATCTTGATCATCATCACTGCAACATCCTGCTACATGTCATCTGGAGAAGCTCGTCATCCACAATCATCCTGATCATACAATGCATCCATTTGATGCACACCAAGTATCCACCTGATACATACATAGATACATGATCCACACAATGTATCCATCAGCATACATGATCTACCTGATCATACAAAGATACATGATCCACACAATGTATCCATCAACATACATGATCTGCCTGATCATACAAAGATACATGATCCACACAATGTATCCATCAGCATCCGACATGATGCGTACATACAAAATACATACACATGATCTATCTGATCATATCCAGCATCCAACATGATGCATATACAAAATACATACACATGATCCAACCGATCATATCCAGCATCCAACATGATGCACACATACATACATATAATGATCCAACTGATCATATCCAGCATCCAACATGATGCATACATACATACATATAATGATCCAGCATCCAACATGATGCATACATACATACATATAATGATCCAACTGATCATATCCAAGCAGAAACTAGAACATCATCCTGATGCTCATCACCCAGCGCTTACATCCACAGTCATGTGAAGGATCCCCCTTCCAACATGCTTGGAATGACTTCAGCAAATGTGTCCATCACTTCTTCCTCGAAGTATCCTCGATCTGAAGAACGCCAAGCCTCTCTTTGAAGTACTCGAACTTCACCCTGGCTAGTGTCTTCGTCAGCACATTTGCAATCTGCTCATCCATCGCAACATACAGGAGCTTCACAGCTCCTCTCTGCACCATATCCCTGATATAGTGATATTTGATCTCTATGTGTTTCGACCTGTCATGAAACACTGGGTTCTCGGACAACTTCACACAACTCTGGTTATCACAGAAGATACCAGTAGCATCCAATGGGAGATCAAATAACTCAGACAGTAGCTTCCGTAGCCATACTGCCTCACAACTAGCTGAATAGGCTGCAACATACTCTGCCTTAGCTGTACTCAGTGCTACACAGGACTGCTTCCTACTAAACCAAGAGATGACACCTGATCCGATACTGAAGCAACACCCAGATGTGCTCTTCCTATCTGCAGCACTGCCGGCCCAATCTGAATCAACATAACCCTGCAGGTTAAATTTTTGATTCGCTTCATACTTGAGCCCATAATCCACTGTACCCTTCAGGTACCTCAGAACATGCTTTACAAAAACCAGGTGAACACTCCTCGGATCCGTCAGGAACTGGCTCAATGTGTTCATAGCAAAGCAAATGTCCGGTCTCGTGTTCGTCAGATACATCAAGGACCCAATCATCTGACGGTACATGGAGACATCAACCAGCTCAGATGAAGCATCACATAGAAGCTTCAGATTCGATGCCATAGGTGTGGCCATGGCCTTACAGTCCATCATCCCAAATCTCTTCAGGATATCTACTGTGTACTTCCCTTGACCAAGGAAGATCCCACCTGCACTCTGCCACACCTCCATGCCTATGAAATAGTGCATCATTCCCAAATCTTTCATATCGAATTCAGCAGCAAGCTTCCTCTTAGTATCTGCAATCAGTCTGTCATCTCCTGTTACAAATCAGTCACCCACATACAGGAGTAGAATCACAGGATTCCCTTCCACAACCTTGTAGTAAAGGTTGGAATCCACTTTACTCTTGGTAAAGCCCAAGCTAGATAGGAAACTGTCCATCCTACCATACCAAGTTCTAGGAGCTTGCTTCAAGCCATACAAGGCTTTCTTCAATCTGCACACATATGACTCCCCGTCATGTATTTCAAAACCAAGTGGTTGTTCCACATATACTTCCTCTTCAACTACACCATTCAGGAAAGCAGTCTTGACATCCATCTGGTGTATTTTCCATTTCATAGCTGCAGCCAGGGCAAGAACTGTTCTTATGGAAGTATACCTGGCTACAGGTGTAAAAGTTTCTTCATAATCTATTCCCTCTTTCTGAGAGAATCCACAAGCTACGAATATTGCTTTGTATTTCTCCACACTGCCATCTGCAACATGCTTGATTTTGAAGATCCATTTAGAAGTCACAACAGACTTCTCTTTAGGTCTTGGGACAACATCCCAAACATCATTCTTCATTAATGATTGGTATTCCTCAACCATGGCATCCTTCCATTCTTTCTTTCCTGCTGCTTCTTCATAACTGGAAGGCTCTTTGTTCATAATGTCACAGAGCAAAGCAACATAGCTGGTCTGTGATCTGGTTCTCTTCTTTGCTCTGAGTTCTTCTTCTGGAATACCAAATCTTTCTGCATCTTGAATGAGCTCTCTAGCCCATACAGGTTTCCTCTTGTGAGAGTTATCCTCACGGGGTGGATCTGCAGGTTCTTGTGGATCTTCAAACTCACGAACAGCTTCTGGAACTACTTCAGTCATGGTGGTGTCCTGAAATCTTGTTTCCTTAGGTTCTTCATAAACTTCGGTAGGTGCCTTCCTTGATTTGATGAATGCTGAGTTTTCATCAAATGTTACATCCCTGATGACATCAATCTTCTTGAACCCTGGAAAGTATATTCTGTAAGCCTTCGAGCTTTCACTGTAACCCACAAAGATACCCTTCTTTCCTGAAGGATCTAGTTTAGTCCTCTTTTCCTTTGGAACATGAGTATATATTGGACAACCAAATATTCTATGATGACTGACTTCAGGTTTCTTACCAGAAAAGACCTCTTCTGGTGTCTTGTTGTCCAATATCTTGTGGGGTGTTCTGTTCTGCACATATACAGCTATTCTAGCTGCTTCTGCCCATAGATTCATAGGAAGATCCTGGTCATGCAACATTGCCCTTGCTGCTTCCATGATAGTTCTGTTCTTCCTTTCTACAACACCATTTTGTTGAGGATTATATGGAGCAGTCAACTCCCTCTTAATCCCTGAATCACTGCAAAGCTTCTTGAAGTCACTTGAAGTGAATTCTCCACCATTGTCGGATCTGAATGTTTTGATCTTCTTGTCAGTTTGATTCTCCATCAAGGTTTTGAATTCCTTGAATTTATCAAGCACCTCATCTTTGCCCGTCAAGAAGTATACCCAAGTCTTCCTGGAGAAGTCATCAATAAATGAGACATAGTAAACATACCCACTCAGGGAACTGGATGACATAGGGCCACATACATCTAAGTGGATGATTTCCAGGATGTCTTTTGCCTTGCTTTCACTGCTTGGGAAAGCCTTCTTAATGTTCTTACCTTTTGCACATCCTTTGCAAACACCTTCATTTTTGGTCTTGATTTCAGGAAGACCCTCTACTGCCTTGCTTGCAATTGGAAGTGCTCTGTAGTGCATGTGAGAAAGTCTTCTATGCCAAAGATCACTTGGCTCCATGGATTCATGCACCATGGCATATTCAGGTTGTCCCTTCAATTTATACAAGCCTCCCTCTTGCTCTCCAATTACTACTGCATCATCTATGGTCTTTCCCTTTGGCCACATTAGGACTTGGCCATCCACAAATGCAACCCTCATACCTTTTGCATCCAATGCAGAGATGGAGAGTAAGTTCTTCTTGAGCCCAGGTACATAAAGTACTTCTTTCATCTTCAATGATTTTCCAGAATCTAGGTTGTAGGAGGCTTCACCACTTCCTTTGATTGGGTATTGATAATCATCCCCAAGTTTCACCTTATGGGGTGATTCATGTTCATATAGATTCACAAAAGATTCCTTAAACCCAGTCATGTAATTGGAAGCCCCACTATCAATCAACCAATCATTACAGCCATGGGCGATGGTACCTGTGAGAGCAGAGATCACAACATACTCTTCTTCACTTGATGAGTCATCATTGCTATCACTTTCTGCCCTAGCCTTCTTCTTTGGGGGTTCATCATCTTCGGCAGCATGAGCATGAAACCTTCTTTTGCTACCCTTCTGCCATAGCCTTCTTTGGGGGTTCATCATCTTCAGCAGCATGAGCATGAAACCTTCTTTTTCTACCCTTCTTCTTCTTATTGGAGATGTTATTGTCCTTCTTGTTCTTGGGACAATTTATGGCAATATGTCCTTTCTCATTACAGGTGAAGCATATTCTTCTTTCTTTGAAGTGATGTGAAGATCTCTTGGAGTGAGATGGCTCTCTCTTGGACTTTCCTTTCCTGGTGTGAGCTGTGAGAGCTTGATCTTCATTCCCCATCTTTTCTTCTCGTGCCACAAGCCTTGCTTCTTCTTGTGAGCATTCTTCCCGAAGTCTACTGAAGGAGATCAACTTCTTCCTTGCACAAATTCCTTGGATAAAGGAATCCCATGACCTGGGTAGGCCATTTAGAGTGGTCATCTCCACTTCACCATTCTCCACCATTTCATCCACTGCTTCTAGTTGTTCCTTGATCTGGGAGACCCTTGAAAAATAGGATTGAATGGTTTCTCCATTCTGAAACTTTACTCCTTTCAATTGGTTCCGCAGGGTCATCTTCCGATTTATGTTCTTTCCTTCAAACAGCTTGGTCAAAGAGTCAAACATCTCCTTGGGTGTCTTAAGAGAAGACACATGGGGTATGAGATGGTCTTTGATAGAATCAGCAATGATTCTCTTTGCCTTGACCAAGTTATTCTTATGCAATGCCTTGGCCTCTTCATCCTCTGGGATAGGGATGTCTTCTTTCACATATGAGTCCAACTCATTCTCTTCCAGGATTAACCCAATCCTATACTTCCAGGCTCGTAAGTTATCATCTCCTTCAAGCTTATCCTCAAGCTTGGTGTGGAGAGACATCTTTAAGAGTACTTCAAATGGAAATAGAAAAGATTTAGGACTTACCACTTGAAGTGCTGAAAACTGGATCTGGTCCCGGATTAGGGTTTGTCAGAGAAACCCTAAAAATTCAAAATGTGAATTTCAAATTTCTGAAAGGATAGAAAGATGCGCCTTGGTGAGCTGATCAGCCTGGTACATTCAGAATTTGAGATCAGCAAAGTCTTTCCCTTCAAAATTGCCTTTTTGTCCTCCCGGGTTCACTAGGGAGAGCCCTGAATTAGGGTTTGAGTTTCCCGGAGATCTACCCAGCCAAAAATCTCGATCCAAAGCTCTAAACTTCGATTTTTGCAAGGAGCTTCTAGCTGTGTCTTCAGATTCCAGAAATTCCTATTTTTGTGGAAACCCTAATTTTTAGGGCCAAATATGAAAATGCTCGGAACTGAATTATGATTGGACAGATAGATGCGCCTTGATGAGTATAGTCAATCTACTATACTGATTTTCAAAAATCTGTGGAGATAAACCCAATAAACAAGGAACTCAAGCTTCCGTCACTACAAAATGTTTTCTTCTCAGGTTAGCTCTGATACCATGTTAAATTTTGAGTATTAATTCACAATACTATAGGATCTTTGCTGAGATAATAACATCTACAGTATATCAATGCATGACAATCATAATATGACAAGCATTACAAGCATCACAAGAATCAAAAGCATAGAGACAAGAGACACAGAGTTTCCGTGGGGAAAACCCTAAGGTGAAAAACCCCACAACTTCCTCAGAGATAGAGAGAGAAATGGCTCAACCAAAATACAACCAAATAACACTGAGATAGTCTCCTAGCAAATGATCCTCCTCCTCCTCACTAGTGTGCCACTTTCAGATAGAGAGTGAGTTACTTTTCCGAGTGAGTAAAATAGAGATCTCCTATCTCTATTTATACTCACCTTTTTGCCCAGTGACCTTATGGGGCCGACTTGTCTACTTAGATACATCCACATTATAATATATATAAATCAGGGGCGACCCCACATGGTAGTCTAATAACCCATCGGCAAGTACACACACTTGTGACACTTGTCAATCCACATGACGACACTTCCTTATAGAGGAATAACACATCTCTTATAAGGGTACAATAAATATATATAAAATATACAGATGAAATACATTCCGAAGTTACATATACATCAACAAATATTAATTATGTTAATGAACCTTTCCACACCTTGGATAAGATTCCTATGATGCCATTTCATCCTCCCCAACCTTGGTTAAGATTCCTTAGTTGACTTAGATTAATTTTCCTTTTATAATTTATTTCCATGTGGTGCTAGGAAAACTTAGGAAAATCCTTAATTCCCAAATTATTGATGATTTTCACAAGGTCCTATGGGAATCTAACGGGCTAGTGACGTGACCAAGGTGCTAATGGGATGGGAACATGAAAAAAATGCTTAGACATGTTATTTCAAGAAAAGGTATATTGATAGACCAAGAAAGGGACAAATCTATAATTTAAATTCTCCCACCCCCCAATAAAAAATCCATGCAGTCCCTATTTGGAAAAATAATTTTCAAAACCTCTACAAAAAATGATAAAGAAGGATGCATAATTCAAATGGGATCCAATTGGAAAAGAATATTTTGAAAAAGTAAACGGTGATATTGCAACTAAAATTTTAAGTAAATTATGTTGACTTTTAAAATTGCTTATTTCCATATGCAGTTTCTTCATATCATTCCCTTGCTAATGTACTTACTAAAAAACATCTATAAGAGAAAGTGTTTCCAATCTCATTCATGAGCATAGGGTTACAAGGAACTAAATTGGAATATCTAGCAATTAATAAATAGACCTATGTTGTGGTTAAGGCTATAAAACAATTTAGACCTTATATCCTAAAAAATGACACAAAAATGATTGTCCCTCATCTAGTTGTAAGATCATCATTGATGCAAAAGGAGAGAAGGAGAGAGAGAGGGAAAATTGGATCAAGATAGCAATTCAAGAATATGATCTTGAAATTAAAACTGAATCTATTGTCAAAGTTCAAGGACTTTAAAAACTAATTATTGAATCCCACTGGATCATTTTCAAGAAGAAGAAGAAGGCTCATAAAATATTTTGAAAAAACACTTCCTATCTTTTGAAAAAACAACTTTAATTTGAATTGGTGAAATGGGGCATAGTATAGAAAAAAAATTCGATTTCAAAGCTAACATATTTCATATTTCAAGTTATCCAAATAACTAATGTGCATATATTTATACATGGTCGTAAAAGGATATAGGAGGAAAAAGAAGGTGACATAAGAGAAGCAGGTGACATAAATACTAGTCAAAAGTATTTTGATTAAAGGGTGTTTCCATGAAGATAGGTAACACTTTTTGGCAAGACATAGGTGTGGATTTCCAAAAACACGAGCTATTTAATCCCTCAATTGAGATTTTTCCATTAGCTCAATCGAGGGTTTAAATAACCCTCGATCAAGATTTGGAGCTTAATGGAAGGTTAGCTAAACCCTCAATTGAGCTAATAGCTTGAGCTAGCTATTAGCTCGATGAATTATTTAACCATAAAGAGATTTAAATTTAAAATGAAAAAAACCTCTATTGGTTTAGGGTGTTGGGCCATGAAGATGGGTAACACTTTTTGGCCAAAAGTAACGGTGAAAATTCAAGTTTTTACCCATTCATTAAATCGAAATCCTCAAAACTCATATATTCCTTGTAAATTTTGACATGCAACCAAAAAAAAACTTGTAGGGAATTATGTCATCTTTCCACCTATGTTTTTGTTTAAATAATAAAATTATTTAATATGTCAAAGTTGCATTTAATGATAGGGTTTTTCTTGTAAATTTCAACAAAAGTTTGCAAGTGGTTTGTGTGCACATAAAATAATTTAGTGATAAATGCATAATTTTTGAAAAAAAATATTAACATAATGTACAGAAAATGCACTAGGGCGCACATATTTTTTTTTAATTTTCGAAACCGACCATTGAAAATTTTAAATGTATTTTGTACATGTGTGTGCATGCAAACTTTTTTTTTATTGGTTACAGGAATCAAGAAATAAAAAATACCCTTTTGAAGAGCACGTGTTGGTCTGGGCCATATGTATTTTTTGAATTTTTTTTGTTGTGTATTTTTTATGTTGTTGATTTATCTTTGTGTTGATTTGAAGTTGTGGACATGGTTTTGTAAGTGTAAGTTTCAAAAGAAAATAACAAAAAACTATCAATTGAGCTCAGAAACTTGCAAATTTTATGCTAATGAATAGATGACTACTTGATGGATCCACTGGTATGAATTCCTCCATCTAAGGTGTCTCCCAAGATAGGGTTTAGTTGTGGTAAAAAGAGAAGGAAAAAAATATATTAAAAAATGAGGGCTAAAAGCCTGTTTTAAAGCCCTCGATCAAGCTAAATAGATCGATCGAGATTTTTAACTAGAAAGCTTGATCAAGTGTTTGAGCACATTTTTTAAATAGCTCGATCAAGGGTTAAAGTGTGGTTAAGCAAAGGCTCAATCGAGCTAATGTCTCGATCGAGCTTTTAAAATCTTGATTAAGCATTTGAATAATGCTCGATCGAGCTAGTATCTCGATCGAACTAGTATTATTCACTTTTCCAATGAAATATGCCTTCCCTCCTTCCCTCTCATCATACCCACGAACAGAGTTATAATTTGACTAGCATATGCCCATCATGAGGCATTTTACCCATCAAATTATTGTTAAAAAATTTAACAAACCATCTCAAAGATTAGTATTGGCCTCTTTTCCAATAATGACATCGACAACCTTTATATCGTGGTCATTCCTAGCTTTTCCCCTCATTTTGGTGTCGTAATGATTGAACATACCTTGTGCCTTTACAACTAGATGAGTATTTTATAGGTTGCAATTACCCATATTGATCACAACATTGGTAATCAATTCGAGGCACAATTGATAAGGAACCTTGACTAGAAGCAAAGTTCCAACATCAGAGATTGGAGAAATTGTCATCGAACCTTGACATACAATATAACATGATTAGGGAGTTTGATTCAATTTAAAATGTTCATATTTTTATATATGTATTTTCAAGTCATATTTTTGTCTAAACACTTTGTAAGAATTTATAGTTTCAAATATTGTAGGAATCAAGCGAAAAGTAAACTAAGTGCCCATTATGTAGCATCGAAGGATGTAATTGACATAATTACAATTACAATCTATATGACAATTGGAAATTTAATATGTGTGATCCTCCATTATGATGAGAAACATTTTACAAGGAGAGGAGGATGGTCACAACTTATCAACATTTTACAAGGAGAGTAGGATGGTCACAAGGCTTATCATTGAAACAAATTGTTGGACGACCTCTTAAATCAAAAAATATTTATAAGTCCAAATTGATTTTTTTATAAAATTGGAAATTTTATATCCCCTTATAAAATATCTTAATTATTTTGTCCTCTTTATTGAATGCACCAATTTTTTTATATATCAATATAAATGCTATTCATTTTTATTTAAGAAAAATAAATAAATTAAAAAAAAAATCCACTTGCTATTAATATAAAATATATCAAATGTAAATTTGCGATATTTTTTATAACAAAAATAAAAATTAAAAGGAAAAGTAGAGGATCAACCGTAGCACCCTAATATGAGACACACAAAAATTTAAAATTTATCTTTAAATATGGGGATAGCCATAAACACATATGGGGTGGATAAATTAAACAAGAGGCGCGATTGGATTAGTATCATTGCAAAAAAATCGGATTCTATCCTAAGTTACAGAAACAACCCTGGTTTTTTTTATACTTCAATATTCCATACTACAATGATATTTGAAGTTCCTCTTTGCTTATTGAGTATTTCTCGAGATTCAAATCACTTTCATTGTATTATTTGAGACACATAGTGAGCATTTTGTGGCTTTGGCCACACATATTGAATTTATCTAGAATACTAGGAAAGCATTCATTTTGGTGATTGCACTGGTGGTGATTCCCAACATAAATTAGATTAAATACCATCCCTTAAACTTTAGAAATATTCAAAATTCATAAATCAATGATCAAAAACCATTAAGTAGGCATAGTTTTAAATTTCATTGTACATTTGGAAAAGTTCTCTATGTGGAAATGCCACAAAACTCTAGAAACAAAATATGTTTACATTGCATAAGAAGCGAGTCAACACATTAAAAGAGTGATAGGTTAGGAAGGTTGTGGGAAGAACTAGTTGCGACAACTATTTGTAAAAGAATAGTAGATAGTGCAATATCTATTTCTGACATGAGGTTATAGTAGGTAGATCACAAAAAGAAATGACTTCAACTAAAAAACAAGCATATTGTCAAATAGTATAGAAGAGGCATAATTTGTTGTACGCATCATATAGGAGCATTGATATCAAGGAAAAATTCAGTTTGCTTTGTAAATGTCAAAATCTATAGACATATATGCATTATTACTCTCAAAATTTCAAAATTGCCAAGAATAGCTATTTAAACTTTGTACATTGTTTAGAGCAACTTTGTGTCTATTTGTTGTGTCAAGAAAGTAGAAAAAACAAGGAAGATATATTTGGGAGAGCAAATGAAACTTAAGAACAATTTTTTGATGTAAAGTACAATTTTACAAAACTTGTTTGAGAACATATTTAGTCCAAGTAGCATTTTATTGATATGATGGGAAAGAAGCATAAAGCAGCTAGACAATGGGAATTGAACATAATTCTACTAGTAGAATAAGTAATTTATAAATTTCTAATTATCATTTTCTTAAATTGTAAATGTACAATTGTGAGTTGGTAAATTGTGAAATTGTATTTAAATAGTATGATGTAAGTTGTAGTTGTAATTGTGACTTGTAAATTGTAATTAACATCATGCATTGTAAACATGAATATAAGATAAATAACGTATATGAACATAAAATAAATAACATGTTTACACTCAACATAAAAATAAAAATAAATAACATACACTCATCAACATAAATATAGGATAAAGTTAACATACACATGTGTATAAACATAAACATACTTAATAAAGATAAATAAATTGTACACACATCCACATAAACATAAACATACGATAAATAACTCATATCGACATAAACATAAGACATCATATATCCATGAAGAAAAAATACGATACGAAATAATCCATCAAGTTTATAAAAAAGTAATAGTGTATATGTGGACATAACAATAAAAATATTGCACAACATGAACAAGTGTCATATAATATGGGGACCAGACCCTTGATAGGATGTGTGGTCATCCCCACCACTATTACCTCATGCACCATGCCCCTAGTGTGGGGAATACATGTGATCGAAAATGTTGTCTAAAGAATTGAACTACAAAAATTAAAATTTTGAACTTTGTAAGTTATTTCTAGATTTAAATAATATATGTAAATCTATGAGAAGACATATTTATCAAATTTAAGTGGATGGATCAACTAACCAAGCTCGATTCCATGGTGATATTGTCCCAATCATCCTATGTGGCATCTCTAGGACAATACTGATTCAATGGGCCCTCACCAAGACAATGTTGAATCAACCTTTCCCACTCATCTCTGAACATCACTAGAGCAATGATTCCCAATTGTACACGAACCTGTGTATGGTGACATCATGCATATAATCAATAAAATAATAATAAATAAACATTGAAAATTAAACCTCAACTTGAATTATATATTGCATTTAAACATAAGTTATAGTAACTCCTCAAATAATGGTTGACAGTCCAATACAGAGGAGACTGCAATGTCTCGTGCTCCTCTACAATCCCCTTGCCTCTACACTATACAATTTGAGCAAGGTATAAGACGAAAGTTACAGTAAAATAATTACAATTATATGCATGTATGTAACTTACAAGGTTAGGATAAAGGAACTAGCATATGTACCATGGGGACATCATCGGGGGAAATGGTTTCCTGTCCAAGCAACATAGAAGTGGGACATAGTGAATCCATAAAGTCGATCCTCTACATGGAGAAACACAAAAAAATCAGTATTACTCAATTGATTCTTTTAGATACATTACATGTATTAAAGATAAGTATTTAACAACATATAATAAAGGAATTAAGTACATAAATATATACATGTTGTGTCGACAACAGCCTGGATCTCTCATACACATGAAAGTACAAGTCTCGAGCATGTATAGAATATGACACTAGAGACTCAAAATCAATGAACCAAATATCTAAGTCATCCATCCACAGTAAATCAGTCTCTGTAGGTCTAGGGGGCGTTTTGGACCTCTCCTCATGCATGGAAACGGTAGCACAACCCAATGTATTGCGCATGAAACCCAGCATCAAAGGACATGTCTCAATTTTGACCTGTGATGGCTCGTTTATGTCCTTAAGTCATAGAAGCATCCGATTAGGGAACATAATCAATCAAGGAGGGTGTGATATAGTAGTAGGGTCTCTATGATCCCCTTGATGATAATAAGTGCATCCCCGCCCAGCGCCATAGAAAGTTGACGACATACTTCTGTAATATGGATGCATATCCAATATGAACACTGCATAAATATATTTGGCAAAGTATAATGAGACATAGTCATGGAGGGGGAACATTCCCCATTATCCAATAACCCTATTATAAATATGAGGTGCAACTACCTCAAACTTGAACTCACACAGTTGGAGTGGTTGTCTATCAGTGCGATCAAGAGGGATGTCAAACAAAGTGCATTTAGCATCCCTTACCCTTGTTTTTATATTCACCGCCTCCCAATCGTCATGACCCAATACCTAGTCCCTCCTATTTTGGAAAGAAGCTTGCTAGATGTCACTCAGAGGCCCCTTCTTCTGGTAGATTTCCAATAAATTATTGACTACATCGATCATCATGGAGGACTGTACCGATGGGTAATCAATGCGCATGGAATTTACCTGGATGCACAACAAATCAAATTGTGAATTGATCTCCTTGATCACGATCCTAGTTATCTCATCTTCCCAAGGAGGAAAAAAATCAAGATCGACACGTGACAAATAGATTAAACAAATGTATTAGTCAAAGTACAAAACTTTGATAGAAAAATTAAGTTCAAAAAATAAATAAATAAATTCATTAAATAAATAAATATGAATTTATGTACCTACATAATAATGAACCTCCTCAATGTGCTCTGAGGGGGTCAATGGATCATGGCCATAATGTGAGGCAATGGCCACAATGTTGTTGGATCGACGCTCACCAGACGGCTTGGTCAGCGGGGTTCCTAGACACAAACAACAATTAATAATTAAACATGTGTACATGTATACAATAATTTTTACTTCTATATGTAATTCATTTAAAAAAGAAAACTATATGTATACAATTTACAAACAAGTCCGCTCACGAGGTGTGGAGGGTGTTGCAGTAGTGGATCGTCTTGATGATCGCGACTAGCGGAGGGAAGAACCCTACTTTGGAGAATGATCTATATAAAACAATGAAGAAAACACATGCACACACACATATGTATATGTCAATCTCGAAATAAAATCATGGTTTGATTTTTTGGTGTTCATACGAACCTCATGATGTTCTGATGATGGTGACAGCGATGATGAGGATGATGAAGTGAATGATTAGGATGGTGTCAGTACATGACAATGTTGTCATGATGATGTATCTTATGTAAAACAGGACAAAACCTATATCTCATAGGAACTAAAAACAAATTCTACGCATCTAGTGTAACGCCCCGTTTTTTACATTACTACTTGAACTACTATTATATGTTGTATTTGCTTGATTGTGAGACTTCGTCGGTTTGACGACACTGTGGACATATGGTTCTAATATTTTGCCAATATATATATGTGTGTGTGTGGTGTTAGTATTATGATCGGTAGTCATGTTTAGATATGTATCATGTGTTAATTATGTCTCAAATATGCAAATTACTAAATGATGGGTACATGGATACCATTACAGTTATATGTTGAATAAATGAATGGTATGCTAGATGCATGGCGAATAAACGAGTTTATTGTTGTTATGTTATGATGAAATGTATGTTTACATGTTGAGGATTTAAGCACGATATTATATATTATATGTTGAGGGCTGACTTACAGGTTAAAACGTCTAAGTGATACCTGGATCCTACGAGGTGGGAGAGCCTCGGGGACATGGAATTTGAAAGATAAATGGTATGCAAGTGATGCATTATTTACTTTCGCATGATTATTATTATGATGTATATTATGACATGGGCGAGCTAGGGTTTCAGGAAACTCAATCGCCCAGATTGGTTATACGATGACAAAACGAGTACAGGTGCAATGCAGTTATTATGTCAGGTAGACATAGTCCCTTGTTCCATTAGGGGGGTGGAGGATTTACCCATCGTTTATCCCCGAAACCCAGAGTCATGGGAGGGCTGTGCTATGGTGCACTCCCCAAGGTGTGTGATGATGACTGGTGGTTTCCTGCTGGGGAAGCTTGGTCGATGTAGTCGACACTTTCGCTTACGGGTTCTAGCTGGAGTCGGTCATGGCTTGACACTTCATGGTAGTCTAGCAAGGGAACAGATAGGATGTGGAAGTTAGTTGTGATGTAGGTAGATAGATGTAGCTTGAAGTCGGGGTGAAAACAAGATCTAACTGTATGTGTCTAAAACCCTTGATTGATTCTGTGTCCTGACTCGGTAATGTATGAATTGTCGTAACTTAATAAAATGCAATTAGGTAAAAGATGACACCTTGCAAACTATGTTAAAACATGTGTTAGTAAACAATAAGTTTTGTGATTATGATTGACGTGTGTGAGTTATTACTATTAGTGTAGTTACACGAGGTATGTAAGCATTAGCTACGCTTACATAACTCGCCTACATATTTACGATTTCGTGAAATACTGCTGAATAATAATGATTAATTAGTGTCGTTTAATAATTAATTATTGTTGATTAATGCTAACAATATAGATTAATGTTAATTACTGTCAATTAAGGTTATTAATATTGATTAATGTTAATTATTGTACATTAATGATTAATTATTGCTGATTAATAAACAAGTTACGGTTAAATTAGGTAGTAAATAATGGAATTTGGTTAGTAATGCTTAATTGAGTATATGAGTTATATATTGAAATATTGTGTGGATGTGTTGTGATTCTAAATGATCACTATGTACATGCTTGTGCTTAATTAATAATTAACTTAATATTTATGTTAAGTTATTCAATTAATGGTTATTAAATCAATAAATAGGTATTAATGAGGATTGGTTGTTGTTAACCACGTTACTATCAACTTTACTAATAAATGTTAATTAAAGGATGAATTATAATAGCTCCATCAATGGTGATTATGATTAATTATAATTAATTAGGGTTAATTATGATTAATTAGGATGTGGTATTAAATTAATATGTTAAAATATGCTTGAGATTTATAAATAAACATTAATAATTAAAATATGAATGTGTGTTGTATTAGTCAACGAATGAAGAATGGTATGAATGAGGATAAGTTCGTATTTAATGTGAAACTTGTGGTTGGTGGGTGACCCCAACCCATACATTAAAATAAAATTATGAATTATGAATTGATGGGGGATGGGCTCGAGGAAGGACCTTGAGGGAAACATTAATGTTAGAGATAGGGGTATTAATGGGGGAGGAGAAGAGTCAGAAAAACATGAGGATAAGGGTAGAAGTGAGGAAGAAAGGGGGATCTTCTTACCTTAGGTTATTTTGGGAGAAAATTATAGAGCAGACAGAGGAGAAGAGAAGGAGGTTCTTGTTGGAGATTTTCTGAAGGGATATAACAGGTTGGCTTATACTCGGTTTGGGCTCGGGGGTCCAAAGGGGTACCTTTGGAGCTGGGTGGTCGGTGAGACCTCACCAGTTGGCAGGGTGGAAAAACTATTTGGGCTGGTTGAGTTTCAGGGTTTTGGGGAAGGTTTTTGGTTGCAGGGAAACAACAAGGCATTCAACAAAAGGGAACAACAAAGGGGACAACATCAAGGGTGGATCTACTAGCTATTGTGAGGCAATTTTCAGTCAGGTATATAATCCATTTTTAACTCTGTTTCAATTTTTACTTCTAGTTAAGAAATATTATATGCTGTTACACCTGCACAAACAAAAAATGTTAGAAATAGTATAACAATACATCATTACAGAGTGAAATAGCACATTTTTTTCAAAACCAGAAAACTAAACATGAAATCAAAAGTGAAAACATTGACAAAGTATGAAATAGTAAAAGAATAGACTGTTTTAATTATACACTGGAAAATTAGGGCTGCAACCCTACACATGCTTTGGGAAATTAGGGTTGGAACCCTACATATGGTATCAGAGCCATGGTTCAAAATCTGGAACCAGAGGGCTCACTATAGTGAGAAGACTTGTAAAAAAAAAAAAAGAAGACCTATAAAAAAAAAAATAAGGAGGGATTAACCTTGCCTTAGGAAAATTGCTAATTTGCACAAAATTGAAAAAATTGACAAAATTGACAAAATGATGACCAGAAGATTCTTAGGTGTAAAAGCATGAAAAGAGGTGAAAAGAGGTGCCGAGCAACTTCCTCTTAGAATTCTTGGACCATTTTTTACACCTGTAAAGGACTAGAAACATTATAGTTAATGACCTAATTGGAACAAAGTAAATATAAAATTTATATATCTATAGATGTAAGAAAGACTAAAAATAAATATATAGGGCCAACTATATTCTTAATTAGAGAGATAAATTTGATAAATATATGTATAGATATACATATAAGACAATTTTGTTTACTTTAAACAAACAAACAAAAATTATTTATATATATGCGGAGATATAAAAAAAATGCACACATAGAAAAAAAAAATTATTACAGGTATGACATATATATAAAAAAGAGAGAGAAATTAAAAAAAAAACCACAATTTTTGTGTATGTCATGAACAAAAAAAAAACTAGGAAATAAATGAGGAAATCATAGTTATGAGCAAAGTTCTAATTTAAGTGTACTGCAATATAAATTTAAATTAAAAACGAGAGAAGTGATTTTATATATATATACATATATATAGGAATGGAACTTACTTTTATATATATATATATATATATATGGATTTTAGTATGGATTTGACAAAAATTACATTGGAAAATTTTAAGAAAAACATACAATAGAAATTTAATATATATATATATATAATAAAACCTGAACAACACATTATTTTAAAAAAAAAAACGAATTAATATATTTTAAACCTAAAATTAATATATATATATATATATATACTAATAAACAAAAAAATTTAAATTTAAATTTTTATTAATTTTGGGCCGATCGGAGCCATGGCTCACGGCCATGCTGTGGCCACAGGACTACAGCATAGCTGCGGCCAAAGGTGGCCCAGCCAGCAGCCAGTGGCTTGCGGCCATGGGAACGACCCGAACAGGTTGGCTTGTACTCAGTTTAGGCTTGGGGGTCCATAGGGGTTGGTTTAAGTTAATTAATAATTAACTTAATATTTATGTTAAGTTATTCAATTAATGGTTATTAAATCAATAAATAGGTATTAATGAGGATTGGTTGTTGTTAACCACGTTACTATCAACTTGACTAATAAATGTTAATTAAAGGACAAATTATAATAGCTCCATCAATGGTGATTATGATTAATTATAATTAATTAGGGTTAATTATGATTAATTAGGATGTGGTATTAAATTAATATGTTAAAATATGCTTGAGATTTATAAATAAACATTAATAATTAAAATATGAATGTGTGTTGTATTAGTCAACGAAGGAAGAATGGTATGAATGAGGATAAGTTCGTATTTAATGTGAAACTTGTGGTTGGTGGGTGACCGCAACCCATACATTAAGATACACTTATTAATTATTAATTGATGGGGGATGGTCTCGAGGAAGGACCTTGAGGGAAACATTAATGTTAGAGATAGTGGTATTAATGGGGGAGGAGAAGAGTTAGAAAAACATGAGGATAAGGGTAGAAGTGAGGAAGAAAGGGGGATCTTCTTACCTTAGGTTATTTTGGGAGAAAATTACAGAGCACACAGAGGAGAAGAGAAGGAGGTTCTTGATGGAGATTTTCTGAAGGGATATAACAGGTTGGCTTGTACTCGGTTTGGGATCGGGGGTCTAAAGGGGTACCTTTGGAGCTGGATGGTCGACGAGACCTCACCAGTTGGCAAGGTGGAAAAATTGTTTGGGCTGGTTGAGTTTCAGGGTTTTGGAGAAGGTTTTTGGTTGCAGGGAAACAACAAGGCATTCAACAAAAGGGAACAACAAAGGGGATAGCATCAAGGGTGGATCTACTAGCTATTGTGAGGTAATTCTCAGTCAGGTATATAATCCATTTTTAACTCTGTTTCAATTTTTACTTCCAGCTAAGAAATATTATATGCTATTACACCTGCACAAACAAAAAATGTTAGAAATAGTATAACAATACATCATTACAACGTGAAATAGCACATTTTTTTCAAAACTAGAAAACTAAACATGAAACAGAAGTGAAAACATTGACAAAGTATGAAACAGTAAAAGAATAGACTGTTTTAATTATAAATTAGAAAATTAGGGTTGGAACCCTACACATGCTTTGGAAAATTAGGGCTGGAACCCTACATCTAGGGTCAAGAGAAATGTGTTGAAATATTATAAATGACCTCTTGAAAGGATCGTTGTCCTTAGAATAGAGATACAGAAAGAATCAAGAGGAAATAGCACTATGTATGAGTATTAGGAAATAACATAATCAATGGAGAAACCAAAAAGTAGATGTACTGCAGACTACCACATATGACCTCTTAATAGGCCCACACATTATCACATATCACCACATAGGTCGTAAGTTAATCTTTCATGCATCTAAGACAAAAAAAAATCTTAAACCAACACACATGGCATTCTAAGGGAATCCATCACCACTTATTGGATACATTAACACTATTTTGTTTTTGAGAACTAGGTATATTTAACTTTGACTCTATAATCTTGAAATTTCAAGTTATAATATTTTTCTATTGAAAACACACACACACATACTAAATCTAGATCTAAATTTAAAATATAAAACATAATTTAAAAAAAGTAAATCTAAATTATAAGCCACAATTTGAAAAACTAAACCTAAATCTAAATTATAAACCACAATTAAAAATGAAATAGATCTAAATTAAATTAATAAATAAACAAAGATATGTAAATTTATATTATAAAACACAATTGATGAAAATAAAAAGTTTGACAATTTTTTTTTAAATACACTAACTAATTTACACAAATTAAATTTTGAACAAAAAATATAACTTATTTTAAAGTGTTTAACAGTTTCTGAGCCTACCTCGTCGTCTGGAAGCCATGGCAACATGAGGGGATCCTTGGTGGTGGTTGCTGCTAACAAGTTGAATTTTGGTTGAGCTCACAAACCCTCAATCGAGATCCTTGTTATTGCTTGATCGAGACTTTAAACAATAACACAATCGAAAATAAACCACTACACATTTTATAACATTTTCCAAAAGCTCGATCAAGACAATAGCTCAATCAAACTAATGTCTCGATCGAGCTAATGTCTCAATCAATAATTTAACGCTCGATCGATGGTTTTCTCAGACCTTCGATCGAGACAATAGCTCGATTGAGCGTTAATAAAAGGCTCGATCAAGAGTTTATTATTAGCTCGATTGAGTGCTTCATTAATCCCTCAACCGAGAATTAAAAATATCAATCGAGGGCTTAAAAAAAACTTGATTGGGATCCTTTTTTCTACCCTCTGCACCCTTCGCTTGCCAAAAAGTGTTACCCATCTTCATGGGAACACCCTTTAAATAGCTTGATGGAGCTATTTAAGCCAATAGTTAATTTTTTTTAAGTTGTTTAATAGTTATTTAAGCCAATAGTTATAAGTTATAGTAAATTATTTTTTTATAAGTTATAATTTATAAAAAAATAACTATTGGATTAAATAGCTCGATCATGCTATTTAAGCCAATAGTTAATTTTTTTAAAGTTGTTTAATAGTTATTTAAGCCAATAGTTATAAGTTATAGTAAATTATCTAAGCCAATATTTTTTTTTCCATATAAAATTTAAATATTTTTATGATTAAATAATTTGATCGAGCTATTTAATCCAATAGTTATTTTTTTCCATATAAAATTTAAAGTTTTGTATGATTAAATAACTCGATCGAGTTATTTTCTTAACCACAGGTAAATCCTCGATCGAGGTTTTTAAAAAATGCTCAAACTATCAATTGAGGATTTTTAAGACCTCGATTGAGAGTTTAAAAAAAAACTCTAGCCCCTTTTTTCTAGAGATTTAAATTTACTGGCCTCTTCGAAAGGCATAAACCTTATTATTAATTGATCCTTAGGTGGAGTAATTGATGTCAGTGGATTCACCAACTAATTCTCTATCCACTGGCATATAATTTATGTGTTTTTTAGTTCGTATGATATGTTTTAAAACTTACACTTAAAAATCTTGTCCATAACTTCCAAGGAGCTCAAAGAAAAATCAATAACATACAAAATACATAACCAAACAATTAAAAAAATTATATACGCCCCACATCGACACGCCTTTAAAAAGGTATTTTTGGTTTATCAATTTATGAAGCAGTAAAAAAAATGTTTGCATCCACAAATGTGTACAAAATGTGATTTAAATATTCAATGGCCAATTTCAAAAATTAATAAAAATATAATTTTCCAAAATAATTTTAAACAAATGTATGCCCCACTACATCTGTGTAGATCATGTTAATTTAATGCTAAATGTACACTTTTCATATATATATATATATATATATATGGAAATTGTACATTTAGCATTAAATTATTTTATGTGCACTCATGACACATTAGTTGATGGTGCTTATAACTATAATGAGTTGTTCATGTTGATTAATGATGGAAAATTATTGGTAGAAGTTGAAGATCCATATGAAACCGAG
This sequence comes from Larix kaempferi, assembly GCA_027924585.1. Lineage (NCBI taxonomy): Eukaryota > Viridiplantae > Streptophyta > Pinopsida > Pinales > Pinaceae > Larix > Larix kaempferi. Next base: position 12,098,300 of record BSBM01000792.1, read on the forward strand.
GAATAATAAATTGATAAGGTTGTTGCTAAAAGGATAGCTTTACAAGAGATAAAAAAGGAATAGGAGAGAAGTCTAGAGAAAAGAAAAAGAGGTTGCAATGGTAAAAAAATAAACAAGAAATGGATGAAGAGGCTAGATAGGAAGTTGAGGCTTATAGATTGAAGAAAGAAAAAAAGAAAAAGAATAAACTAAATTTGAAGCAGAGAAGGTAAGAATAGAAGAACAATCTACAAAATAATCAAAGGCTAAAGCAAAGGAATAAAAAGGGACATTGAAGAAGAAAAATCAAATGAAGCTAAAGCATAAAACAAAAAGCAAGAAGGGGGAGAATAGAAGTAGCAAAATGAATCAAATGAAGGAAATATTTAATTCCAAAAACAAAAGCCTATGGAAGAGGTTTGAACTTCCTAAACATTTGCTAGCACATTTGCTCCAGGTATGGTTGCAATAGGAGAAGGGCCCATGCCTACACCATTTGATGAAGTGGCCAATGTGTAACTATTTACATTTGATATGAAAATGAAATAGGTGGTGAGACAAACACACAAGCATATGAGGATCAACCTAGATTTAACCATTGAATCAATTTTGTTGGACATTAAGTGATCAAACCTCAAGTATTTTTTATGGTTAGACTTGTGATTGCCCAAGATAATATCCATAAGTGAATTAATTTGAAAGAAAAATGAAGCAATATAAGGACAAAATTGTCTTCATGAAAACTCAAGTTAAATATTATAAAACATATCAATATAATTCCTATGCCTTTTTGGATTATGCCTTCAAAACACAAAATGTGTTGAATGCTGTTAATATGGAATTCTATAAAAGAGATCAATTATTGCAAGTCCAAACCTAAGAAATATTATAAATCCATAAACATCTCTAGACATGGAAACTAATGTAATATTAGGAAGTGCAACTAAAATTTGATAGTGGAAAAAGGTGGAAAGGTTACCTTGATGAGACCCTTCTAGAAATTCTTATTTTTATTGAAGCTAATTTGTAGGAAATTGAGTTCGGTCTCAAACACTAGAGATATTTAACTCAAAACGTTATCAATGATATGCAATTACAACATGAAACAATAGGCCATGCCACACTCAAGTTAAAAAAAAAATGACAAGCACATGTAATATTCCTTTGTTTTGGAGGAAAATACATTTTCTTTCCACAAGCTCAAGTATCCAAGGAATTGGAAGATTGCATTGACACAAATAAGCAAAGTAATTTGATGAGGTAACTATTAAATATATGTGGAAGATTGCACTAGATGTATTACTTTAATGAAGACTATATTACTCGAGCTTAATTTTTTTTAAAGAGGACGAGTCAAAGTATTACATCCTATAAGGTCCATTTTAAGTAACAACATTTGCTTCCTTGAAGTGATGCACTTATTCAGACTTTTGAATCTTGAAAAACATTATGGAAAATTATAAAAAAGAAAAGGGGCAAGTGTCTTATAGCCAATGGAGGAAAGAAACAATCATGGGAATTGGGGTGTTGTGCTTTGCCCTCTCTTTTTCTATAAATAATATAGAAACTATGAACTAGGGGCTTTTTGCTTAAGATTGTAAACTATTTTCAATATTAATTGAAAAGTCAACCTAGCCACTATTGGAGACCTATTTTAGTGTATGTTTTGGTATGAGATTATTCATTTACTTTCTTATGCTAGAATGGATGTAAGAATGTTTAATTTTTTTTTAATATTATTTTTATGCAATTGTGATTGTTGTATTTTATTGAATTGTTAATTTATGGATGTAAAATTGTGATTAGTTATTTTAATTGAGGCTAACTTAAATTTTAGTTAGATATTTTATATAGAATTAGGAATTTATTTATGATTTAGATAATCAAAATTCAAATTTTATTTATTTATTGACAATCGAGGCAATATATTGGAAGAGATTACTCTACCAAATAAAAAGAAATTTAATTGAGCCTTAGCTTTGAGTAAATTCCCTTAATTTGACAACAAATATTTGTATGCATCAACAAACCATGATTATTCTTTTATATGTTGATAGTGATGAAGTTGTCTTGTTAGCCAAACATGTTGTAGATATTGAAATGTAATTGAGTATTCTTTGGTACATTAAGAATTATGCAACCTTTAGAGATGTTTCACTCCTATAAAATACTAGGTTAGTTCTCAATCGTAGGCTTAAATGGAACATTGATATTGAAATAAGAGTATTTACAAAGTCAAGACCTTATATTTTGGAAAAACATTGTAAAGATGTTGAACTTTGGTATTGGAATAAAAAAAAATCTATTTTCTCTAAAATCTTGTAATCTTAGTGGTTCTTTATGGCTATATAGTTTGGGGATTGAACAAATCTAAAAACATATTATAACTTACAACTTCAAATTTAAAAGCAATAATCCCTCCCTCATTCTCATCATGTAAGTATGTTCCCATTGATATGAAACTCTAAAATGATATATTTATACATACAATTATGAATTAAAAAAACTTTATCAAGATAACAATTCCATCATTATCATGCAATATAATTGATTAAAACTCTGAGACATCCATGACAATCTACACTAAGTCAAAACAAAAATTTGAAAACTTTCAGACATCTGAAACAAAAATTTGAAAACTTTGAGACATCCATGAAAATCTACACTAAATTAAAACAAAAACTTAAATTAAGAATTGAAAATAAAGTGTTTAAATTCTTAAAAAATAAATATAAAACTTTGTATTATAAAAACATCATCAATTTTAAACTTGAGTATACCATTAGGTTTGATGCTATTTTTGTTTGGGTTATAGAGTCACAAGGATTCAAAAAAGGGTTATTTAGAAATATTCTTTGATATAAAAATGTTTTATAAACATTTATGTAGACACTCTATAACTTGATAAGATTTTGGAATACAGTTATGATAATGTACTTTTTTATTTATCTGAAATAACAAAAATACTGTTTTTTCTTCTTTAAAAAAACTTAAATATACTACGTAACAAACTTCAATAAAAAAAAAATTATTACTCAATTAATAAGTAAATAAAATATATTAATAAACTAATTATTACTAAATTAAAAAATATTAATAAACTACATTAATGAATTGACTCTTCCAAAATAACTCAATGAAACAAAATATAAAAAATAAAAATTGATCTATACACGAGATTGAAGACAGCTTATTTCCTTATTAAATACCCTAATCTATAGAACTAATGATCTTTACTGGTCAACGATTTTAAACATACACGGATCTACAATCACAATTTAGTCCGTACGCTGATCAGAAAACTAAATAGTAGAAAAAGCAGGTGTGAGATTTGGTTTGATTCAGTGATGATAAATCTTATTGTCAGAGGAACATCTTCATATAGCCCGTTCATAATAGTGACGGCTTAGATATTCAAGAGTAACCAAGCTTTAGAGACTGCTCCCTTTCAAAAATCAGACCAAAGAAATCCTTCCTCCAGTTTCTCCTCCTCCTCTACCTCGGGATTACTGAACAGAGGAGGGGGAGGAAGCAGAAGGGCTTCTGCCAAATTCGTATATAAGTTGGAGGATTCAAACAAATCCTCCTCTATTACACTGTCACCAAGCCCTTCGGTTGTTGGAAGAACTGATGATGAATTAGTAGCATTCGTTTGCCCCGATATCTCTACACTAGCTTTCTCTAACTTTATGTCTGAACTAATTACTGCAGATAATCGATCTGAAGAGGTAGCGGCTGCATTTTCATTGCTTACTGGAGGGTTTCTTGGTCTTTTCCTTTCTCGTTTTTTGATATCGCTCGACATTCCAGAGTTCCCTGCGCTTTCAGATGCAGAATTGAATGCAACGGCTGCTTCTGCAGCGGCAGCCTGAATGTGGCGCGGAGACGAAGAAATCGGTTGTGGAAGGTGATCAATGAGCTCTGGGAAATTAAGCAACGCATCTTTCTTTCCCTTCAGGTAGAACGCAGCGACGTCGTAAGCTCGAGCGGCCATCTCTGGCGTATCGAAGGAGCCGAGCCAGATTCGGTTTTTCTTTCTTGGCTCCCGAATTTCAGACACCCATTTCCCCCAACTACGACGGCGCACGCCTCTGTATCGTGGATACTGCATCTTCAACCTGCTCCCTTGTGAAGGCGAAGAGACGGCCTTATCTTGTTTTCGAATCGTCTTGATCCCACACTTAGCTTTCGATGCAGATGAGATGTGCTGCTTGCTTTATGAAGTGAACATACACTCGGGCAGAAAAGAGGCTTTCTCATCCATAGATTTGTGGAAGAAGGAATTGGGTTTAAGTATCCAATCGAAGCGGGTGGGACAAATTCATGACAGCTCGAAAACAAAAAGGTTATAATGATTGCCATTGGGGAAGCGCAAGCTCTAGCCCCCGCACAAACCGCGTTCGAATTGGGCCAAATCTTCGAAGTTCGCACCAAACCCTACTGCAGCAATAGCGCAGTGCCCACCGGAGGCTCTCTGACAGAAATGCCAGGGAAAGTTGTACAATAATGAATTGACATTGACCTATGCTTAGACCTAACGTTAAACTTATAAGTTATGATATTGTCAACTTTCCGGGGTGACAGTGCATGTGGATATTGTTGTCAACATATTATATTATAGTATTTGATAAGAAAAAAAATAAAAATAAAAATATCTAGTATGAATAAAATATGGAAGTAGATTTCTTATATATAATACTTTTAATCAAATATATAAACAAATATATTATAGTGGCCTCCCACAAATATATTACAGTGGCCCTTCCATCTCATCTACAAAGAATACATTGATGGATTAAATGTCGTTCCCTAATTACAAACTGACATGAAGCACTAACATCAAGCGCTAACACAGTCTGGAATCTAGATTGCAAATCTCTACTTCGATGGACTCACCGTCACATTCTTAGCTTTCGCCCACATTCTTAGTAATTTAATTTTATCAGTGAATTCAAATCGAGGAATACTGTTATTTTTTCCTTTCTGTGAAGTTTCTTTCGCAATCGTTGTCAAGCCCGTACACTATTGGCTGTGGGGTTTGCAGGAGGATATGTACTATCTTTACATTCTAGCTGAGTCGTTCAATCCAGTTGTGGAGGTAGATAGAATGAGGGATCATAGGCGAGGAAGTAACAGGGGGATTGGGACGTTGGCGGGTCCCATTTAGTTGCTGGATAACATCCAGCTTGGCAAACATTATCATGAAAACGGCAGAGAATACCGAAAGATCGAAATCAAAATTCGTCTGTCACCTCCCGAGAAAATGACATGAACAATGAGAGTGGAAGCTGCGGTAGCTCTACCTGTGCCTCGGGTTTTCCGTTTGCAATCCTCGTTTTCTTCTATTCTTTCGGCTTAACTAAATTAGGTCGTGTTTTGTTTGAAACAAAAATTGTGAAATATCATCTGCGGACCGGGGCCCGGGGGCCCGGGGGCAGCGTTATGAACTTGGCTGTATTCCATCTTAAATACAATATATTTTAGGGTCTATATTGTCAGATTTGAAGTCAGAATAATGGAATGCAAGATTATATATAGCCGGGACCATATACTGCAATTATTATGTCCTTGTTATGTAGTGACCGGTCCGATGGATTAATAGGCATGTACTAAAATCTGCTTTTTCTTTTTGCAATGTTATACTATAGTTTTTTTTTAATTATTTATGTTATACTATAGTTTTCTGTTTAACTATTTATGTTTAATTTACAATAAAATATATATGGATGGTTTCAATGGCAAGCAGGTATTGATGTTGGCTTCAAAATTTGGTCTAGTGTTTTTGGTGACGTGCTGACGGGTGTGCACACAAAGTTGCTCCCTAAAACAATTGCAATGGGGCCATGCTAGTGGAGACAACACATCTAAGGAAGTGCACATGCGTCATTAGGTTTACTACCGAACCGAGGCGTGTGTGCATTTTTAGTGCTCATGCACTCCTGTTAAACAAAATAAAAAAAAGGGCAGAACACGTTCTATTTACCTTCCAATCGGCCAAGCTTCACTTACCTAGCGTGTACGCGGAGTAAGAGACCACTTCACTCACCTATTGCACTCAAGAACTCCATCTACCGAGTGATCATCAATTGCATTGGATAGGTAAGATCATTGTTTTTTGTCATTTTATTGATTTTTTTATTGTTTATTAAATTTTTAATAATTCCCAAAATAGTAAAATAATAGATTTTTTTTCAATTGCAGAGTCTAAACCTATACAATGAATGAACAAAATGTTAACATGGAGTCCAGTTGAACACAAGAAAACAAAAATCTTAGAATCAATGAAAACCCTCAACAAAATTAAAATGCCCAAGAAAATCAAAACCCTCAACAAAATTTCGACAAAGACGACTTGAACCATTACGTAAATGAAATGAGAGTGCACACTCGAGAATTAAGAAACACAAGGGAACCATCTTGAGTGTCCCTTGCCACCTCAATTGAGAGCTCAATTGACTCCCTCATCCATGCACATCGTCAATTGACTGACATGACCGAATATAGAGCTAGGATGCGAGAGTATTATTCCACAGTCATTTCCAAGGAGGAAATAAAAGCATTGAATATTACAAAGGCCCAATTATATAGTATGTTCACCGATCCAAGAACACAACAACCACCAGACATTAAAAAGCCACGTGTCTGCATGGATTGGTGTCATTTCCAACCATGGAGGGAAAAATGGATGCATAGGTGGTTCATGGTTTACGATAAACCTCCCTGCAATAATAGGGAGGTTCCACAGTACTTCCTTCGACAACTGTGGGATGAGTTTGCGCTCAGTTTACATGTCAACTATTTTGACATAACCGAGTTCCATGGTGTTCGACTTGGCTCTTCCCAAGATCGACCTGCTACCAGGAGGAACCCACTGAGAGGGCCACTAGCTCCTAGGCGTGATTCCAACCCCTCTCCCCAGCTATCTCAGTTACCCCACAAACTTGATCAGATCAAGGGGGTGATGAGGAGTGTTGCACGTGGCCTCCTTAGACACACCGCCTTTGTAGAAACAACTACAATGGAGAGACAGGTTGACCTTGATAGAGACTCAGGTGCAGGGCCTTCACGACAGAGTCAGGATAGACCTGTGACTAGTGTTATCCATGTTGGGCCTTCTAGTTCGACAGGGACAATGCCACATGTTTGTCCCCATTGCGGGCACACTTGCCTTGGCCCGATCGAGGGTTGCTATATGGAGCAGGTTAGCACTTTTTTTAATGAGTTTTCAATCATCACTTGAGAAATTGTAAAGTAATTTTAAAGCAGTTATATATGACTTAAACTGTTATTTCAATGTATAGTTATTTAAAGTGGAGACGATGACAAGGGGGAACGTAGGATCTCCCAACCTGGATGCAGCAATGGTAGCTACAACTAAAATTGTAGCACCTCACACGAAGGTATTTTCGGTATTTATATTTATGACATACACGATGATATTTCGTACAATATTTTTGAATATTTTGATTGCCTAAATAATTACTTGTTTAATATGTTCATAACGTGCATGCATTTTGGTGTCCACGGGTATGCACAGACTACGACAACCAGCCATATCCTTCAGGGATTGGCAGGTCACCATATACATAGGTACAATGTGTAGTTAAAAGCACGCTTTTAATTTGAATTGTTATGACTTACTATGGTTTAATTTGGTTTTTGTTTACTAAACTATGATATTAAAAATGTATATGCAGGTGCCACCAACAGCTATAGGTAACATTATTCCACCTCCCCACTTCAGTCCCATGTTTCCACCCTCTCCCATGATTCACCCCCCTCGCTTCCATCCAAACCCCTCCCTTCATCCACCCCCACCCTTCCATCCAGCCTCCCCTATCTGTCCATCCTCCCCCCTCTGTCCACCCTCCCCCATTCATCCACACCCCCCATGTTTATACATCCTCCCCCATTTATCCACCCTCCCCATCTATCCATCCTCCCCCATTCGTCTATGCCCCCCCTTCCATCCAGCTTCCCTCCTTCATCCACAACCCCCTTGTATCCATCCTCCTCCCTCTATCTAGTACTGCCCTCCCATTCACCATCCCTCAACATCCCCCTATCCCTTTTAGTTTGATACCCTCTATCATACAACCGGTAGGGGTTCATCATCCACGACGTCCTCCTCCACCCCATACCAACATATCTTCTTCAGTTCCCGCCACTATTGTGGAAACTACTCTTCCAGTATTCGTTGATGTATCTATAGTTGTTGCACTCGTAGTTGTTGCAACTACATCTACGCCCCCCACCATGACTTCATCAGAGCAGGTTGTCCTTCCAACTGCTCCACCTGCTAGCCCTAAATCCCAATCATGTCCATTGTCGGAGGTGTTCACGATGATAATCAAGTTAATTTATGAAAATATTGTGATGCATTAACGAAAAATTAATTTAAGCAATTACTATTTTTCAATGAAATGATTGTCATAAATGTTGTAGGGTAGCATTACTGAGAGGATAAGTAGATCGAGGACACCTGCCTCACATCTCCCACTCCCATCAGTGGTGAGTTATTTAAGATTTGAATTCTACATTCATTTTATAAATGTGGTAAATGTTACAAATGCTTGAAAATGATGGTATCTTATATCATTTGTTTCAGAGACTGGAGAGACGGTCTATTCCTAGGCGGAAGAAGGCCTGAGATACCACTAACTCCAAGAAGAGGAAGATCAATTTCGGAGATGCGCCTGGGAGTGACGGGAGTGGGCACAATGCTTGACATACCAAGTTATGCACATTAGCCACGATGTGGCATTTTTGGGAACCAGTTGCCATGTACTTGATATCTACGTCACAAGCTGCCATGTATTTTGGATCTACGGCATGAATTGATGGACTTTGTATAGGGCACAAGTTGCCATCGTGTGTACATTGGGAACCATGTTCCACTGTTTTCCAGAAAATTTATATGTTTGGATGAGTTTTGTAGATTTGATGTACATGGATTTTCAGTTATGTGATTGATATCCATGTTGGTCTATTTGTATCTTGTTGTCTCTTGTTGTGTGTAGTTGCATAATAAACAGCATCACGCTTTTAAAACAAATGGTTGATTTTGAATGCCTTTTGATATGGTTCATTTAGATTTAAGTGTGATTTTAGATTTATAATTGACATAATGAATATTATTTCAATTGGTTTATATTATGAAATGTATTTTGATCGTAAAATGTCATTCTAATAATATCCAACTAGTTTGTATATATCACAATGCAAGGATGAAAGTTCGATGGTAAAATTCAACACATTGAGTAGTTATTGGAGAAATTTTATGGAGCCCTTGATATGATGACTAGGGAAATACTTGATATGATGACTAGGGAGATACTTGACATTTTCCTATACCTTATTATTTTGACAATTTTTGATAAAGTGTTGTCATTGTATATGAAATTGTTGTGTAAGTGATGAATGATAATGGTGAGCTTCCCAAATACCAAAAGGTTCCTTATGTTTGTTGAAAATGTGATCTCGATCTCTTAACGGAGAGAATTTACGTCTATACTTTATTGTTTGAAGCATTCCTTAAACCCGATGATATGTTATTTTATTGAGTTTTCTCTGGATCAATTAAGGAGACCCCTTGTGTACCTACCACCCCTAGACACCCCCCTTGTGTACCTACCACCCCTAGTAATTTACACACAAACACACACAAGTTAGATGCACACATATTAGAGATGTACAAATACATATATATATTTACACTACAAAAACCTACACACATAAAAAGATTTATACATAAACATACAAAAAATATATGCACTTAGGAAAATATCTATGCACACATACAATAAATTTACAAAAAAATGCACAAAGAAAACCATACAAATATTAGTATAAAATAACAAACAACATCATATTTTTAAACACAATTACACACCTAAATACACGTTCAAATATTTGGAATTTTGAATTATGCCTTAGGCTATAAAGGCAGCTTCTAGGGACCAAGGTTCATGAATGATACCCTGAATCATTACAATGACCCATCAAATTGATCATTTTCCCTAAGCCATAAATATATATTTCTAGCCTTGATATGTTGGTCTCCCTCCTCGAACCATGTTTATATATTTGAGGTCCACCCATAAAGCTCAAAACTTACTAATGGTGTCCATACTAGCATTCAAATATTTAAGTTATACTAGACCAATCTTATGTGGTTGGTTAAGGATTCACATTTTCCCTATCCTTGGAAACTTCCTTTAGAGCCTAAGGTCAAGGTTTCATCGTTTGATCATGTTTAGTGCCATAAAATGCATACTGAGTGCTAAAATACTCTTAGTTGCACCCATATCATTTATTGTAGGCTAAATATATCCTTGTAATTTGAAGCCTCTTTCATGGTTGTGAAGCTATGTAATTAATACACCTGTAAGGTTGAAGCCTCAGGTTTTCCTTCCCTTAGAAGCTTTATTTTTATTAAGCTTTGCAGTCCTCCTCCCAACCATGTACAAGGCCCTACTATCCATAAATGGTTCTCAAAATATCCTAATGAAGTATGTATCAACAATCGGGAGCCAAAGAACCCTAAGACATGTCCTATATAGTAGTTTGAAAGCTCCTTTCTTTCCCTTGATTTCTTAGTTTGTGTATTTAGGTAATAACTCCTAAGTTTCCTACATTTACCATGTATCAATTCATGACTTCTATACAAAGCTCAAAAATTCCCAGTGGTTAACCTATTCCTCTTGTATTCCCACATAGAGAAAAAATGCACCTAGTATATGCCAAGTGTTATGGTCCAAGACCTTGTGCATGGTCGCCAAGCCCTAGAAGCTTCTCTTAGGACCTATGGGCTACGTTTCATCGTTTGACCACTTCCATATCCTAAGAACAAATTTTGGTGTTCAAAACCTCCAAATAGTGTCCATTGTTAGAATCATTTTCCAACAACACATCATTTATTTGGGCTTAACAGCCTAATTACCTCTTATCCTGAGTATTTTTGCTCAAATATGTGCTTACATCATCAGTAGATCATCAGTTTCAGTTAACTGGGCCTCCTCCTTCATTCAAGGAGCCAACATGGTCATCAAATTCAGTTAATTGGGCCTCCTCCATCATTCCGGGATCCAATTGGGGTGATTTGCATGATTATTGCGCCCTACTCAGTCCAACTAGGTGTGTTTTACCTAACAATCAGCTAACTGGAGTCACAAAGGTTCCCTCCTACTCAGTTTGACCTAATTTTGGGTAGTTTCACCTAAAAATTAGTTAACTGAAGTCATAAAGGTGCCCTCCCCTAATTTTGAGCAATCAGTTGAGTTCTAGACTCAGTTAAACTCAATTTGACAGTTTGAGAGTCTATTAGAGTCAATTACTTGGCAGTTAAGTGGTTAACTGATGTGTCGAGTGGTGTTAACTAACTAGTAAGCCACTCTCATGCATTCAATTTGAATGACCTTCTCGAGCACCCAATATGCAGATAGATTATTACCAACATACAAAGCATACAAGATTTATTGTCAACCTGAGAAAGTCTTTTATTTCAAAGGATAAATGCACAGTCTATGCTTAAACACCAAATCACTATAATTGAACACCTTTATCCTCTAACAACTATGTCCATCCCAAGAATCTGTGTAATCCAAATTGCCTTCTAAATGCTACAATTTCAATTTCTTTCTACCATGTATCAACAAGAAATGATATAAGATTCAACTACAATTGTAGATAAAAAGAAGTCCTATTCACATCCCAGAACAAGTAACTCACCTATTCAATCTGATCACTCTTGAAATCCATAAGCATAAACTGAATATTAATCTAGAAATTCAATTGCAAGAGATTGAGTTCAACTGCTCTAAGAGATTGAATTACAGGAATGAAAATCAACAATCGTAACAGGAAGATAAATTGCAAGGATTCGTGGGATAACAACTTAAACTGCAGGATGAACAAAGCTGTGTACAACTGTCACATGAATTGCATAAAGAAAGTTTCCTACTCAGTCGACTGTCACTCTGTACCACTTACCAATCTCAAGGAATTGTAATCCTAATTATACTGCTAATCCACACTTACTACTGCTGTGTACAATTGGAAATATCATCAATAAATATCACACAACAATAAATTTGAAAAGTCCTACTTTAACTCAGCAATCTTTGTGGAAGACGGGCCCAGCCTTCACACAGAGATGCTGGCTGAACAACGTAAAGATCCTTTAACTCAGAGGTAACTCTTTATATTAACGAAAGGATGATTATACAAATTGCTTCCACTGCTAATACAATGAATGAATACTCCGTTGTTCAACCCCCTGGGTCGAGACAGCTTCCCATATTTATACATGCAGATCATAACATCCGATCCTATTAACGGGCAGCCATGAAGATCTCTGATCTTCAGGCGCCCTAAATAATACTAGCTATTACAAACGTGGCATAGTAAAGACATAGAAAAATGCGAGAAAGCTGTTGATTGGCCCAGGAGTGGCGATCTTTTTAGATCACAATTATACTCGAGCAGCAATATACTAAAGATCTCCAATTATAGCGCATTCTGTTACAGCTGCCCTGTCACAGCTCTGTCTAGGATGTTGCATTAGAACCACGTGCCTTAATTGATGATCGGAGCCCCAAGGATCCTTTTAAGCAACGAACATCCCTCCTTTCAAGACTTGTTCAGCCCCACCTTCCTGCAGTCCACTTATCTCAAACTACCTTCATAAATCATAACATGTTAGCACAATTGAGAGATACATAGCCTTAATTATCACAATCATAAGGATTAATAAGATAAATCAATGATCAGTCATACCTTGGCAGCTTAGGGGAATAAAGTAAAGACAACGGGTCTGATTAGCATGCTAAATGGTGTAGAATAGGGGAAGAAAAGGTGATCAAGGATGGTTAAAAGGGGCCAATTCTAGGCTCAACAGACCTCTCTAGGATTCAAATTTCCTGGCTATTATTGCCATTTTGTTACACATTGTAATGATCTTCTGAGTCAATGATAATGCATGAACTGTTGCAAACATTTTGCAAGAATGTTTTGACACACAATTTGTCGCATGCATCTCTACTAATTGTTGTTCTTGTTTCCTAGATCTGTTTTGCTTGAATTTTACATGGTATCAGAGCCATGGCAGGACAAGAAAACTCTTCTACAGATTTTAACTAATGAATCTTTTTGCACCAGTGCTTTCTGCACCTGGATCATATATGAAGCTTCAGCAAGATTGCTCAAAATTATTCCAACACTACAGTAGAAGCTGAAAGTTTTCCACATAAATCCTAGATAATTGTGCATTTGGTTTATCAAGCTTGCTTGATAGGTTATGCTAGGTGTGATGCAACTTGAAAAGTGCAGGTTGTCAACCTAAAGATTGTTTGTTTGTTTTTTACTATAGGTTTCTCATAGCCTCCTATTGCATTCGCTATAGAAAGATGGACTCTTATTCAAACCATCTTCTTACTCCTTTCAACTATCATTAGTTGAAGGATGATATAGATATAGTATTTTGCTCCAAGGGACTCTACATAATTACTATGGGAATAGAACCAGAGCCTAATGCAGCTACAGATAAGTCCAAGTTCTTCAATAAGCTTGATGAAGATTATGGTTTCTTATGTCTCAATATTTTGAAAGACGTTCTTTTCCATCTCAGTGGATTGAAGACTCCAAAAGAAGTACGAGAACAACTTGCCACACTGTTTGGCAAGCAAGATGATATGAGGGATTATTAGTTAGAGAATGAATTGATTTCCCTCAATCCTGGAAATTTCGAGACCATCAATGAGTTTTTCACCAAGTTCAAGCATTTGGTGCTTCAGTTGAATCAAAGTGGTGTTGAGAAGAAGGATTCTCAGTTGATCCTTTCAAATCTAGGAGCAAATTATCCAGTGTTTGTCTCTACCTTTCATTCGGGAAAAATCACCATTATGAATTGGAAGATGCCATCCTTGAATGCATTCATTGATTCCTTAAAAAAAGAGCATGAATTTTTTTTTCAGATGGGGTCCATGAGATCCTCCAAATATTAATCCCTATTTGTTGGAGAACCCAAGGCTATGAATGGTAAAGGAAAGAAAAATAAGGAGAAGACCAAGTTTGATCATCCTAAGCAAAAGGAGAATACTAAGCAGTTAGATGAGCCCTCAAGCTCAAGAAAAGACAAGAAAAATGGCAAGGAGAAGATAAAGTGTTCTTATTATGGCAGGGGATTTCATCCTGAAAGCTCGTGCATGAAGAAAACTATTGATTTGATGGCCCTTCTCTTGGAGAAGAACAATATCACTCTTGCAGATGGCGTAAGGAAGAAGGACAATGGAGACCGAAATGATCATCCATAAAGAGGTCATGCACTCATGGCAAGTGTTTCTAATTCAACGATTCTTCTCATAGATTCAGGAGCTTCAAATCACATGGTTGCAAGCAAAGACTCTTTCTCATCATTAGACTCTAACATCTGCATCTCCATCCAAATGGGAGATGATTCACAAATTTCATTGTAAGGAAAAGGTAAAATTCATTTAGAACATGGAAGTTTTCAAAATGTTCTCTATGTCCCTTATCTAGCTTCGAACCTACTTTCTGTGTGTAAAATGACACACATTGGTTTTCCCGAGAAGGCTGTATTCATCCCTAATGATGTTGAAATTTATGATATTACCACTAGAAATCTCATTGCAATAGGCAAGGAAAATCATGCTGCAAAAACATATGAGTTTTCCCATTTTTTGCCAAATTCAAAGCCAAGTGCTCTTCTAAATCATGGAAATGAGGTTATCCGGCTATGGCATGAGAGGTTTGGACACCTAAATTATAAATATTTGTAGCTTCTACAAAATAATTCCATGGTTGAATTCCTTCCGAACATCAAATCCTCAAAAGGGATATGCAAAGGATGCATTATATGCAAGCATCTTGAGCACAAGTTCGATCGAGGAAAAGCTAGCAGAGCTTCCTGTATTTTGGGACTGATTCACAGTGATATCAGTGGTCCATTACCAAATACATCCATGAATGTATCAAGGTATGTTCTCACATTCATTGATGACTTTTCCATATTTACATGGGTCTACTTTCTCAAAAACAAATCGGAAGTGTTTGAAAAATTCAATAATTTCAAGGCTTCCATTGAAACTGCTACTGGGAGAAAGATAAAAAATCTCAGATCTGATAATGGTGGAGAATATATCAAAACTGAGCTGCTGAAACTTTGTGTGGAAAATGGAATCCAAATCCAGCACACAGTCCCCTACACACCTCAACAGAATGGTGTAGCGGAGAGGAAAAACCGAGCATTGAAAGAGATGTGTACTTGTATTCTTGATTCGAAAAGTTTGGATTCAAATATTTGGGTCGAGGCCATGAATGTTGTTGCATACATTCAGAACAGAGTTCCACACTCATCTTTCAAAGGTACAAATCCTTTCGAATCCTACACTGGTCACAAGCCTGATGTGTCACATCTCAGGGTTTCCGGGTCCATTGCATGGGCTAGAATTCCAATTGAGAAGAGAAGATATTTGGAACCACAAAGTACTGAGTTCATCCTCATTAGATATGATAAATAATATAAAGGATACAAACTCATGGATATCAGATACAGAAGAATATTCATCAAGAAAATTGTCCAATTTGAAGAACCGCTTCATGATCTACAACTAGTGGAGGAAGAAATTGCCAAATTGCTTCCTCTTCCGGAAGAAGATTTGGGAGATGATATTGAAAGTTTATGTTCTGATATTTCTGATATTATGTATGATATTAATGAACATGAAATATCAGGTTCGGATTCAAATCCATATATTCCCCCTCAGTTTCCAAAGTGGGCAGGAAAGACTCTCACATATGTCGGTTCTAACATTGGAAATCCTGCTGATCCAAGAAGAACCCGAGCAGAATTTCAAAGCGCAAGTATGGATATTTCAGATGATGATCCATTGTTGTCCAAAAATTATTTTTTGATGTTTGTATCAGATCCAAAATCATACTACCATTCCCACCTATATCCGAGATGGAAAACCACCATGGATGAAGAGAACAATTCTTTTCAGAAAAATGCAACATGGGAGCTAGTTTCACTTCTACCTGGGAAGAAATTGGTTCAATGCAAATGGTTCTACCGAACCAAGGTTTCTAGTGATGGTTCAAATTGAAAATAAAAATCTAGGTCGGTGGAAATTTTTTTCTCATGAGTCCAAGGTGTGGACTACACAAACAATTTTACATTGGTTGCAAAAAGGGACTCAATCTGACTAGTTTTGGCAAGTTCCACGTCCAAGGACTAGGAGGTGCACCACATGGATGTGAAGAGTGCATTTCTTCATGGGGATCTTCAGGAAGAGATCTACATGAATCAACCCGAAGGTTACATATCACATCCGACACTTGTTTGCATATTAAGGAAATCCTTGTATGGTTTAAAACAGGCCCCAAGAGCTTGGTATGCAAAGATAGACTCCTTTCTTTTGTCACAAAAATTTGCGAGATGAAAATCAGATCCAAATGTATATATATAGCAACATGAAGGTAATTTTCTGATCATTTTACTTTATTTTGATGACTTATTGATTACAGGAAGCAGTCTTGCTTCAATCGGCACTATAAAAACCACTTTACACCAAACATTTGATATGAGTGATTTAGGCCTGTTAAAGCAGTTTCTTGGTCTCGAGATCACTCATAATTTTGATGGGATAATGATTTCTCGATAAAAATATGCTTTGTACCTGATAAATAAGTTTAGTATGGAAGAATGTAAAGTTGCACCATTCCCATTCCTCTCAGGAATCAGTCTTGAGGATGGTGATTCTACACCATTGGTGGATTCTACACTTTATCGGCAATTGATTGGTAGTATTTTGTATCTGACACACTCTAGGCATGATATTTATTATGTCGTGAGTGCTATTTCAAGGTATATACAAAAGCCCCATGAAATTCACTGGAAGGTCAAAAGGATCTTTCATTATGTGCAAGGTACGAGACATTTTGGCATTCACTATGCTACAGATTCCGATCTTGACTTGGTTGGATTCACTGATTCAGATTGGGCGGGTGATAACATTGATCATAAGTCCACTTTAGGATATGTTTTAATGATTGGAACAAGGCCTATTTTCTGTTCAAGCAAAAAGAAAGCTTCCATTGCCTTATCTTCAACAGAGGCAGAGTATCGAGGAGCAGTCAATGCTTGCATTCAGGCAGTTTAATTGCAGGGTATTCTAGCAGAGTTTGATATTGGTAGCACCACTTCTACTGTCATTTTTTGTGACAATCAGAGTTCTATCAAGATATCGACAGATACAGTTCAGAGATAAAGGACCAAGCATATCGAGATCCACATGCACTACATCTAAGATCTTGTGCATGACAAAACCGTTGTACTATGATATTGCCCTACATAAGAGCAAATTGCAGATATATTCACCAAGAAATTATCTGAGAAGAAGTTATCCTACCTTCATTCACTGTTGGGGGTGATTTCTACTATGGTGAGGAAATATTAGATCCTTCAGTGTTCACTTTGAGGGGGAGTTTTCTTTCCCACTGGGTTTTTCCCTCTTTACTCACTTAGATTTTTTGAACACTTTTTGGATTATTTCTGTACTAGGTGACCTATGGCCTTTGTTGCCGGGGCCCTTTTATTATTTTATTTTACTCCTCCACATGTGATTAGCTTAAGGGGGAGTTTTGGAGTCATTTTATAGCAACACATCATTTATTTGGGCTTAACAGCCTAATTACCACTTATCTTGAGTATTTTTACTCAAATATGTGCTTACATCATCAACAGATCATCAGTTTCATTCAATTGGACCTGCTCCTTCATTCAGGGAGCCAATTGGGTCATCAAATTCAGTTAAATGGTCCTCCTCCATCATTTAGGGAGGAAACTGGGTTGTTTTTCATGATTAATGCTCCCTACTCGGTCCAAATAGGTGTGTTTCACCTAACAATCAACTAACTGGAGTCAGAAAGACGCCCTCCAACTCAATTTGACATAATTTTGGGTAGTTTCACCTAAAAATTAGTTAACTGAAGTCATAAATGCGCCCTACCCTACTTTTTGGCAATCAATTGAGTTCTAGACTCAGTTAGACCCAATTTGATAGTTTGAGAGTCTGTTAGAGTCAATTAATTGCCATTTAAGTGGTTACTGATGTGCCAAGTGGTGTTAACTGACCAGTAAGCCACTCTCACGCATTCAATTCAAATGACCTCTCTAGGATTCAAATTCCCTGGATATTATTGCCATTTTGTTATAATAATATCCTGAGTTAATGATAATGCATGAACTGCTGCAAACATTTTTCACGAGTGTTTTGACACACAATTTGCTACATGCATCTATAGTAACTGTTGTTCTTGTTTCCTAGATCTATTGTGCTTGAATTTTACAATATCCTCACCAATAAGCTAAATATTCACATCCATATTTAGGCCCTCAACAACCAACACTTGGTGTTCATAACCTCCTAATCATATTTGAATATGCTCGTATGGAGGCCAAATATCCCTCAATCCTAGATGTGTTGTGATTTGACACATCATTCTTGGTCCTAAATGCATAGAATCCTTGTTTAGGGCATACGGCATATGTTTCCGCCATTGAACATGTTCACGGTCCCAAGACCCATACCTAATGTCCACAACCTACTTATTGCATCTAGGTCAACAATCAAAGGAAAAGGATACCCTTCAAAGGTCAAATGTTATTCTTTAAGGCATTATCCATGGCTTGTGATGCTTAGAATCGATTCTTACAACCTAAGGCTCAAATTTTCAACCTTAATCATGTCCAAAGAACTCACATCCAAACTTAGTGCTTAAAAAATCCTAATGTCTCACATTTCCCCCCTTGAAAATAAATATAACCTAGGGAGTTAATGTGGTTGCAAGGATTTTACCTACCATAAAAACTAATTAATGCCATATACGATGTCATAATAATGTGTGCACCTTTATAATGTGTCTATCACTTTTATAATGCATACAAATTCTTCTTGTTATAAACAAAAGGGAAAACAACCTTATTTTATGCAAACCAAAACTTACTTGTCTCTTATAGAATCATCTCTCATAAACACTATGGCTCCAATACAAATTTTCTAATGTTTTTTACAATTGTCTCATGTTTTTTTGAGTTCTTATTGCATTTGTTCTTCCTAAATATGGTTGATTGACACAATCAAGCAAAAAATTTTGACCGCGTCAATCTGTACATAAAAAACATGCACATATACAAATATCTACACATACATACACACATAAGACCATGCACATACACAATAAATATACCCTATCTTGCAAAAGGCCATGCCAATATTTCCCAAGGGGGTCATTTATGATCCAAAGTCTCCCGAATGAGCGTGGCCATCCTGAACACATCCACAATGGACATATGCACGTGTGGGAGCTGAAAGAATCCAAGTCTGCTCGCCGGTTTGGGTTCCGTGCCCCCGGAGCAAATCCTTAAAGTGTCCCTGAATGGCCACGGGTTGCCTCGAAAAAATGCCCATGGCACCAAAACTGTGACTCCGCTCACGACTCCGTCGATTCCAATGGATTTGGGATCCTGGGTTTCAGCTAGCCCCCTGCCCACATTGTGCCTCAAACACCCGGAAACATTGCTATTGTGTCATCTTAGGCACTAGGGTTTTGCTCAGTGAAGGCCATGCCAATCTTGCTCAAGGGGTCATTTATGATCTGAAGGATCTTGAGCGAGCATGGCCATCCTGAACACATCCATAATGGCCATATGCATGTGTGGGAGCTGAAAGAATCCAAGTCTGCTTGTTGGTTTGGGTTTTGTGCCCCTAGAGCAAATCCTTAAAGTGTCCCTGAATGGCCACGGTGTTCCTGGAAAAAATTCATGTAGCACCAAAATCGTGACTCTGATCGCGAAGCCATCGATTGCGATGGATTTGGGATGTCGATTTTCATCTAGGGGACCCCCCACACCATGCCTCAAACACCCAGAAACAATGCGATTGTGCCATCTCAGGAACCGGGTTTTTTCTTAGTGAACGCCATGCCGATCTTGCTCAAGGGGGTCATTTATGATCCGAAGACTCCATGGCAAGCGTGGCCATCCTGAACACATCCACAATGGCCATATTGATATAACATCAATCATATAGGATCTATAACTTATAACATTGTCATTAAATGATCAATCATCAATCATCAACAACATCAACCTTCAAATTTCAACATATAATATTTGCCATCAACAAACTCTAACAGATAACATCAACCATGAAATGAAACAAAGCATCATAATATCATATTCAATACCAAAGATTTGTAGGATGCAATAGAAAATTTAAAGTTTAAACTTCAAAGGTAGGTTCATTTGTTCAAGATTCAAAGGTCAAAGACTAAAGTTCAAAGTAGGCCATAATGTTTACAAAGTAGGCCATAATAAACATGAAATACAGAGTACTATCGTACCATCTACTAATCTTTCCGCTTTCCATGAGAAACTTCCAATTTACCTTCTCACGGTCTAGGTGGAATAGGAGATGTTGGAAGTGGTCATGGAACATGAGAAGAAGATGAATGCCCCCATGGATTGTTGGATGTTGTGAAGCTAAAGGAAAAACTCCTGCTTCTAGAAACCTACTACTAGATGGGGGTGGCATCTCTATAGTATGAATTGGATCACCATCATGATCACCCAGTAGTTCAGCCTCCAAGCGCTCTAATGCTATGGATCCATCCTTCACATTAGCCTCCTCTGGATTGTTGTCCCAAGTAAAAAATGTTTTATCATTCTCGATCACCTCACAATAATGGGAAAACAACCATAAGTTCTAGTGCACATAAACCAAGATTTCTATGTATTCTACATTCAAACTGTTTATCTTGACACTGTGTATGAAGCTATAGGTGCTCCAACACCTCTCTGTAGAAGAACTATTAACAACCTGTGAAAGCACCCTCACCACTAATTTATGCAAATGTGAGGCTCCATAGCCATACATATTCCACCAACGGATAGGATCCAATATATCTTGATCTTTGGTTCCATGCAGGGTACCAAATAATCCATACGCACTAATCTATTCGCTCAATTCACTTCATACTTGAGCACACTCCTCCTCATCGGGGACCAACTTGTCTAATGCAAGCATATACCCATTTTTCACCTCTGGATCTGTGTGTAGTTTTTTCCTAACTCCACCCCTAGTGTAGGTTGGGAAAACCAAATTGGAGAATAATATTTTGGGGTAAGGACATATGCAAAAGCGTGGAGTGGAACATTTATATTATCCAACCTTTTTACCACGTGTTTATGAATATGGTCATACAATATTGCATCTCTTTGCTCAACAATGTCTTTAAATTGACCAAGCATGCTATCCATATACTCATATACCTCCCCAATCATCGGTTGATCTGTATCTTCAGAAAGAATCATATTATAAACTGGCTTGGTGAATTGCAGAACATACCTAACCTGTGACCATAACTGACCATCAAGAACAGTGTCCTCCACCTCTTGAAATTCATGTCTATCAGTTGCGCTTGCAGCTCCATCTTTTAATTCTTGACATGGATTACTTGTGACCATACTAGCCAATGCCTTTCTTACCTTCAAAAGGCTCATGAAGGTGAGGTAGTAGCTAGCAAATCTAGTCTTTGCAATCTTCAATATCTCCAACCTAGAGAGATTGCAAAAAATGTGGTGGGCCATGCTATGATTGGTAATAAATTTGATCATTTTCTTACCTCTCTTGTACAAGGAACCAATCCATAGATAATTAGGGTCCTTCATTTTAAAAATGTCATGCATCAAAAGTTTCAATGTGTGAACCAAAAACCCTGACCAAAATATGTTGGGATACTTATCCTCAATGATTGCTCCTGCTACCTTACAATTAGCAGCATTATCAATGATGAATTGGACCAATCATTTGTAAACTTTCCAAGAGTACTATTGATTTTGTCTCTTTCCCTATCAAGTCCCATGGTTCTGGATTTTTCATACCTATGGCTCATGTATCCTTTAGGGGCACCATTGATGGCTTTTACCATTTCATGCCAATAAGGTGAGCGAAGAACATTGAATGGAACACCACATGCATAGAGAAACCTGTAAAAACTTTTGAATCCACATCATCTCTATAGCCAAGGTCAAGGGAATATGATAATGTTCTTTGCATAGTCGAGAATTGAGGAGAGGATCTCGATGGATTCGATGATTATCCACTACCAAACATTCTATTTGAGTGAGAGGATTCAGATTCAACCCTTGATCTCTTTGAAGTGTTTTGAGTAGCCTCTTCTTCCATCCTGTATTTGTTTCTCTCTTTAGTTGGAACTCTGTCATAGGTTTTGAATCCAACAACCTTACCTTGATCACATGGCATAATCCCACACAAATGATTTATCCCTCGAGTATATGAACCATTGTAAGTATTAGTGCAATGGGGGCATATAAACTTTGTGGTTCCACCCCCTCTCCCTCCCCCAATCCTTGTCACATACTTCCATAAAGGTGTTGTGTCTTTTTTCTTTTTCCCCTCATAACTCTCAAGCTCATCATTATCATCACCCTCTTCTCTGTCGTCCTCTTCTCCACGGTATGTGTCACTCTCTACCTCTTCACCCTCATCACCGCCGCCACCATATCTACTTCCCAACACCATCATAATGAGAAGAAGTGGAACCAAAAGTCAAAACCACATAACCATCATGTTTCTTGAATCAATATGAGAATAACTTGTTTCCTAAAATAGAATGACGGAGAAGAATAAATTGGAAAGAGTAGGCGAAGAGAACATTTCAAGGTTTAAATTTTTTAACATAGTGAAATATTTTTTCAAAAACAAACAAAGAGTGGGGTTTGGAGCTTACCTCTTTATCTCTCCAATGGTAGTTGAATGTATTTATTGAAGCCTTCAATATCCCTTCCAAGCTCTCACAAATAGTAGCCTTCAATATCCCCTTCAATCTCCCTTCCAAGATTCCAAAAATTTGCTCTCAAACAACTAGTAAACCCACTCAAGAACCCTAGCAAAGAGAAGTGAAATGCATGAAATGAGAAATAGAATGAGAGGAAATGAATGAAAGAGTGTTTATATCCTAAAGAATCAAGGGTTTCATGTATGATATGACAGCTCCCAATCCCGCGTGGCCATTGTGAACACCTCCACACTAGCCATATGCACGTGTGGGAGCTGACGGAACCCCGTTCCGCTCGCTGGTTTGGGTTCCATGCCCCCAGAGCAAATCCTTGAAGTGTCCTTGAATGGTCACAAGGTGCCTTCAAAAAATCCCCATAAATCCAAAACTGTTACTACGATCGTGAATTCGTCGATTCCAATGGATTCGGGAGGTCGGGTTTCATCTAGGGGACCCCCCACACCGTGCCTCAAATGCCTGGAAACAATGCTATTGTGCCATCTTCGGAGCTAAGTTTTTGCTTAGTGAAGGCCATGCCAATTTTTCTCAAGGGGTTCATTTCTAATCTGAAGGCTCCTAGGCATGCGTGGCCATCGTGAACACCTCCAAAATGGCCATATGCACGTGTGGGAGCTTAGGAAACCCAAGTCTGCCCGTTGGTTTGGGTTTCGTGCCCCCGGAACAAATCCTCAAAGTGTCGTTGAAAGGCTACGAGGTTCCTAAAAAAATTCCCATAGAACCATAATCGTGACTCTAATCGTGAATCCGTCGATTCCAATGGATTCGAGATGCCATTTTTCATCTGGGAGACCCCCCATACCGTGTCTCAGATGCCCGAAAACGGTGCCATTGTGCCATCTCAGGAACTGGGATTTTTCTCAATGAAGGTCATGCCAATTTTTCTCAAGGGGTTCATTTCTAATCCTATGGAGCCCAGGAGTGCATGGCCATCATGAACACCTCCACACTGGCCATATGCATGTGTGGGAGCTGACGGAACCCAAGTTCACTCTCTAGTTTCAGTTTCGTGCCCCCGGAGCAAATCCTCAAAGTGTCCTTGAATGGCCACGAGGTGCCTGACAAAAATTCCTGTAGCACCAAAAACATAAATCCAATCATGAATCCATCGATTCCAATGGATTTGGGACGTTGGGTTTCAGCTGCGGGTCCCCTCAAACCATGCCTCAAACGCTCGGAAATAGTGCTATTGTGCCATCTCCGGAACTAGGGTTTTGCTCAGTGAAGGCCATGCCAATTTTGCTAAAGGGGGGAATTTATGATCCGATGGATCCCATGCATGCATGGACATCGTGAACACCTTCAAACTAGCCATATGCACGTGTGGGAGCTGACAAAACCCTGTTCTGCTTGCCGGTTCAGGTTTTGTGCTCCTGGAGCAAATCCTCAAAGCATCCCTGAACAACCACGGGGTGCCTTACAAAAATGCCTGTAGCACCAAAATCGTGACTTTGATCATGAATCCATTGATTTCGATGGATTCAGGACACTGGGGTTTAGATGGGGGACCCCCCACATCGTGCCTCAAACACCCAAAAACAATGCTATTGTGCCATCTTTGGAACTAGCGTTTTGTTCAGTGAAGGCCTTGTCAATTTTGCTCAAGCGGGTCATTTCTGATCCGACGACTCTTGAGCATGCGTGGACATCGTGAAAACCTACACACTAGCCATATACGCATGTGGGAGCTGATGAAACCCCGTTCATCTCACCGGTTCGGTTCTTTTCCCCCAAAGCAAATCCTCAAAGCATCCCTGAATGGCCACGGAATGCATGACAAAAATTCCCGTAGCACTAAACCATGACTCTGATCACGAAGCTGTCGATTCCAATGGATTTGGTACATCAGGTTTTAGCTGTGAGACCCCCTACACCATGTCTCAAACTCCTGGAAATGGTGCAATTGTGCTATTGTGCCATCTTCGAAACTAGGGTTTTACTTAGTGAAGACCATGCCAATTTTAATCAAGGGGGTCATTTCTAATCTGACGGCTCTCGGGCATGCATGGACATCATGAACACTCCACACTGGCCATATGCATGTGTGGGAGCTGACGGAACCCCGTTCCGCTCGCGGGTTCGGGTTTCGTAACCCCGGAAAAAATACTCAAAGCGTCCCTGAATGGCCACTAGGTGCTTGAAAAAAAATGCATGTAGCACCAAAACCATGACTCCGATCGTGAATCCATCGATTCTGATGGATTTGGGACATCGGGTTTCCGCTGGGGCCCCCCCCACACCGTTCCTCAAACTCCCAGAAACGGTGATATTGTGCCATCTACGAAACTAGGGTTTTTCTCAATGAAGGCCATGCCAATTTTGCTCAAGGGGGTCATTTCGGGTCTGATGGCCCCCAGGCATGCATGGCCATCATGAGAAAATAGAAAATGGACATATGCACGTGTGTGAGCTGAAGAAACCCCATTTTGCTTGCCGGTTCAGGTTCCATGCCCTAGGACCAAATCCTCAAAGCATCCCTGAATGGCCACAGGGTGCCTTGCAAAAATTCGCATAGCACCAAAACCGTGCCTCTGATCGTGAAGCTATCGATTCTGATGGATTCAAGACGTCGATTTCTAGCTGTGGGGAGCCCCCCACCATGATTGCAACACCCAGAAACGATGCTATTATGCCATATCCATAACTAGGGTTTTCCTCAATGAAGGCCATTCCAATTTTGCAAAAGGGGGTCAATTCTAATCCGAATTATCTCAGGCGTGGATGGCCATTTTTAAAACCTCCAAACTAGCCATATGCACATGTGAGAGCTGACAAAACCCCATTCCGCTCGCCAGTTAGGGTTCCGTGCCCCTAGAGCAAATCCTAAAAGCGTCGTTCAATGGCCATGGGGTACTTGGAAGAAATTCCCATAACACCAAAAATGTGAATCTGATCGTGAATCCGTCAATTTCGATGGATTCAAGACACCGAGTTCTAGCTATAAGGACCCCCCCACCGTGCCTCCCATGCCCGAAATCGATGCTATTATGCCATCTTCAGAACTAGGGTTTTTCTCAGTGAAGACCATTCCAATTTTGCAAAAGGGGGCCAATTATAATTCAAACGCTCCTGGGTGTGTATGGACTCCACACTGGCCATACGCACATGTGGGATCTGAACCTCGTTCCACTCACCGGTTTGAGTTTCGTGCCCCTGGAGCAAATCCTCAAAGCGTCCTTGAATGGCCATGGGGTTCCTGGAAAAAATTCCCATAGCACCAAAACCATGACTCCAATTGCAAAGCCATCGATTCCGATGGATTCGAGACGTCGGGTTCTATCTATGGGATCCCCCAAACCATGCCTCTAATGCACGAAAATGATACTATTATGCCATCTCCGGAACTAGGGTTTTGCTCAGTTATGGCCATTCAGATTTTGAAAAAGGGGATCAATTCTAATCCGAACGCTCCCGAGCATGCATGGCCATATTGAAAACCTCCAAACTGGCCATAT
Source organism: Larix kaempferi (assembly GCA_027924585.1). Taxonomy (NCBI): domain Eukaryota; kingdom Viridiplantae; phylum Streptophyta; class Pinopsida; order Pinales; family Pinaceae; genus Larix; species Larix kaempferi. The sequence continues at coordinate 12,124,633 of BSBM01000792.1, forward strand.
GCACATGTGGGAGCCGATGAAACCCTGTTCCGCTTGCCAGTTCAGGTTTTGTGCCCCCAAAGCAAATCCTCAAAGCGTCCCTAAATGGACACGGGGTGCCTGGAAAAAATTCCCATAGCACCAAAATCATGACTCTAATCGTGAAGTCATCAATTCTAATGGATTTGGGATGTCGGGTTCTAGCTGTCCCCCCCCCGAACCATGCCTTCAAATCCTAGAAACAGTGCTATTGTGCCATCTCCAGAACTAGGGTTTTTCTCAATGAAGGCCATTCCAATTTTGCAAAAGGGGGTCAATTCTAATCTGAATCCTCCTGGTTGTGCATTTCCATCGTGAACACATCCACACTGGCCATATGCATATGTGGGAGATGACAGATGTCACGTCCTCTCCCATCCTACCAGCTAGATGGAGAGGATCGTGAGGTTAAACCGGGCATCCAGTCCCATACATTATAAACAAACATTCAAATTAAAATGAAAATATACATATACATGTGAAAGTGCAAAACAGACGTGATACTAAACTGGGCATCTAGCCCCATGAACTTATTACATAAGCATTCACATAACATAATATAATAGAGATATGTAGATGCATAACTATTTTTATAACACAGCGGAAGTAATATCATTTACACCTCCACCATACATTCAGATATCCATCAATTAAATAATTTCAAGAATATACAGGAGAATACTTATCTTATAAGAAAGTAGTCCCAAGCAACTGGCTATGCAACTGCAACGTTCCACCCAACCATAGGCCAGTTGTGCTTATCAACCTCTTGATACAACTGCCACCCTCGAGCTGGGCATGATCTCTACAAGGAACCAGGGAACAACAGACTCACACATATCCAAGCATACACCAAGATGAGCCAAGCCAATCTACAATTGGGTTTATCAGGCTACTGGGAAATGGAAAGGAAGAATTGCTAAGCTAGTGTGCTCAACCACAGAGCTAAGGATACCCCTCCCAGATCTATTCATCTTGGCACTCACAATGCCTACACACCCACCACAAGGAAGTATTCTCTTCACTGCCACACAGCCCCTCAAGCCATACCTTCCTTTCTAGTGCTCTCAGAGTGTGCATAGAAAAGTAGCCAAAGCCCTCTTGATCTTCTTGAGAGGTCACTCCCCCCACTAGGTTTATCAAGCCAATTTTGTCCACTACCAGTCCAAGTTTCTTACTCACAGGTTCAAATCCAAAACTGGATGCACTTAACAACAAAACTACACTTGCTGAGCATGAAGGAAACGTTTTCCACAGTGGAATGCATGAGATGGGGTTTCAAGTAACTCAGAAAAACGTGGGAACTCACAAAAACGAAATGGGAAGTTGGGGAACAACCCAGGGAAGCCAAATCCCTTTTTAGAAAAACGTCCTTGGACATTCGGGGGCAAAAACGACCTCCATACAGTCCCCAAATCGTGGCCCTTCTCTCCCAAGCTACTGTATATGGAAAAACGAACTCCCAGGCATGGAAAAATGCAGGATTTGGATGAAAAACGTGTAGGGAAAGACCCAGCTAGCTCCAACTGCGTGAATGAGTGAAGACTGCCTATTCATAATGCTTTTGGGCACCATTTCGTGGGTGTTTTCTTGCCCAAGGAGACAAAACATGAATTTCCAGGTTAATGGCTTGCCCATACACGAAAATGGCTACCATACTTCTTCATTCCCAAGGCATTAACTGTCTCAACCAACTCTTGGAAGAATTAAATGATTGGGTCCATAACCCAAAATGGGTAGTTGGTGGTTTATGGGTTTTCTCATTGACACATGGATTAACACCATTGGCTCAAGGGTTTGAATAATTTCCCTCCCTATTCCTTATAGAATCATGCCCCCATCTCTTTGTTGCATTGCATAGCTAGTTGTGGGTATTTTTCATTGAAATTTGTATTTATATGATGTCTTATTTACATTGTGCCCATCTAGCACAAGAACCATAGGCATCTATTTCTTTAATTGCCGATACATAAAACGCTAAATCAATGGTGGGGACTTGGCCTTGAGCTCCTCACCATGATTAAGTAACAATATTTACATCATTTACGATTTAATGCGAAGGGGGTCAAAATGGGGACGTGACATACCCCTCCCCTTACATTAACACTGTCCTTAGTGCTCATCAAAATTGAACAAAAATGGATATGCCACCCTCATGGCATCCTCCAGCTCCCATGTAGCCTCATCGGGACCGTAGTGCTTCCATTGCACCTTTACCTGTTCGATGGCTCGGTTCCGGAGCAATGTTACTTTCTTGTCTAGGATGTGCAATGGATCTGTTTGGAATTCTCCCTTGGGTTCCACCTGGATCACATCCCAATTAATCACATGGTTAGGATCATGTACATATTTCTTAAGCAAAGAGACATGAAAAACATTATGAGCTTTAGTGCTAGCAGGCAAGGCAAGTTTATATGCAACTGGCCCTATTATTTCAAGCACTTCAAATGGTCCGCAATATCTAGGTGATAGCTTGGCACAACTCCCAAGCTTCAAGGAACTCTTCCTTGATCTCACTCTACGATATACATGATCCCCAACATTGAATTCCCTATGCATCCTATGTTTATCTGCATAGCTTTTGTGTCTATCCTGGGCTGCTTTTAAATTTTGCCGGATTCTTGCAACCTCTTGTTCCATTTCCTTAAGCAATTTTGGCCCAAGTACAATTCGGTTCACTAGATTGTCCCAAGTCACTGGTGTCCTACACCTTCTTCCGTACAAAGCCTCATATGGACTCATTCCCAATGATTCTTGCTGCCCATTATTATATGCAAACTCTACCAGGTGCAGATAATCCTCCCACTTGGATGGCTTGTCCGTTACATACATGCGGAGCATGTCTTCAAGCACCTGATTTACTCTTTCTGTTTGCCCGTCTGTTTGAGGATGGTACGCGGTGCTAAAGTTCAACTGTGTACCCAAATATGCAAAGAGACCTTTCCAAAAATTGGAAGTGAACTTGGTATCCCTGTCAGAAATTATTGCCTTAGGCAACCCATGTAATCTAAAAATTTCCTTCATGAAAATATTTGCAATGGCATCGGCTTTATGTGTGGACTTAACCGGTATGAAATGTGCTTCCTTTGTTAACTTGTCCACCACAAACATGATGGAATCATGTTGTCTCTTAGTCATTGGAAATCCTGTAATAAAATCCATGGAAATTATTTCCCATTTCCATTCTAGGATTGGCACTGGGTGCAATAAACCTGCTGGGTGTTGGTGTTCAACCTTCACCTGCTGACATTCCATGCACTTAGAGATGTATTCAGCGATGTCCTTCTTCATCCCTGGCCAGAAATAATATTTTCTTGCTGTAGCAATTATTTTCTGATATCCTGGGTGACCAGAGTATGGAGCTTTATGGATTTCATCCATAACCATTCCCCTTAAATCTGTCGCATTTGGAACATACACTCTATTATTATACGTAAGAAGTCCTCCTTCTTCCAAATGATAGCCTTCATACTTCTTGCTAAGGTCTTGCTGCTACAATTTGCCCTTTATCTGCTCATACACTTCATCCTCAACCATATGGTTAACAATTTGTTGCCTCAAATCTGGTTGGCAAGTATTAAGCGCTGCCACATACATTTCATGTACCTTCCTGCTGAGTGCATCAGCCACCTTGTTTTCTTTCCCTTTTATGTGTTTGATCTAAAAATCAAATTCACACAAAAATTCCAACCATCTAGCTTGCCTAGCATTTAAAGTTGGTTGATCAAATAAGTATTTCAAACCACAATGGTCTATCTTTAACTCAAATTTTCTTCCCATTAAGTAATGCCTCCACATCTTCAAGGCATGTACAATGGCTGCAAGTTCTATATCATGTGTAGCATAGTTCTTCTCATGCTCCTTCAACTTTCTTGACTCATAGCATATCACGTGGTTGTCTTGCATAAGAACTCCTCCAAGTCCTTGATTGCATGCATTGGTACACACCACAAAGTCTTTTTCCGGGTCTGCAATCTTCAAAATTGGTGCACTTGTAAGAAGATTCTTCAACCGTTGAAAACTTTCCTCACATCTTGGTGACCATTCAAACTTTATCCCCTTCTTTTGCAAAGAAGTGATCGGGTTTGCAACCTTGGAGAATCCTTCGATAAACCTCCTGTAGTAACTAGCAAGGCCCATAAAATATATCACATCAGTCACATTCCTTGGAGTTGGCCAATTCATAATGGATTCAATCTTCTCAGGGTCTACAGATATTCCTTCGTCGGAGATGATGTGACCCAAATAATGAATTCTATCTTTATAAAAGTCACATTTGCTCAACTTGGCATATAGCTTATGCTCCCTTAGTAATTGCATTGTCATTCTCAAATGTTCTTCATGCTCTTCTTCATTCTTAGAATAGATGAGAATGTCGTCTAGGAATACAAGAACAAACTTGTCCAAATACTTGCTAAAAACATTATTCATGAGACACATGAATGTAGCTGGTGCATTTGTGAGACCGAATGGTACCACTACAAACTCATAGTGTCCATACCTCGTTCTAAAGGCGGTCTTATGAATATCTTCTTCTTTGATTCTTACCTAATGGTATCCGGACCTTAATTCAATCTTTGAAAATACCTTTGCTCCTCTCATTTGGTCAAAAAGGTCATCAATTCGGGGCAATGGGTATTTGTTCTTCACAGTGACTTTGTTCAACTGCCTGTAGTCAATACATAACCTGAGTGTTCCATCTTTCTTTTTCACAAATAGAACAGGTGCTCCCCACGGGGACACACTTGGCCTAATATATTTCTTTTCCAGCAACTCTTGTAATTGCATTTTCAATTCTAGCAATTCTGGTGTACTCATCCTGTAGGGTGTCTTAGACACTGGTGCCGCTCCTGGCACAAGTTCAATTGTAAAGTCGATCTCTCTCTTTGGAGGGAGTCCTGGAATCTCATCGGGAAAAACATCCCTGAATTCTTGCAATACATGATAGTCCTCCAATTTAAGAGTTTCATTCTCTGCTGCCTCTAAAATGTGGGCTGCATACAGTTGACATCCCTTCCTACAGAACCTCTTCAGCTGCATGGCTGAAACCTGTCTGACAGAAGTCATCTTTGGAATGCCTCTTACAACCCTCGGGTTTCCTTCTTCGTCCATGCATTCAAATGTCTTATTGTAGCAGTCAAGTTTAACCATGTGTGCTTCTAACCAATCCATTCCAATGAGAATATCATAGGAACCAAGTGGCAAAATATTCAGATCTGCATAAGTGAATATCCCATCCATCTCTAATGGACATTTCTCTACTATTTCGCTAACTTTTCTCTTGGTTCCAGTGGCTAGTTGAACTAACCATGATTTACTATGCTTTAATTTCTTGAAAGCACAAATCTCAACAATTCTAGGAGTGACATAACTGTGAGTAGATCCAGGATCAATCAAAATAGAAACAGATTGCTTAGCAATCTTACCTTCAACTTCAACCACAGTTGATTGATGATCTGCCTGGTGGTCTTCTACTGCTGCATAGATTCTATGGATTGCTCTCGCCACTTGACTCACAGTTCCATCTCCTTGGATGTTGTGAACTTGATTCGCATTCCCATTTCGATGTGGACAGTTCCTAAGCATGTGGTCTCCTCCACAACCCCAACATTGAAGTGGTTCTCTTGGCTCCTTTGGATCTCTTGGCTTGTCTCCCATCATCCTAGTTGGCTTAGTCACAACCTGTGATGGCTGCCTTTGTTGATTCCGGAATTGAGGAGGCTTGAACCCCTTCTTCCTTTGATCAAACTTCTCATTTTTCTTATCCTTCCATGCCTTATGGAATTCTGGTTTGCTTCTGTTTTGATCAAAGCAATACTTGGCCTTTCTTATGGCCTCCTCTAGGGTTCGAGGTTCATCAAACTCAATTCTATCTTTATATGACTGGGGCAGTCCACTTAGGAAACGCTGAATTTTCACCTTATCATCTCGAATGTATTTGACATACCTCAGCAGATCCAAGAACTTGTTTGCATATTCTTCCATGGTCGATTGTCCCAATCTCAGCTCATGGAACTATTTGATCTTATCATCACAGTACCTATCAGAGAGGTACTTCTGCTTGAAGTAGTTCTTGAACTGCTTCCACACGATCTTCCTTTCGTTGATCTTCTTCACTTGCCTGGTGTGTTCCCACCATATAGATTCTCTTCCATTCAAGTTGAAGATGGCTACCCTTGCCTTCATATTTCCCGAGTAGTCTTGGACTTGGAAATACTTTCTCATCCCAAGAAGCCAAGCTTCAGCTTCTTGACCAGACTTTACTTTTCCATCAAATGTAGGAGGTTTTGCCTTCTTAAATTCCCCATGTGAATTGTTCTTGTAGTGCTTCTTCCCCTTGCTCCTATGGGATGAAGAACTTGAACCCCCAATGGATTCTTCCGAGTCAGATGATTCATTAGAAGATATTTCTGGAGTATATGTCATGTCTGTAGAAACTCTTCTTGGGCTACTGGCCCTCTTGCGGGAATTCCTTCTAGAGCTACTCCCACCCCTTTCTAGATTTGATGTCTGATGCTCAGAGTTTATTTGCCTTTGGATGTTTGTCAAACTCTGTAGCATGGCTGCATTCAACTGATTTTGTTCTTCCTGAGCTTTAATCATCCTTTCATTATCTTCTCTGCAACTTTGCAATTCCTCCCTTAGGCTTATCATGGTGGCTGCAATACCTGGAGGGGTCTCTTGATTTCTCCTCCCATTAGATTCTGTTTCAGCATTTTCAACATGTATGTTTTCCCCCATGGCATCTGTCTCAGGCTCATAGGGATCCTGTGCATCATCCATGTTGATTTTCTTGGCCCAATAAAGATTCAAAACTCTCTATGACTGTATTATCTAGAGTGCTACCCTGCTATAACTGTGACTCTGTGAAATGTGTTCATCCACACAATTGTTAGCTGCATTACATTCTTAGGAATTCATAACTTACTTCATGCACGTGGAAAAATGCCATACTGACAATTCATCAAATCACAAACAACGACATATGAGGGGGAAAAAGAAAAGGGGGTGGCTTCGCCACTGCAGCGCGGGTCGAGGGCAGCGCCCTCGTTTTTTTATTTTTATTTTTTTTAGAAATTATGTTGCTGTCGCGGGGTGGTTTGGCGACGGCTTCCGCAATTGCGGAGCAGTTCGCCGAACACTTCCGCAATTGCGGAGCAGTTCACCAAACGCTTCCGCAATGGCGGGGCGATTTTCCGAACGCTCCCGCAATTGTGGAGCCATTCGGAAAAGGCTCCCGCAATTGTGGAGCCATTCGGCGAATGCTCCCGCAATTGTGGAGCTATTCGGCGAAGGCTTCCGCAGTTTCGGAGCCGTTCGCGGAATGCTTCCGCCGTTGCGCGGAATGCTTCCTTGGTTTCGGGTGATTTTTTCGGAACGATTTGACGAAGTCTTCTGCAGTTGCGGAACGATTCGCCGAAGTCTTCCGCAGTTGCGGGATAATTCAGCGAAGTCTTCCGCAGTTGCGGGACAATTCAGAGAAGTCTTCCGCAGTTGCGGAACGATTCACCGAAGTCTTCCGCAGTTGCAGAACGATTCACCGAAGTCTTCCGCAATTTCGGAACGACTCACCGAACTCTTCCGTGTTGCGGAACAATTCGTGGAATCCTTCCGCAATTTCGGAAGAGAATTCCTTTCGACGCCGAACACTTAGAAAATCTCTTAAAAAAAATTTCTCCGCTGTTTCGGAGCAGTTTGCTGAATTCTTCCACAATTTCGGGAAGGTTCGCGGAACTCTTCCGTAATTTCAGGAAGGTTCGCCGAACTCTTCCGCAATTGCGGGAAGGCTCATGGAACCTTTCCGAAATTTTGGAACGACTTCCCGAAACAGGCCTAAAACAAAAATTTCAAAAACTCTTAAGAATTTTTTTTTTTTTTTTTTTGTAATTGCTATCAAATTTGGCCCATAGAGGCCCAATGCTGCAACGCAGCTCTGATACCATTCTGTCACGTCCCCTCCCATCCTACCAGCTAGATGGAGAGGATCATGAGGTTAAACCGGGCATCCAGTCCCATACATTATAAACAAACATTCAAATTAAAATGAAAATATACATATACATGTCAAAGTGCAGAACGAACGTGATACTAAACTGGGCATCTAGCCCCATGAACTTGTTACATAAGCATTCACATAACATAATATAATAGAGATATGTAGATGCATAACTACTTTTATAACACAGCGGAAGTAATATCATTTACACCTTCACCATACGTTCAGATAGACATCAATTAAATAATTTCAAGAATATACAGGAGAATACTTATCTTATAAGAAAGTAGTCCCAAGCAACTGGCTATGCAACTGCAACGTTCCACCCAACCATAGGCCAGTTGTGCTTATCAACCTCTTGATACAACTGCCACCCCCGAGCTGGGCATGATCTCTACAAGGAACCAGGGAACAACAGACTCACACATATCCAAGCATACACCAAGATGAGCCAAGCCAATCTACAATTGGGTTTATCAGGCTGCTGGGAAATGGAAAGGAAGAATTGCTAAGCTAGTGTGCTCAACCACAGAGCTAAGGATACCCCTCCCAGATCTATTCATCTTGGCACTCACAATGCCTACACACCCACCACAAGGAAGTATTCTCTTCACTGCCACACAGCCCCTCAAGCCATACCTTCCTTTCTAGTGCTCTCAGAGTGTGCATAGAAAAGTAGCCAAAGCCCTCTTGATCTTCTTGAGAGGTCACTCCCCCCACTAGGTTTATCAAGCCAATTCTGTCCACTACCAGTCCAAGTTTCTTACTCACAAGTTCAAATCCAAAACTGGATGCACTTAACAACAAAACTACACTTGCTGAGCATGAAGGAAATGTTTTCCACAGTGGAATGCATGAGATGGGGTTTCAACTAACTCAGAAAAACGTGGGAACCCACAAAAACGAAATGGGAAGTTGGGGAACAACCCAGGGAAGCCAAATCCGTTTTTAGAAAAATGTCCTTGGACATTCGGGGGCAAAAACGACCTCCATACAGTCCCCAAATCGTGGCCCTTCTCTCCCAAGCTATTGTATATGCAAAAACGAACTCCCAGGCATGGAAAGATGCAGGATTTTGATGAAAAACGTGTAGGGAAAGACCCAGCTAGCTCCAACTGCGTGAATGAGTGAAGACTGCCTATTCATAATGCTTTTGGGCACCATTTCGTGGGTGTTTTCTTGCCCAAGGAGACAAAACACGAATTTCCAGGTTGATGGCTTGCCCATACACGAAAATGGTTGCCATACTTCTTCATTCCCAAGGCATTAACTGCCTCAACCAACTCTTGGAAGAATTAAATGATTGGGTCCATAACCCAAAATGGGTAGTTGGTGGTTTATGGGTTTTCTCATTGACACATGGATTAACACCATTGGCTCAAGGGTTTGAATAATTTCCCTCCCTATTCCTTGTAGAATCATGCCCCCATCTCTTTGTTGCATTGCATAGCTAGTTGTGGGTATTTTTCATTAAAATTCGTATTTACATGATGTCTTATTTACATCATGCCCATCTAGCACAAGATCCATAGGCATCTATTTCTTTAATTGCCGATACATAAAACACTAAATCAATGGTGGGGCCTTGGCCTTGATCTCCTCACCATGATTAAGTAACAATATTTACATCATTTACGATTTAATGTGAAGGGGGTCAAAATGGGGACGTGACAACAGAACCCCGTTTCGCTCGCCGGTTCAAGTTCTGTGCTACCGGAGCAAATCTTCAAAGTGCCCTTGAATGGCCACGGGGTTCCTGGAAAAAATGCCCATAGCACCAAAACTGTGACTTGTCCCTTTTGCACATTTGAACTATGGGGAGAGGCAACTGCTGACTGTTTCCAAATTGTAGAGTTTGGTGGCTACAATCACTAATTAGTAATGTACCTAGAAATTCATTGGTCAATGAAATAACATGTATTAACAAATTGACAATGATGAAATACATACCGATGTACTGTATACTTCAGTCAATTCTAAGGAACATTCTTCCACCCGTTATAGCTCTATGGGCACATTGTCGCTTGTATTCCCATAAGGGGGGAGCTCACTAGATGAAATCATTTCCCTCTGAGGGGGATCTACAACCTACAATTTAGAAAATTATAAATATTAGATCGTGTAGCATTAATTAAGTAACATGTGATAACAAACTAACATGCATTAAAATAATGTCATGTTAAAATAGTTACCTCAGTGTGATTTTTTGTCATCGAAAGTATGACAACATCTTGTACATTAGATGGTTCTGGTGCATGAGCCTCTGGACTATCCTCTGCATCATCAGTGGAAAAGTATTTCCCCTCATGCCCTTCTTGTAGAAACTAAAAGTTTTAGAATCGTTAAAAATATTAGCAATCTATATATGTGTATAGTAAGGAAAAATAATTTACAAATGACACTAAATTGTTAACCAATTACTCATGTATTAAAATAATGTCATGTTGAAATATGTACCTCAGTGTGAGTTGTTGTTGCTGAAGTTACGACAACATCTTGTACATTAGACGGTTATGGTGAATGAGCCTCTAGACTATACTTTGCATCATCAGTGGAAAATTCTTCCCCTTGTGCTCTTCATGTATAAACTACAAGTTTTAAAATCATTAAAAATATTAGCAATATATATGTGTGTATAGTAAGGAAAATTAATTTAGAAATGACACTAAATTTTTAACCATTTACTTACCTGTGTAAAATACCCAATAAAGCTATCATCTATTTGGACATGACCAAATCAAGGATGGCCGCATACTGTGCATGGGTGGGGCTCTCGGCTGTGCTCATGATGTGTAGGTCTAGTGCCACTACTAGATGCTCATCCGCCACTGGAATGTGGTGGCTCTACCCCACCGGGAGGTGGTGGCTCTACTCCACCCATAGATGGTGGCTCTGATGGCCCTGCCTGGTACATACCTTGAAGATACATGCTATGGAAAATAACCTCTTGTGCCAACAATAGGAATGACTCCTACGTCTATGGGACTAACTGATGTGCAGGCGACACATCTAGCCTGGGTAGCTTCCTACGAGGTGGAGCTACTGGGCGTTTGGGATATATGTGCCTCACATTGGGACATTGTTGAGGCATCCCCATATCAATGCCATGGTACTCCAATATATCAAAATAATTAACACGCTTCCCCAAAACAAATTCTGTGTACATCTTTCTAAGAAAATATAGAGGCATTTCCCTATTGTTATGTGGTGGTATATCAAATACCATGTACTATCGGTGCATCCAATTATCTATGAATGGTTGATATGTACACCACTCGATAGAAATATGCCTTTTGTTTACGTTCGGCATTTCACCCGTCCGTAGATCTCTAAAAATGGCAAAGATATGTTGTTTCTTAATCTTCAACTTCTTAAATTCTTTGTAGCTAATTCCATCAGCATATTCTTGCATATTTCTCTCTTTGTATGTAGCAATATCATGTAGTGCACCATTTGACCTACTAAAGGTCTCTATCATTGCATCCAAATTGGATGCAAGCATACGGTGACTATCATCAACAACTATTATTGAGGCTCGAATGTCTTTGATCCTCTCAATTTCTCTTTGGATGTCTGAATGTGCATCCATGGTCGTCACTGCAATAAAAAAATAAAAAAACAAATCATTAGAAACATATACATGTGCTATAATGACATCTCTAAAAAATGAAAAATGTACAAACTTTTTGCAAGAACGAATACATTACAAACATAAATATAATCTCAAAATACTATAATAACAACTACATGTAAACCAAAGTGGAAGATGAGGATCAACTACATGTAAATCGATTAATGATCGATGCCAGAGAGCTCCTAATTCAATTAATACTGAAGGATCGAGACAATGGGGGCCTTAAAATCACTTTATGTACACCTTTCTAGAGCCGAGGTATTGGAGAAGATGTTATTCATCATCCTCTACCTTCAAAAATTTCTCTTTTGTATCTAATTCATTTCATGTTCGTGGCCCTTTGCTTGCTCAGAATCTAGTGTATGATGAGGAAAATTTGGTGGTCAAGTCCTCTGCATCATTAAGAAGGCGAAAGATTTTGAATGTGAGGGTTGATCTATGCTTGTCCCATGAAGTAAATATCTTATCATTTTCTAGGTATGAAGACCCAAATCCATCGATTGAGTGTCTTGGTGGTGAAGGAGGTCAAAAAATATGTGGTAGTTCATCTTAGCAACAAAGTAAGCGGTGTGTCTGCAAAGGAGGGGAACCTAGTCCCTTGGGTTTTTGGGGATGATGTAAAATCCATCATGCCATTGGGTTGGATTCACAAGCATTGGTTGGACATTTTTAGGGTAAAAGAATGTGTGGGAAAAAAACATAGGGTTTGGTTGAGTCAAGTCTAGAAAGAAAGCCTAGGTTATAGTCCATAGTTCCTCCTCCTAGCCAAATGGTGGATGGCTTTTCTTTTCCAATTTGCAATAGATGTGGAAAAAATATTGAAGAAAAGTTGGTGTTGGGATTCAAATCCCTTATTGCTTAGGTGGATGCAAAATTCATTAAGGGGATTGATAGTATGGAGGAATTGCCATATGTTAAATATCAATTTTTAAAAATTTTAGTTTTGGAATTTCATTTACATGGATTTTTAATTTAGTGAAATATAAAAATTTATATTTTTATTGAGGAAATGAGGAAAGGATGAATGTTTGGATTCCTACCTTTCCAATCCTCCTTGCTCTTCGAATTCACCCTCCTTGCTCTTAGAATTCGCCCTCCCTCCACTTCTCCACGTCGTTGTTGGAAGCTTTGAACGCTCGAGCGTTCTGGTTAGTTCGGTCAATGAACAATGGATGTGGAAGCAAACTATTTTTTGGCTTTTAATATATTAACAATAATGCGCACGGGTTATGTATCATTATAACGCTCGAGTGTTATAATGATACATAACGCGCACGCGTTATGTATTTCTATAATGCTCACATGTCATTGAATCACATCCTACGTGTTAACTGACATGGCATGATCGTTCCCGCCCATGCCTAGCTCTAAGAAACGTGCACGTGTTTTCATTTTACTAAACTTTAGCGTGTTTCACGAATGCGTGATTGCATCTAAAAGATCCCTTAACTTCGTGCGAGGGCCCAGAGGAAAAATGGAAAACTGACAATAGTCATGCGTTAGTCAAAATTAAGCTCCAAAATAATATGGGAAACCTATATTTTAAAATTGTTTGTAGGAGAAATGAGTGGACATGTCGATCTATCCGAGGGAATAATTTGAGATAGATGAGAGTTTTTTCACACAGGGATTTCTCAAACTATTGGTGTGCAACCTATCAGACCTTAACATTCACGTATATCAGGGTATATATGTCTTGGTAGATATTAGTGTAGGGAATTGTCTACTCCATTATCTATCCTTACTACAAGTTGGTCAAGCTTAATTGACAAAAATACATGCAATAATAAACATTTCCTTGAGATTTCTAAGTATTTTCCAAGAAAAGAGAAGGGAGGAAGAGAATAGAATATCTCTCGAACCTAGTTGTTTGTAGGAGATCCCCTTGCTTGAGCATCCATGGCCTTTAGGCCTCCATTAGCAAATTCCTTTCTATTTCTTTACCTCTATCTGTACCTCTACTAACTTGTAAAAATTTGAAATCTATCTACCAAATTTTGAATTCAAAACTAGATTTGGAAAACAAATTCAAACTCAAATTTGGGGGAAAACTAGAATTGCATCAGATTGAATCAAACAAAAAGAATTCTTACAACCTTGCCTTGAAGATGCCATCCTTCTCCCTTTCTTTGATCAACTCCTCTTCCATCCATTCATTTGATGCCCAAATGCCTTTGAAATAGGAGATTTCTTGCTTTCAATCCTTCATTATGCCTTTACTCTCACTTTCTCTGTATTTTACATTGCCCCAAATGCATTTTTTATATAGCATTGGTATTTGTGAACTCAATTGCCAAACATGAATGTGGGTAAACGTTTTCATGAATTTTGATTATTTTCATCAAAAAACCACTTTTCATAGTTTTCCAGGCATTTGACTTGATTTTCCAAAATTTCTAGGACAACTAATACACGACATATTCTTTCCACTCTAAGAGTTGTGGAAAATGGGTTTTGGCCCTTAAGTGGTTATGGACTTGGCCTCTTTAGAGAAACCTTTGTCTTCACATACTTCTTCATTTTCGGATGCGGTGGTCATATGAGAGATTAAAACTCTCAATTGTTCCAAATTTCTGGTCTTCATGTTGTGGGCGAATGGTAAAATGTGCTTCCGAACTTCACTTGTTAAGGGTGTTAATTTGATTGTTAATGGATGCCCCTTAATGTGTAAGGTATGAAGTGATGCCGAGGGACAAAATACATTATCTCTTTAATTCTTATACTCTTTAGTGATCTAGGCAGGATCATGGAGGAGTAGGACCATGGGCACAGGAGTTTGAAAAGCACTTCAAGTTAAACAGGTGATTTCCCAAATATACAACATATTCCTAAGGTGGGTATACCGATGCTCAGTATTAAACAAGCATGGAAATGGACAATACAAAGTCGGTCCATGTCAAAAGTAAATTTTAAGAAATAAAAATGTGCACTTTGATGAGTGCGAGATATTCATGGTACTTCGACATGGTAGTTTAATCTTGTGAAACTAGGGTAGTGCATTGATGAGTTATAAAACTATTTTTCCCAAGGTATTCAACACAAACCGACGATAGTATGAGTTTATATCATGCGAATATATGAGCTGATGTTGAGCATAATAAAACACCATCTGATTATCGGTCATTGATATTTACCATTAACATTTGAGAGGAGACCCGTCGATAATGATGATGGACGTCAAGGTATCGAGTAAAACCTAGCAAGTGCGAATAGATGTTCTGAAGTTGAACACTTGTTGAATCAAATTATCAGGGGTCATTGATGTATACCCACTATTATTTGCAAGGAAAATTTCCACTATTAACTGCAATATCCAAGGAACGTCGGGGTTCCTAGATCCATTTCCTAGATGATGATTTGGCATCGATAGAAATAGATCCATCGGAAGGAGGGAATTAATACATCCCACATCAATCGATATGAAATAAAGATCAATAGTATGATAAGATTTGGTAGGTCTGTGAGATCCAACACTGTATACTGAATATGATTTGGTAGATTTGTGAGATCCAACATTGTATACTGACACAAGGAAGGACGACATGATTGGTCAAGAATATTTGAGGAATGGACAACAATGTTTTAACTTCCCTTGAACTCATAACATGATGTCGAATGGACACTTGGAAACATAAGACTCAAGTAAGTAACCATTATGAAATCCATCAATGCTACATGCATTAACGAAAGCTCCATTGATGATGGGAAGGATAACCCATCAGTGGAGATCTGTTCAAATTACTGGTACAGTTTCCTAAGGAAAATGTAGATGGTGTAATAACAACGGATAAAAAATTATGTGCCATGTTCAAGGGCGAAAAGGACTAGTTGCTGCCATTTTTCAAGGATACAATATGATATGATTCAAGTCTCCCCCTTTTTTGGATTTTTGTGTTTTTTTTTAATTTTTATACCTTTTTTCATTTATTAGCTCGAAAAAAGAAGAAAGAATGCTATGGTACATTATAGGAAACGAGTGTCTCAAGGGCATGCACCTATATTTCAATGGCACGGGTTAGGCCAAGGAAAAGATACATATTGCAAACAAGGGCTAAGCTAGTTATGTACACTCTTATGGGTGTTTCCTCCATGGGTATGGGTCAATTATACAGAAGCAATGGTGTATAGGCATCGTGTAACAAAAAGTGACCGCAAAGGTAGATACGCAACATAAGCAATAAGAAATGAAGCAGTAAGCACATATGTTCAAGTGGATATTTTAACACATGCTTATGTAATTTGACACGAGATTGGGATCCCATCAGGATATGGTCAGAAATGTATGAAAGAGAAATATATGTGGTCTCAAACTCCAAGTCATGATCATACTAATAGGAATCCCAAGCCTATGAGAATAGCTCAACATGGGCACCGAAACGACAATGGGGTGCTGACTAGAGTGTCCCATGTTCGATAGGCTCTTCTGTCAAAATGGTGGAAAATAAAGATATGATGGGATGACCTGCCAATTTCCAAAAGTTTCTACCCTAGGGAAAGTTTGGGTTGCAAAAGGTTCTAATTCATCTTCATAGAGGGATAGCCTAAACCTATATGGAAGATTCCAAATATACCTGATCAGATTGAGGAACATGCCAAACCTACTCATGTACTTGGGTATATTTAAACCAAGTATGCTCCCAATGGCCCCACAAAAGATGTCCTTAGGTGGGTGCAAACAAATGTTCATAACTTCAAGGATAGCTTCATTTTATGATAAAATTTCATTCAAGAAGTCATGTGAGATGGGAAAGCTCAAAACCCCAATGTGCTAAGTAACTGGATCATATTCCTCTATCAAGGGAATATTTTGATTTGAAACTGCCGAATCCATTTTAATATCTTGGTATGAAACTTCTACAGAAAATAAGGGTGTACTACTCTATGTTTCACCATGTTCCATAGAACTAGGTAACTTTCTATTACTATTTTGGACTAATGTGTCCTCCTTCGAGGCTCCCTCTGATGAAGTAAGACCTTTCGTTGTGGTGGACTTAGAGAAAAATTTCAATGGAAAGTAAACCTCCAATGTTAAAGTGAAAACTAGAGTAGTTTGTTGGGTATATATTTGTGGCGGGATTGTAAAATTTCCCATGAGGGAATCATCTTTGCAAAATCCTTCCCCAACGTCTTGAGGATCCTTTGGTTCATCCCTAATGAAAGGAACATTCAATTGGATAGTAATTTCAAGCATGCAGTATTCTAATTGGTCGATCATGACGATCTCCCCACTATGAGGTAACCGAATCACTCGGGACACTAAAGACACTATAGTCGACATTGCGTGTATCGAACTATGTCGTAATAGAAAATTGTAATCTATATACGCGTCTACTACCTCAACATCCACTTTGACGGTTTTTCCACACCAATCAATAAGGCATGCTACAATGAGTCTGTGAGGAGGGAGCGAATGTACATCAAATTCCTTTAGCACAGTATGGGATGGAACTAAGGTGGGAGATCCTAATTCTTTCCAACGTTTAAATGACATTACATAAGATGAGGCCCCTTCATCAACTATAGTTTGAAAAATGTTCTTTCCATCAGTCGTTAATTTAATATGAAAAGCAACTGCAAAAGGGATCCTAGATATTGAATGGTCTACATCTAATGTAATCAAAGTCACATCGGATGGATCAACAACGCCAATTGTAAACAATAGTTCTTTTCTTTGTGCATGACAACATTGCAATACCTCCAAGGCTGACATGGAACATGGTGCTTGAGCTAAGTCCTCAACAATATTATAGTTTTGAGTAGCTCGCGCATTAGGATTATGTGTTGTTCTACATAGAACACCTTTGGGGGGGTGTGGTACTAAGTCTATAGCTGGTTTCTCAATGGCAAGAGAACCACTTGGTTGTGATACTGATTGATATGATGCACTAGGAGGGACATCATAAGAATATGGTCTTCTTTGAAAGTTCACCTCTTGATCACGCCTGAAGACATTGGAATTGGGATGATTGATCCCTTGCGAGGGGTTTGGACGGTTTCCCCCTGGTGGGGGTAATGACATCATAGAAACCATTTGATGATGGTGTTGTGGAGAGGGTTGAATAAAAAAAATGGGTTCTTGTTTCCCACCACATTGAGCCATGCTTGGTGCATCTCCTTTCCCAGAGTTAGCATTTTTCTTACTCTTGTATTTCTTCTACTTTCCTCTAAGGTCTATGG
This sequence comes from Larix kaempferi, assembly GCA_027924585.1. Classification (NCBI taxonomy): domain Eukaryota; kingdom Viridiplantae; phylum Streptophyta; class Pinopsida; order Pinales; family Pinaceae; genus Larix; species Larix kaempferi. The sequence continues at coordinate 12,142,458 of BSBM01000792.1, forward strand.
ATTGGACTGTAAGGATTTCGGAATTCTGGGAAGGATTAACACGTTTTTTCATTTCCTGGCCAGCTGTAGGTTGCGAAGTATGACCATAAATTTCTCCCATTTGCTAGGTAATCTACTCAAGTTGGTTGAGGGAACCCATCATACCATCGACTTGAGGTCCATGTGGTGGCCTAGCTAGATCGAACACAGGTCTTGCAGGTTGGCTCCAAAAAGATTGGTTACTTCTTGGAACCTGACAACTCCATTAAATAATGGGGTTAATTGGTGGACCTTAGCCTAAAATTTTTGTTGCTATGAAAATCAAATATTGGTTAGTTTTAGATTAAGCACTCATTCTAAAGGTAATGTTCTTAGTTGTAGGAATGGAAATGAAACTGGTGGTGTGTAGACTCAAAATATTGAACCAAACAATGCATAGATGCTCACTACTCTATCCTTTAATTCGATGAAATCTCTAAGCTACACAAGAGTAAGATTTTCTTTATAGATCTTTCAAATGTGCAAGTTTTGTAAACTTTTCAAAATGAAACAAATCTTTTAACTTGAAGAGGAAGTTTTTCAAAAATGACGTTTAAATGTCACAAATTACTACTTTTCTCTTTTCAACAATGTTTTGAAGCAAGGGTTCAAGAGGTTGATTTAAGTTTGTGAAATGTATCTCAAATTGAATCAAATCTACTTAATTGGAAATTAAATCTTGAATGGTAAGTGTTTCAACTGATTTTGGTTTCCAACAAGTCTCTTAAACTAGTGTTTCAATCTTGGAACTTTGGTTCTATCTTGGTCTACAAATAGCATAAAGTTCTTTCCAAATGTCTGAATAAGTCTCCAAATCAAGTGAAGTTCTTCAATGTATTGAAAAGGTGATGCAAAATTTTGGTAGATTGTTGAGGTTTTGGAACAATTCTTCTTTGAATTATGGTTAATTATTAATTTCAAGAATATTTTTAAACCAAACAATTACCTCAAATGAAATGAATCTAACTCTTTAAATGAGGGATTTATGTTTCTCATTTGCATGGTCACCTGAAATTGCAAAGAAAAGAGGATACATAGAGCCCTTTAAAATACTATGAATTAAACATTTACATTTGATATCCACTTTCTCGTTCGAATGGCTTCCCAAAGACGCAAGCGGAGAGGATACTCGTGGCTCAAGAACTATACATCCAAATCAAATATACTCTATTACACTTGAGATCTATGTTCTTGTTTGCAGGTTCACCCGAAAGTGCAAGCAAATATGATACTAGTGGCTCGAAATTATCCTCAATAAGTCAATAAGTCAAATCTAAACTGTTACACTTGAAATCCACTTTCTCGTTCGTAGAGCCACCCGAAGACGCAAGCGAAGAGGATACTCGTGGTTCGGGTACAATATATTGCAAGAGACTTGAAATTGAAACATATATCTCTAAACGTACTTAAAAACATAAAAAATTCAAATATCCAAACTAATAAATACATAATTTAGTCATTTTCTCTTATCTTCGAGGGACAATTTTTTGAATTTATCTTAAGTGTTGTGTTCAATTTTTTTGAATTTTGTGAAATTTTTTCTAAAAGATGTTTCCAATATTGTATTTAATTTGATTTAAAGTGTGTTTCATATATGCAATTCCATGCAATTCAATAAATAAAGGCATATATGTTCATTAAAACATTAATCTAGATTTTCAATTCTTAAAACTTTCTTTGCAAATTAGTAATTAAATCTCTTAAATATTGTAAAATCAGTCAAAATTTAAACTATTTAAAGTTAAATTAAGGATATAAATTCCAAATATGTTCTAAAACATTTATATCTAAGCAATATTGAAAGCAAAATTTGAATTCAAAGCCAAAAAAATCAAATGATGTCATTTCCATAATTTTATGGAGGTTTTTCAACTTTAAATTTTTCTAATGAGATGCTCCCAAATTCTTCCAAATATTATTCTAAATGATCCTAATATATGTCTAGAGGATGCTATAGGTCTACAAATTCCAAATTATAACCAAATTGAAGCCTAAAATAGTGAATTATAGTTTCTTGTTTTTGGACAATTTTTTGCAAACTGAGAACACAACTCTTTGATTCATTAATGAAATATTTTATTTTCATCCAATAGGGGCATGATTCAAGTTCTAAAAGAGTTATACTAAATTTCCCAACCAAAAGGAGGATAAAATACAGAAAGAAATTGAAGATCAAAATAGGGTCAAATTTCCTCTCTCTAGCAAATACGCTATTGTCTGCACTGTCACCCGTGTATACATGATAAATACGCTCCCTAATAAACTACTCACCTACGTATGTCTCATGACATTGAGTATACATGACTGTCATCATTGTAGGGTGTGTGCATGCGACTGTCAAGTCTATAGGGTGTGTATGGTTACAGGAAAATCAAGAAACAAATATCTACAGATAAGAAAACTCCAAATATTTTTCTCCAAAGGATTAGTTATGATTCATAGTAGTATTCTAAAGGTTTTTAGAAAAAAATAGAGAAACTATTTATAGGATCTAATGGAAAAACACCGAGCTTAAAGGGAACGAAATTCAAGAAAATTCAAGAAAACTTAAAACCCTCCCTGTTGGTATATATTAGTGTAAGGAATTTTCTACTCCACTATCTATCCTTACTATAAGTTGGTGAAGATTATTTGACACAAATACATGCAATAATGAAAATTTCCTTGATATTTCTAAGTATTTTCCAAGAAAAGAGAAGGGAGGAAGAGAGTAGAATACCTCTTGAAGCTAGTTGTTTGTAGGATATCCCCTTTCTTGAGAATACATGGCCTTTAGGCCTCCAATAGAAGCTTTCTTTCTAGTTCCTTACCTCTAGCTCTACCTCTACTAACTTGAAAAAAATTTAAAAACTTGAAATCTATCTACCACACTTTGAATTCAAAACTAGATTTGGAAAACATATTCAAACTCAAATTTGGGGGGAAACTAGAATTGAATCATATTGAATCAAACAAAAAGCATTCTTACAACCTTGCATTGAATATGCCATCCTTATCCCTTGCTTGTATCCTCTCCTCTTCCATCCATGCCTTTGATTCCAAAATGCCATTGAAATAGGAGATTTCTTGATTTCAATCCTTCATTATTCCTTTTCTCTCACTTTCTCTGTATTTTACATTGCCCCAAATGCATTTCGTATATAGAATTGGGATTTGTGCACTCAATTTCCAAACATAAATGCGGGACTAAACTTTTTCATGTATTTTGATTATTTTCATAAAAAAACCCACTTTACATAGTTTTCCAGGCATTTGACTTAATTTTCCACAATTTTTAGGATAATTAATACACATGACATGTATTGTTTCTACTCTACGAGTTGTGGAAACTAGGTTTTGGCCCTTAGGTGGTTCTGGACTTGGCCTCTTTATAGAAAAATTTCCCTTCACATACTTCTTCCTTTGCGGAAGCGGTGGTCAGATGAGATATTAAAGCTCTCAATTGTTCCAAATTTCCAGTCTTTATGTTGTGGGTGAATGGTAAAATGTGCTTCTGAACTTCACTTGTTAAGGGTGTTAATTTGATTGTTAACAACTGGGCATGTGGGGTCACATGCCATTGGACATTGATATCTGGATTTTAAAATGTTAAATCATAGCTTTCTTCGAACTCATCTCCATGATAGGCTTTATCAACTTATCCAAATTGATTTTTTTTACTTATATGCATATTGGAATTGATTTTTAGAGGTTTTTCTTTTCGGGATTTCATATCTTTTAATATCCTCATGCCATCGAACCTTTTAATTAGAATTTTATTTTTGGAATTTTATTAATGTTTCCTTGTAATTCTATCCAAAATCACCTCCTCGATAGGCTTGTCAAGTTTCAACTCCATCGATATTTTTCATTCTTCCAATTTTTTCAACAATGAGAACTATTTATTCTAGGTCTTCTCTATCATTTTTGTCAAACTTTCATTCAATGACGTCTTCACTAGGAATCAAGGCCAAATTTTCCCCAATTGCCTCTTCTATTTATCTTCAAACTTTAATTTATCAAGGTTCATATCATCAGGTTAAAGGACATTGCCACCTTGTGGCTCTTATTATAATATTAAAATGTATAATATTTTAATACATGATTAATGTAAAAAGCATTAGCAAATACCTTTATGTTTTTAAAACATAACATTTACAAATTAAAAAAAAATCATAATAAATTTTAAAAAACAAATTTCTTTAAAAGAATAGTGTTAAATGTATAAACCATCATAATTGTAAAGAAGTGGTGGAAGCTTCTCGAGGTATGAGGTTCCTCATTAGTCATTTAGTAAATGGAATAAGGCATCAATTAATAGAATTGGGTAAAGAAAATAAATATTTTTCTTTAAAATGATAACATTAATCATTTAAGATGATAGGTTAAGGTGATTCAACTTTCGCAACTATCTATTTGATCCATGGAACATGATAATAGATAACAGATGTAGTAAAAATCCAAAAGGATAATGGAATATGATAGATTAATCAGATCAAATTATAGATTTTTTGTTTGCATGTACATAATTGGACAATAGTTTTCAAGTTAATGTTTTTTTCCATGACAAATTTGGAAAAACAATAATATGTTAATTAGAAGGAATTATTAGAGGTACATGCATAACTTATTAGAATATAGTGTAAAAGGATGAGAGTTAGGAGAATGAATAAGCTTATGTACTATCTACTATTTATTAATGGAAAAATGGTATTACTAAAAAAATCACATTCTTTCAACATTGATATGTTAATTTTCCTCTAAAATATAATTCATATGTTCATGTTAAGATGTGGGTTTAACATAAAAATGATATAATTTCTTGAAAAAAATGTGTAGTTGTAGATAACTACACAATGCCTCAAATCCCTCTAGCATGGTTTGTTTTGATGAGGCTCATTCTGCATGGTGACCCGAGTTTGAACTCTGCAAGGTAGCTTGGAGGAGACACTTAAAAATACAGGAAAACAAAACTGTTAGTTCTTGTGCATCATTATTTTTCATATATTTTAATTTTAATTTTATTATTTTTTAAAATTGATAAAGTGGGTGAAGCCATAAAATAATGAGGATGATCCCATTTGGTGATTTTAACACCATCCTAGATCCATCTAAAATCTGTATCTACCATGCGCCGAAAGGGATCAAATCCATTGAGGTGCAAATTTTTTATATTGTCAATCCCTTGTTGGATAGGTTTGAACCTCAAGGGATTTTATCCCTCTCAACACATGGTAGATCTGTAGTTTAGATGGATCTAGGATGGTTGCAATCCTGGGTGGTCACATTAAATTTGTCGATGATCGTGATTATGTATATGAAGTATGTAAAAGGTAACTTTAGTAGTTCAATGATAAATATGTGAATAGTAATGTTGAATGATGTCACATGTGAATAGTAAGAAATTAAGATGATGTGTATAACTAATGATAAATAAATTATCTCCAAAAGCTAGTACTGATAGTATTAGTGCTAAAAGATGCACTCCAACTACGGAGAGGGAATGGCTAGCACATCTTAATGTTCAAGGTAAAGATTGATTGAATTGAGTGGGTATGTGGTTGTGTAATGAGCCAAAATATTAATGCAAACAGAGAAAGCAAAAGACAACTGAAAACGACTCTGAAAATAACATAGATTATTGAATAGAAGCAAGAATAATATCAGGGATGACTCAGGTTCAAAGTTGATTAATAACACAAGGAACAAACAGTTCAAACATGCGTTAAAATGAAAAACTATGTTTAGAAAAACATTCCAAACATAGAAAAGGAAGAACATTACATCACAGTATTGAGCATGCATATAGAAAACATCAATATGAAGGAATTAGCTTCTATGACAGTTTTAACAAAACAAAATAATGTTCAAACTCAATGATGGCTAAACCTGGTTCATAAAAACAAGATCTCATATTCAGCTTGACATGACTCTCAATAGAAATTACAGTGCATAGTCTTCCCAACTTTCTATAATAAGACTCTCGGCCAATTTTACAACATACTCAGCCTCTCGGCGGGAACCTCCTCTCACTCATTACAAGTTTGATAATATATAGAATTACATTGCAATAGCTTTGAGAGGATCGAGCTTTCCAACTTAAGCAAGCTGATAATACAAAATCTGATACTGGGCCAGCTGTAACTGATTTAGAGCACATTCCTAATGACGGATTCTGGGATCCACTTTAATAGCATCCTCTTTCACTCTTCAATCTCATACTTGCAGGGATTTCCTCTTGATTTTGAAGATCTGATTGTTGATTTTCAGGATAGTACTCGATTTGTTGATGATGAGGTACACATGGATGCCAAACATTGATTATTTTTTATTAACTTCCTCCTCATCATTTAGTCTCTCTAGATATGGAATTGGATCCGATTCTCATGAATCTTCGATATACATTATGCCTTTAAGATGCTCTGCCACCAAATCATTTAATTGTTTTTGAATTGGACATCCTGTACACTTGGAAATGATTCTCTATATGCTGGTTCTTCACCTCAAAATATGGAACTAGTTCGATAGGTGCCTTGTAATACGTTTGGAATGCATCCATCGGCATTCCCTCCATGGTTTCTTGAAAAGCAACAACTGAAACCATACGCTTCCACTCATTCTCCTTAAATACATAATCAGATTTCAGATAGGCATGATGACTCCGTTAAACTGCTCCAGCGATCATTAACACTTGCAAACTTCCTTCGAATCTCGAGCAATGAAAACTGAGCTCACTTCCATGTTAGAATGAAATAACCAATCCAACCAAAAAAAATAACTTCATAAACATCAATTGGGTATTGACAATCAACGGCAATAACTTCATGGAGAATTTCGTCTTAAACAGGACTAAATTTCTCCCAATCGATTGTGAAATTTTGGAAATCGCTCACGTTTAAGCTAAATTACCATGTTTCGGAAGTGGGTTTTAAACAATTTCTAATGATTCCTTTTGGTTTAGCTGTAATGTGCTCCCGAAAATCAATGCGTTGTACTCAAACAAGACCCATAACTGAATTGAATTAGTCAACACTAAAATCAATGCGTTGTATTTGATGAAGAGCCATAATCAATTGAATTGAATTGAATAACTAAACACTGAAATCAATGCGTTGTATTCGATCAAGAGCCATAATCAATTGAATTGAATTGAATAACACTGAAAGCAATGCACTGTACTCAATTAAGATCAACCATAGTCAATCGAATTGAATAGGATAACATTGAAATCAAGGCATTGTACTCAACCAAGAACCATAGTCAATTGAATTGAATCGGATAACACTAAAATCAATGCATTGTACTCAATCAACAACCATATTCAATTGAATTGAATCAAATTACATTGAAATCAATGCACTATACTCAATCAAGAGTGGTAGTCAATTGAAATGAATCAGATAACACTGAAATCAATGCACTGTAGTCAATCAAGAACCATAGTCAATTGAATTAAATCAAATAACACTGAAATCAATGCAATGTACTTAATCAAGAGCCATAATATTATTGTGGACCAATGTTATTAACCGTAATATTTTTCGACTAATATATTAATATTATTGAGTCCATAAACTTAATATTATTAACCCTCTTAGTACCAAAATAATATTATTAACCTTAATATTATAGATATTTTTAACCCTAACCCTAATATTATTAACTTTTTAACTCACTTATATTAAAATCTATATATAAATACATTCTTAATTCACTCCTATTACAATTCATAACTAAATACACCTACTACAATCCATTACTAAATAATTTTATTTCATTTTTAACTTACTCCTATAAGCATCCATAATTTTAGTAAATTTGGTTGTAACTCAATTCCAAAAGAAATTGAATGATTCAACCCTAGAATCCATCTAAAGAACATTATAGTATAACTATATTGCCATCTTATCTATCTTTTTATGAATTTTTGTAATTCCCATTTAGATTGACTAAAGAATAATATAAAAAACAAAGTAAAATAAATAGATTTTACAAAGTTTAATATCATGTTAATTATTTTTAGTGAGAATGTGACTTTAATGAAACAATTACCCAATTGGTACTAGACAATTACCCAAATGTAAGAGAAGCACTTGGTATAAATCTTAATTTAACAATTTAAGAGTATATACAAACATTTTTCTAAATGACTAAATTAACTTAAGAAATAAATGAGAATTATTACTATGCATTAAATAATTAAACTTTTCTTAAAATACTTTTACACAATATTAAATTTGAAATGGTGTAAATGTTTTGAATGTATTCTTAAATTTAAAGAGACGTCAATTTAATTACTCTTTTAATTTACTTTAAAAATTATTTTGTATTTTATCTATCATTTTGTAATTGCCATTTAAATTGAGTAAATAATAATATACAAAGGAAAAGTAAAAATAAATGATTTTTAAAAAGGTTAATATCACATTAAAGAAATATTTTTAGTGAAAATGTGCCTTTAAAGAAACAATTAACCAATCTGGACAATTACCCAAACACAATATTACATTTGAAATGGTGTAAATTTTTTGTATATATTCTTAGATTTAAACTCGCATCAATTTAATTACTCTTTTAATTTATTTTAAAGTTTATTTTTTATTTCATCAATCTTTTATCTATATTTTTGTAATTGTCATTTAAATTGAGTAAAGAATAATATACAAAGGAAAAGTAAAAATAAATAATTTTTACAAAGGTTAATACCACTTTAAATAAATCATTTTAGTAAGAATGTGCCTTTAAAGAAACAATTACCCAATCGCTATAGGAAGCACCTCCTACAAAGTAATTACCCAATACGCTTGAGAAACACTTGCTATAAATCTTAATTTAACAACTTAAAGAATAATATATAGACATAAATATTTTTTAATTTAATTTTAATTTTTTTATTCGTGTGCATAACCCTACATTACCGACATGACAACATCTCCCCCATACTAGAATTTTGATTTTTTTTTAATTTTAATTAGGAAGACAAAAATATTTTTTATTTTATTTTTATTTTTTGGTGTGCATAACAAAGCACGTGGGTTGTAGAGCGCCTCTCGGTGCAATAATAAACTATTTTATTTTTTATTTTTTTATTAATATGTATGTCTCTATCTATACTTGTGCACCATACTTGTTTTCCAAAAGGGTGAGGCAATAAAAAGTTACACCATAAATAAAATATATATTTATTTTCGAATTATGATATATGCACAAATAAAAACCAATAAAGAATGGAACTACATATTTTTTTTCTTTAAAAACCCATAGATTTGAAATTTGCATACAAATCTCTATAAGTTTCTATATTTTCATCAACAATGAATATGTGGATCATATTTAAAAATGTGGTTGGAGATAAGAATGGAAAGCTACGAAAATGGATGTGTTTTTGTTTATGGAACATGAATCACTGTGTTTGTAATTACGAAGCTAAAACCAAAGAACCTACTCATCCAACACATAGAGGAAAATAGGTAGTCTTGCCAAAATTAGGACTTGTGTTTCATAAGTTTGAACATAAGAACATAATTTATTCTCTTGAGAATACTCCTATAATGCCCATTCTTTTTCTTCACATTTACTTGATGGCACTTGAAATATCACTTGGAGGTCAAAGAAACCATAGAGATGGCATGTCTCAAGGTTGGAGATTTTATTCACAACACTTGAGGCCTAGAAGGTCCATTTTCCTGTGTAAGGCCTTTTCTTTCCTCTTCATCCATACTCCTCTTGTAACAATGGATAAACTTCTAAAGGACTTCTTGATGCACAACTAACCTAGCGATGGTGCCCATAGAACCCTTGGAGGTGATTGCAAGCAACATACCTCTAGATACATACCAGATGCACAACTAACCTAGCGATGTCACCCATAACACCCTTTGGGGTGATTATTGACCAATAGAGGTCAAAGGTGGAGGTTCAAGAACTCATCCATTGCACTTGAGCATGAGAAGCAATATTTAAGTTCAATGGCACTTGTTTCCCCCCACTGACTATGGTCACATACTTAATAGCAATCCATGATGCCCAAGACGTAATAATGATTCCCATATTCAACTTAGGTGTTAAGGAATCCCTAGAGAGGGATCATGTTGTGGTTTCTAGGTGTTGTTCAAGGTACTCGATATTAAGAAGGTTCAATAAGTCTTAAGGACATTATTTCCCCCCAGTCATGTTTATGCCTTAACACACATTACGGGTGCACAAAACCTACTCATGATCCCTTTATGCCACTCAAATTCCAAAGATACAAAGTACTTATGTGTTATTTCGAGTATTTGTTCAAGGCTCTAAATCTTGAGAAGCTTCGATAAGATCTTGAGGCACTAGTTTTCAGTCTTTGATGATGGGAAAGGACCTGCAAACCATCCATATTGATCCTGTGTTGTGTTCTAAGGACATTTTCATGGTGCATATGCTTGAGAAAATATACATTTAGGTATTGAGGATTTTGATTCCCCCCCAACAATATCAATGGCTTGAGGATGTTGTTTATTTACCATGACTATATTCAAGGCCTTGAAACCCTTCCACAGTGTGTGAAATAACTCAATGGCACCCATATCAAACTCCTAGGGAACAAAGCTCCAAGTGGGGGATCATGTTGTAATATTCCCCAATATTACCCTTAATAATAAACTATTATTTTGAGTTTGTAGTGAGTTACTTTTATTTTGAACACGTCTATATAATACTGTATAAATGCACCTTAAAACATTATTAAATTAATGGCACAATTGTAAATATCGCAAACATTTTATTTATAAAATGTTAGAAGTTGAATTGGGAAAGACCATTATAATAGAAACCATGATACCACGAGTAGGAAAGGAAACCTAGGACTCTATAAGTTCAAGTGTTAACTAAACCTATCCTCTTTCAATGACATGAGAAGTAATTGAAACATTCTCTTAAAATATAACCATGTTTACCATGAAGTTAGTGAGCGGTGTCATCCTATCCTTTACAATGAGGAAGATTCCAAAGGGGGAACTCCTTTCCAAGAAAGGGGATTCAAAGTAGGAAAAGGGGGGAGTATTAGTATGGGTGAGGTGATTTTATTTGGAGGGGGGTGAAGGAAAAATGGAAAGGTTTCATGTTCAAATTGACTACAGAAAATTAGGGCTCTCTATGATCATACTGGAGAACACTAGAAAGTGTGGTATGAGGCAAGTATTGTGAGTACCTAGGTGCATTAGTCTTATGGATTAGTAAAAGTTGTTGTCTTGAACATGTGGAGACAAAGTACCGAGACTCTCTCATGCACAACGTTATGAGAATGGAAGTTGTAGTTGTGGCATTAATAAGAGGATACTTTCTATTGAATTGACTCAAGTTCTGGGGTGAAACTTTTTCTAGGAGGAAATTGTTTAGACTTCTCCTTGGTAGTATCATGGTTTGGCTCAAGGGTGGCTTTTGAGAAAGCCTATGGTTGGGTGGTTCATGAACCTGCCTAACTCAATTTCTTTAGACTTATTAACCTAAGAAATAAGTCTAATTTTCATAATCATTATTAGTTTACTAATAATTTAAAGTTATAATTTTTTTTTGTGAAATAATGAAATTAATTTATAATTGTATTTTATTGTTAGATTCCTTTTTGGTAAGAAATCTATATTGTTAAACTTATTTAACCATAGGTATGCAAGTTTTGTTTTACTATTAGATTCTTTTATGGTAAGAAATAAATGTTGTCAAACTTATTTAACCATAGGTATGCGAATATAGAAGTAACAAAAAAAAGTAAACGCATATGTATATATGTGTATTTTTCCATAGATAAAAAGGGAGGAATCCTTTCAAGAAAGAGAAACTAGGCATTTAACAAAAAAACCCTTATACAAATGGTTAATGCAAATACAAACATTTGAGTATGGCTGCTTCATGGACAATAACTAAATAGAATAAACCTCTATCTTACAAATGAATCTACTTATGTAACTTTTTTAAACAATAGCCATTTTACGAAATACATAAATAAAGAGATCTTCGTAACAAACTGTTAAATAAATAACCTTTTTATATTTCTTTTCAATCAAGTGATAAAACTCATAAACTATTACAATATAAAATCCTTATAGTTCAGCACTAAGGTAGCGCCTTCATCAACGAATGGTAGAATTAAAAATTCGCTATTAAAAGGAAGAACTGTACGTAGCCACAAAACCCACTAGAGATTGTAAGCTTTAGGTAGAAACACCTTCAAGTCAAAAAAAATCTTTGAGACTGAATTGTTGTACCTTATTCCTGGTCTTCAACTTAATTCTATCCACAAGCATGCCAAGAATACCTTGCTGTGTAGTAAAACTCTGAACGAGTGGAGGTAGTCAAATCCAGGTAAATTAAAATTTGTATACATTATTATAGTACTCGAGAAGAGTATATTATTTCAATGGTGATAGAAATGTACATACATACCTTATAGTTATAACTTACATGCTCTCATAAATATTTCTATGAGTTCATTTTGAGATTTACAATTTGTACACTAAATTCTAAAGATACAATGCAATATAAAATCATAGAGAATAATCGTTAAAATGAATTAAAAGAGCAAAAAAAACCCATCAAACCTGATCTTGTTCCCATGAACAAAACTATACATTAACAAAATTATACATGATTGCAGTATTTCATAATTAATTGGGTCAAATTTATCATATTAATTAGTTAGTTTGTTATATTTTGGCCTATCATTTACTTAATTTATTAATTATAAGTTAATAAATTAATCTATTTAAAAATGTGTAAAGTAGTATGACACTATGGTATCAAAGCAAGGTTACAACACTAAGGGGTTTTATTGGTTCAATACTAAAAATGCTTTGTAAATGGATGAACTAACAAATTATCCTTTTGTTAAAAATAGAAAGCAAGTGAGAAAATTGTAAGTTGCAACAGAAGAAAGTGAGAAAATTGTAAGTTGCAATATTTTTTTTATAACGAAATTCTTAAAGGATTCAAACAATATTACTATGGAATATGTACCCATCCCTCTATTGTACTATGGAATGGGTACCCAACCCTCCAACAATAGAGAATCAACCATAAATTGGTATGGAAATAGAATAAAATGAGATTAGAAATATGGAAACTCCTCTAAATATGATGGAAACCATAAGAAGTATAAAGGAAGAACTTTAGATATTTAAAGATGAAAATGGTAAACTAGTTAAATTTAAAACCCAATAAGTGTGGCGAGAGTTGATGTCCTATTATAGAATCTCATAGAAGTAAAGAATAAAAAACAAAAAGGAAAAACTTCAAGAAATGATGGGAAGAGTTCTTAGAGGAAAGATCCTTACATATATAACAGCATTAGTTTGACTAATGAACTTTAATACTTCTACAGATGATGCCATGATTAGTTCAGAAAGTCATAGTTATTGAGTATCATTGCATAAAAAGTGAATGAAGAAAGATTCTAGAGATTATTTAAAAGGGGAATTTAAGAAGATAAAACCACCTATCTTTAATGGTGAAGTGAAGACTGGGGAAGAGGCTGAAGCATGGTTTGTTGGATATGAGTAAATATTTTCAAGTTCATGACTATTCGAGTAACATGGAAACTAAAGCATAAATTTAAAACTTGAATAGGAAATCATCTATATGGTGGCAAGATCTTAAGTCAATAAATAAGGTGAGTGAAAAGAAAATAAATTGGAAACAATTTAAGAAGTTCATTAATGGAAATATACTTGAGAGATACCATGATGGAAAAATTAAATAATTCTATGAACTAATGTTAGGAGAGATGACTATGGATGACTTTTCTGGTAAATTTGTGGAATTCTTAAGGTATATTCCTTATATCAAGGATGAAAAAGGTGAAAATACAATGTTTTCCAAGTGGTTTTCCCTAGTCTTAGAAAGATAGGATTGAATTTAATGAACCCAAAACCTTGGATGAAACAATAAGAAAAGTTAAATATTACTATGATCAATACAAGCATAGAGTAGAAATCCCCAAAGGATAGAAAGAAAATAAAAAGGAAAAAGTGATATAACCATCCACAATACCAAATCAATCAAGAAGTTTTTAGACACATAATTTTGGGAAAAGCAATTTTTAGCAAAACCTTTTATCCCAAAGTGGAAATAGATTTGTTGGGTTTATAAAACGGAGAGCTAATGTACCTTTATAGTGTTGGGGTTATGGGGAAGAACATTTATTGGGAAATTTTCCTCATCAAAACGAAAATACTAAGGTTGTTCACAATGTTCAAGAGGCAACAACAGTAAATAATATAGGAAGAAGTGTTCCTAGAATCTATGTATCTTTGGAGGACTATCAATCAATTTTCCTCATCAAAACGAAAATACTAAAATTGTTCACAATGTTCAAGAGGCAACAACAGTAAATAATATAACAAGAAGTGTTCCTAGAATCTATATATCTTTGGAAGACTAACCAATAGACCACCAATCATCCATGGTGAAATTTTAAACTAAAAGTTCCAAGCAATCTATCTCTATCTTAATCGATCCTAGGTCTAGTCATAGTTACGTTTCCACGTGAATTGTTGAAACATGTATACTACAGAAAAGTAAGCATCAAAAGGCTTTGCTAGTCCAATTAGATATGAAAGACAAGAGGAAAATAAAAATAATAGATAAATGTTCATTAGAAAATGGTTTGACTACTTCAACATAATAAAATATTTTATCTTCAAGATCCTATCATGTTCTCACACGAATGGACAGGTTATAAGCACATAAGGTAGTATTAGACTATTTTAACAACACTTTTTTTTCACTTAAGAGAATGACAATCTTAATAAAATGAATTCCTAAGTTAATGTTTGTAATACAAATTTCAGCCGTACAAATAAACAAAAGTATTAGAAAGAGATGCAAATTGTGCATTGTTCATGTAGTAGCATGAATAGAAGATAAAAGGAAAAACTTGAAGAATATGTAGTACTTCAAGAATTTAAAGATGTATTTATTGAATAAATACCAGGATTACCCTCAAAAGAGACATTGATTTTACCATAGATTTGATGCATGGAGTTGCACTTATTTCTAAACCCTCTTATAAATAAGTACTATAGAATCATAGATTCTCACCGAAGCCAATCCAACCTCGCATTCAATGCATTGTATGCATTAATTTTACAAAGATTACATGATCCACGGTGCCTTTGATCTTCCACTTGTCGTTGGATTACTACATTTAGTTTCTGTAGCAATAACCACGTCGGGGTATCCATCTAGTTCATTTGGCATAGGGTTTCGTTTATTACTCGTCGCTATAGTGAAGGTTATGGTGATTTTTTTTGTATACATGGTATATGCCCCCGTAACTCCACCTTATCGTCTATTTTTATGAAACAAAAATGTTAATCCCTATGTTATATGCTAAGTCACCTGGTTCGTTCGAGTTCATGTTTGAATTTGACAACCTTGAAATTCGACAAAAAAATCGGCAATGAAAAATTTGGTGGGGCTATATATTTCAAAATTTTAATATATATATAAAATTCTAGGCACTCATTAAACATTATGTAAAATGAAAATTGCATGCCAACATTAACATATATAATTATATTTCAAAAGGATGGTATCTTGTTAAAAATTTAGGAATTTAGGTTAGGTTTTTTGTCTTTTTTTCACCTTTCAAAATTTTTATTGAATAAATTCAATTAAATTTGTTTTAAAATTCGCCTTGAAGTTCGAATTTGACTTGAAGTTCGGCTTGAAGTTCGAATTTGAAGTTCGACTTTGAAGTTCAGCTTTAAGTTCGGCTTTAAGTTCGGCTTCAAGTTCGAATTTGGTTGAAGTTCGGCCAATTTCGAATTTCAAGGTTGAAATTCACTGAATGCGGTGACTAAGGTTATATGTTAACAAGGTAGCTCCGATGTGCACTTCATGTTTTCCAAACTCCACGAGCACGTAGACTTTGAGAGAAGTCTATTTATTCTACTTTTTGGGTTTCCGGATAATTTTTTTTAGTAAATTCCTAACTTTTAGGAGTTTACATTGTATTTTTGAATCCATAAATAGATTAAACACCATCGAATACCCCCTTGGTACTCAAATTTTGCAATTTCCACAACTAGTATTTGTGATTCTAAGATATGCAATTTCCATAACTAATATTTGTGATTCTAATTTTTTTTAAAGATTTCCACTCGGAATAGGAACAAAATAAACTAAACAAAAAATATGATCGAAAAAGATTGAAAACTTAGAATATTTAGACTACACCTTTTGTAATATACCTAAAACTATATTACATTTATTAATTAATTTATTATTTATTAGGTTATTTATTAATTATTAATATTATAATCCGCATGTCTATTAATAAATTACATGACCTTTCACTATCGACCATATATATATATTGCCCAATTATCGTTGTATCATATCATCAATTTATAAAAAAAAATTATCAAATAACACATTGAAGAGAATTTCTTTGCAAGTGGTAACTTAAGTGTTCCTAAGTTCTCTCCATTTACTTATCTCCCATTCCTCCTCAATTCTCAGACCCACTCCATCTCCTTTGCACACTCATTCTTCTCCTCATTTCTCTAGTCCATTCTACCCATCCCTCTTCCCCTATGACATTTTCTGCCACCTGCACCATCCATCGCTCCATATCTCCCTTTCCCACACCCCTCCACTACATATCTCCCCTTTCTCCATGTTTCACCCACACTCTCATCCCTTACCACTCTCCCTATATTCACTTGCCACTTATCGCAGCCCACATTCCACTCCTACACATTTTCTCCCTTCATGTAGGCACTCCACACGGTCGCTCTCAACTCCTCACCCATTCACTCTCACACACCCATGTGCTCTCCTATACCAATAGTCACCCATACACTCATCCTCTAGTCCTTCATACTCCCGCGTTCTCCCTCACATCCCTGGCTACCTACACTCTCACACCACCTCCTGTGTGTCGTCTAGCTTTTCTCTTCCGCACTAGTCTTCGCTCCTCACTAATCTAAGTCTTTCTTTTCTTCCCATTATGCCCTCCCACTAGTCGCTCTAGCTCACACCCTCTCCTACAGAACATGAGCCTCCACGCCAACACTCCTCCTCCAGACCACCCACCAACACTCTACGCCCTCACCCAAGCTGCTCCATGCAGCTCCCTCACAATCCTCCCCCAACCCTCCTCCTTCAAGCTCCTCCCACCTCACTACCTATCACACCATATCGCAATCCATCCCTATCAAAAGTCCATACCCATCACTCTTTCATTCACGCCCTCCTCTCCAATTACCGTCACATTATGCTCTCATCTCTCCCATTCTTTCTCTCCCTGCACTCACTCCCCTCACTAACCATGATTTGTGCCCATGCCTTGAGCCACCATCTCCCACATTGTGCACCTGTCGCTACTCTCCATTTCAACACACCCGCATACTCTCATCTTCCATACCTTGTCTTCATGCCATTCCCAAGGGTTAAAACAAGATCAAGGATGTAATCCTTGGTGTAATCTGGTGGTTGTAACACTGGCGCGTGAGTAATTGCATGTTTGAGATTTTCAAAGAAATTTTGGGCATAGTCATCCCAAATGAATGGGATGTCCTTCTTTAACAATTGTATGTATCCTTGTGTTTTCTATGCGAAATTACACACGAAATGAAGCAGGTATTTTTCCTTCCCCTGCAAACTTTGAAGTTTCGTAATATCTGTGGGTGGTGGTAGGGAAACGATGGCCTCCACCTTGAGGGGATCAATGCGGATCCCATATTGGGAAATTGTAGGGACCCAAGTCCTATTTTTCTGAGTTTTTAATAATAAACCATGTTTACTTCCGTTTTCACATTCGTTTCAAGTTTTTAGTTTTGATTTTCTAACTTATGTCTATTTCTATGCATGTAAAATATATCAACTTTACATTTGTTGTTAATCCAATTCTAGCATTTACTTCTTATGTGTAAGTGCAACAACATATAGGTTTCATTTTCATAACTGGAAATAATAATTTGACAGAGTAGAAATGATAAAATATACCTCTATGAAAAATACCTGGTGAAATAGCTAGTAGATCCCCCTTGTTTTGTCGTTCCCTTTGTTGTTCCCTTTGCTGGTGAATGCCTTGTTGTTTCCCTGCAACCAAAAAATTTCCCCAAAACTCTGAAACTCAATCGACCAAACAAGTGTGCCACCCTGCTAACTGGCGAGATCTCGCTGACCACCCAGCTCCAAAGGTACCCCTTTGGACCCCCGAGCCCAAACCGAATACAAGCCAACCTGCTCTCCCTTCTGAATTTTCTCCAACAAAAACCTCCTTCTCTTCTCTGTAATTTTCTCCCTGCTCTCTAAATTCTCCCAAAAATCTCTAAGGTCAAGATCCCCTTTCCTCCCCATCCATCCTTCCACTTAACCCCTCTTCTTGCTGACTCAATGCTCCCCATTACTACCCTTGTCCTCTCCATTCAATTCTAGCCAAGATGTCAGTCCTCCTTTTCTCCCTCGAGACATGTCCACATTTATTGATACCATCAATACATTAATTAATTAATTAATTAATTTATAAATGAATTATAAATATTATCCCTTTCTTTTATGCAAAGACCGTATGTAAAAGTCAACTAAATTATTAATGTAGTTCCACTGCCATTGTCTTTTCAAGTGGTCATAATTACAATTTAATTAATATTTTAATTTATTAACTAAAATACAATATAATTATAAACTTTGATATAAAATGGGATAAGGTAATGTCTTCCTTAATTAATTCATAATTAATTTAGAATTACTTTATAATTAATTCATAATTAATTTAGAATTACTTTATAATTAATTCATAATTAATTTAGAACTAATGCATAATTAATTCATAATTAATTCACAATTAATTTAGAACTAATTCATAATTAGTTTATAATTAATTCTTGATTAATTCATAATTAATTTACAATTAATTTATAAATAATTCATAATTAAATTATAATTAATTCATAATTGATTAACTTATAATTAATTTATCATATTCGTGAACAATTCCCAAGTGTGTACCCGACACTTGTGTATCAATTTCATATTACATCTATTCATAAATTATCCTATGTTCCAATTAGCTTCTGCATGGTCATCATAAAATTTAATAGATATAAATTAATTCTTATCCATACAGTTTAATTAATTATCTAACCTGCAATTAATATTAACTTATCAATTTAATACTACTTTAATTAACATTACAATAATCATTTAACATGTTAACCCTTAGTCTTTACTAATCAAACTCATTAACATTTAATTAAGTGTTACTAACCAAATGCATTATTTACTATCTAATTTAACCGTAACTTGTTTGTTAATCATTAATGTACAATAATTAATTATTAAGCGACACTAATTAACATTATTACTCAGCATATTTCACGCAATTCATTAATATGTAGGCGAGTTATGTCAGTGTAGCTACTGCTTACATACCTCGTGTAAGTACACTAAAAGTAATAATTCACACATATCAATCATAATCATGAAACTTATTTTTTACCGACACATGTTTTAACATAGTTTGCAAGGTGTCGCCTTTTACCTAACTGTATCTTATTAAGTTACGACAATTCATACATTACCGAGTTACGACACATAATCAATCAAGGTCTTTCCCACACACATAGTTAGATCTTGTTTCCATCCCAACTTTGAGCTACACCTATATACCTACATCATCACTAACATCCACATCCTATCATTTCCTCTGCTAGACTACCCTGAAATGTCAAGCCATGACCAGTTCCAGCTAGAACCCGTAAGCGGAAGTGTTAACTACATCGACCAAGCTTCCCCAGCAAGAAACCACCAGTCATCATCACACACCTTGGGGAGAGCGCCGTAGAACAGCCCTCCCATGACTTTGGGTTTCGGGGATAAACGTTGGGTAAAGTCTCCACCCCCCTAATGGAACAAGGGACTATGTCTACCCGACATAATAACAGCGTTGCAATTGTACTCGGTCTGTCATCGTATAACCAATCTAGGCAGTTGAGTTTCCTAAAACCCTACCCCACCCATTTCATAATATACATCATAATAAACAACATAATAACCACGCGAAAGTAAATAATGCATCACTCACATATCATTTTATCTTTCGAAGCCCATGTCTCCGAGGTCCTCCCACCTCGTAGGATCCAGCTATCACTTGGCCATTTCAACCTGTAAGTCAGTCCTCGACATACAATATAGAATATCATGCATAAATCCTCAACATGTACACATACATTTCATCATAACATAACAACAATAAACTCATTTATTCGCCATGCACCTGGCATAACATTCATTTATTCAACATATAACTGTAACAGTATCCACGTACCCATCATTCAGTAATTTGCATATATGAGACATAATTAACACATGATACATATCTAAACATGACTAGCGATCATAATGCTAACATCACACACACACATATATATATCGACAAAATAATAGAACCATATGTCCACAATGTCGTCAAATCGATGATGTCTCACAATCAAACAAATACAACATATAATAGTAGTTTAGGTAGTAATGTCAAAATGGGGCATTACATACACCCACCCATCAGGAAACTTAGTCCTGAAGTTATGGTCAAAATAGCGTGGGATAATCACGACACATAATCTCAGCGTCCTCCCAGGTAGCAGAACCTGGGCTATACCGGTCCCACTGGACCTTAACTTGGTCCACCAAACGATGCCTCAACTATCTAACCCCGCGATCCAATTTAAGTAATGTTTCGAACCTGATGGTTCCCTCGTCCGAAACCTGCAGTTCCTTCCAATTTATTTTATGTGACTCATCAGCTACATAATGTCGTAAAACAGATACATGAAAAAAATTATGAGTTTTGTGCAAATGGGGTGGCAGCACAAGATGATACGTGACGGGTCCAACCTTTTCTAAAATTTCAAAGGGTCCTATAAATCATGGCAACAACTTTGTCCCTTTCCCAAACCTGATCTTACTTTTCTAGGCCTGATGCGGACGAACGCTGCATCACCAACCTTATAGCTTCGGTCAACCCTATGCGCATCGACATAGCTCTTCTGTCTATCCTGAGCTTCCTTTAACCGCTGTCTAATCTAAACAACTTGTTCTTCCCTCTCCTGAATCAACTCAGGTCCTATTATTACTCGATCCTCTAACCTTTCCCAACTCAATGGTGTCCTGCATGGTCTTCCATATAATGCTTCATATGGAAGCATCCCAATTGATCTATGGTAACTGTTGTTGTAAGCAAACTCTACCGAAGGTAAGTGCTTTTCCTAATGAGTCTGTTGATCCATGACATACATCCTTAGCATGTCCTCCATCACCTGATTCACTCTTTCTGTTTTCCCATCTGTCTCAAGATGGTAGGCGGTGCTTAGGTTCAACTGAGTACCCAACGCCGACTGCAAACTTGTCCAAAACCTGGATATAAACCTAGAATCTCTGTCCGAGATTATCTTCTTGGGAAACCCATCGAGACGTACTACTTCATTTATGAACACACGAGTCACATCAATGACATCATAGGTCTCCTTAACTGGAATGAAGTGAGCAGTTTTGGTCAGTTTGTCAACGATGACCATAATGGCATCATGCCTATGCGAGGTAAAAGGCAATCCCACCACGAAGTCCATGGAGATAACCTCCCATTTCGACATAGGAATGTCATGTGGCTGCAACAGTCCTGCCGGGTGGTGATGATCAGCTTTTACCTGCTGACACTCAAGGCACCTAGCAACGAATTTGACCACGTCGCTTTTCATCCCTGCCCAAAAGAAGAGTTGCTTCATGTCTACATACATCTTCTTTACACCCGAGTGTGCGCAATACACTGCTCTGTGGGCTTCCTTAAGGATAGTCTCTCTAATATCTCCCTCCTCGGGAATATACATCATCCCTTGATACCGTAACAAACCATCGGATTTCAACTTATAGCCTTCAAACTTAGGTCCCACCGGTTTCCCATTATGGAGTGCCGATGTGACCTTTAGGTACCAACTATCCTCGATTAGCTACCCTAAAACTCTTTCCCTCAAATCCACCTTCAAAGGTATAAGAGAGAAAAGTCTTGGTTTTCTGCTTAAGGAATTGGCTACCACATTCTCCTTCCCTTTGATGTATGAAACCCCAAAATCATACTCGCTCATGAATTCACTCCATCGCCTTTGCCTAGCATTTAGGTCTCTCTGAGTGTAGATATACCTTAAGCTTTGGTGATCAGACTTGAGCTCAAAGATTCGTCCAACAAGGTAATGTCTCCAAAGCTTCAAAGCTAACATCACCGCAACCAATTCTAGGTCATGGGTAGGGTAGTTCTCCTCATGTGTTTTTAACTTTCTCGACGCATAAGCTATTACCCCACCTTCCTGCATCAACACTGCACCCAAACCTTGTCTTGAGGCATCTTTGCAAACCGTGAATTCCTTCTTCATATCTGGAACTCGTAGAATTGGTGCACTCATTAATAGTCTTTTCAACTCGGCGAATGTGACATCGCATCCATCCATCCATTCGTACCTAGTGCCTTTACGCTGAAGGGTAGTTATGGGTTTTGCAATTTTTGAGAAACCCTCAACAAACCTTCTATAATACCCGACTAACCCCGTGAAGCTCCTTACTTCATGCACATTCTTTGGCAAGGGCCAATCCATTATGGCCTTCACCTTTTCAGGGTCAACAGAAATTCCCTCACCCAAAATTATATGCCCTAGGTAATGGATCTCCTTCTGATAGAACGAACATTTGGACAACTTACCATACAATTGATGCTCCCTTAAGCATGACAACACTATCCGCAAGTGTTCCTCGTGTTCACTTTCATTCTTGGAGTAGATGAGGATGTCGTCCAAGAAGACTTGCACAAACTGATCTAAGTACTTTCGAAACACTTTATTCATGAGACTCATGAATATTGCTGGGGCATTGGTCAAACCAAAGGGTACCACTACAAACTCATAGTGCCCAAACCTTGTTCAAAAAGAAATCTTAGGTATATCACCTTCCTTAATCCGTAGCTGGTGGTAACCTGATCGTAAGTCGATCTTGGAGAAGACTGTCGCCCCTTTCATTTGATCAAAGAAATCAACAATTCGATATATCGAGTACCTATTCTTCATTGTGGCTCTATTCAAATCTTGGTAATCGATGCAAAGACGCAATGAACCATCCTTCTTCTTCACAAAAATTACTTGTGCACCCCATGGTGAAATACTTGGTCTTATGAACCCTAGGTCTAGCAGTTCCTTCAACTGCATTTGCAACTCACAAAGTTCTAGGGCCGTCATCCTGTAAGGTGTCTTTGATGTCAGTTTCGAACTAGGTTTTACCTCAATGGTAAAATCAAGTTCCCACTTAGGAGGTAACCCAGGTAATTCCTTTGGAAAGACATCTCTAAATTTGGCTAACACTGGGTACTCATCAAAGGAGGGTCCCTTCTCGTTGTTTACCGCTTCAACAATGTACAACTGACATCCCTATTGCATACATTGCTTTATGTTCACTGTAGATATGAAACATAGGGACACCTTCTGTTTGATACCCTGGATCTCGATGGCCTCTCCATTGTCATAAATGCAGAGAACTTTCTTTCCATAACAGTCCAAGAAATCTCGATGTTCCTCAAGCTAATTCATACCTATGATGAGATCATAAGTTCCGAGGGTGGTGATTTACACTTTGACTTTTGTAACACACACCTTGAGATCCACTACACACTTTTCGACACTAGGTCCTACTGCTTGCTTTACTCCTGAAACCACTTCAACTAAGTTGAAATTGTCATGCTCGTAGGCTGCCAACCCACATTTGTCTAATGCATAAGGAGAAATGAAACTATCTGTAGCACCGGGATCAAACAATATTCTAATCTTAACATTATTGACCCTACCTGATGATTCCACCATAGTGGATTGGTGTTCAGCCTGATGGTTGTTTACTACTGCCGATATCTGATGCCTATTTCCCCCACTCCCCATTGGAGTATTTCCTTCTCGATGCACTGTATCAGATCATAATTTGGGACAGTCACACTGGTAATGTTGACCTCCACATCCCCAACAAGCAACCTGTAATGGAGTGGGTGAGATAACCTGTTCAAACCTTTGAGAGGGGTTCCTCCCCCTGGGACCCCTTCCTCTGTCGGTTGATCCTCTGAAATTCCTCACACCCTGGTGAGTCCCTGTGGTTGACTGGGGCACCACCCTAGTTTCCACTGATCTGTCTACCGCCCAACCCTTGGTGTGTACCTGTTTTCGTAGGGAGGTGGCCTCACATATCCTCCTCGAGGAGCCTTCCTTGCAAAACTTGACTATTGAGAGTTGAATGACCTGATGGGATTTGCACCAAACATCTCCTCAGTGTAACGAGCACAATCTACAGCTTCAACGACCAAAGTTGGTTTCCACATCCACACTTGGGCCCTGGTCTTGGTATTGAGCCCATACACAAAGCGTTCAACCTGGCGTTCGTCATTGTCCAAGTAAGGAACATACTTGACTAATTCCATGAACCTCTCTTCATAATCCTCCATGGATAGATGCCTTTGTACCAAGGCATGAAGAGCCCCTTCTTGTTCTTCCTGGTAGGATGCGGGTAAGTACTTCCCTTGAATTTTCCCACAAACAGTTCCCATGGAACCGTGTCTGGTGTAAGGTGTAGCTTCCTTTCTTGGTTCCCCCACCATTTCAAAGCGACCCCTTTCAGTTGAAATATGGCCATCTTGGACTTGGACGTGGAAGTGTACTTTTGTAAGGTTAAGCACCTGGTCATCTCTTCCAACCAAGACTCTGCTTCTATCCCTGCTCGACCCCCTAAGAACTCTGGAAGACTTATCTTCTGAAGCTCCCTTGAGATATACTGATGTGGAGGTCTTGGTACCGTATTCACTTCTACCACAGGAACTTCCTCCCTTAGTGGAGGTGCCTCCACTTCTACCTCCGAGGTAACACTTCCTCTCTGTACTAGTCCCTTGAGTGTTTCGTTTATTGCTTCCAATGCGTGCAATATAAGGATGGTCTCTGGTGATGGTGCCGTCACATTCGGCTCAGGTAATTCCATCGCTTGACCTCGCTCACGACCTGCTCGCGTTCTTACCATGTTTATCTCTGTAACATGGAATAATAGGATAATCAACATACGACGACATCAAGGCTATGTTACCATTAAACTCAACATTCAATTCAAAAGGTTCGTCGGACGATTGTTTTTATGAGCATTTTTACTTTAAGATCTATAGTTTTGGGCGTTTCGATCAGGCCATCTTGAGGCCACCCGATACTAGATATACTGTAGTAGTTATGTGTAGGTTTAGGTATTGGATTCCACACAATCATCATTAAGTTGCCATTTATCCCTTTATGAAATTCAATTAACGTTTATTGCCTCGTTTCTCATTAATAATTCATAATTCGATAATTTAATAAATAGCATGACCTAAGTTTTAAGTCTAGAGTCGTGTTTATCAAACATTCTGGTCATGGGGTAAAATTAGTGTCCTAGCGATCAACTCATCATGTTGGTCTCCGTGGTGTTTCGTTTTTGAGATTCCGTGTCCGTCTTGTCCCTTCGACTATGCGTCGAAGTTTCAGCAAAGAACATATCAAGGAGAAGATAGCTAATAAGCGTTAATTCTAACTTACCCTTAATCTAATGATTATGTATATTAATCGACCTAACATTTAACCCATTTAAATAATTAAACTCGATAATATAAAGATAATTAATCATCATAAATTTGATTATTTAAATTGACAAAACAATAAATTTCCATAATCATATATATATATATATATATATATATTTTAAATAAAAAAATAAAAAAATTATTGAGCATAATACTTTGTAATATATATGAATTCACTAATTATTATAATTTATATATATTTACAAAATAATCATAAAAAAAAATTCATTTATGTAAATGAATTAAAATTTATTATTATTATTTTTTTCATAAATAAAATTATATATATACATATATTGTTAATAGTATAATAAAAGATAATAATGAAATTTGTATACAACATATACAATTAATTAAGATTATCACAATTAATTAAATAATTTAAAATGAATATAAAATAAAAAGCTAATAATAATTATTTATTTAAAAAAAACACTAATATTTAACCCTGAGCGTAACCCTAAGTGGCCAGAGGGCATGCAGGCTCTCTCGGGTCATCCGGCCATGCATGAAAATAATATTTAAATTTTCTATAAAAGTCAAGCCCTCCCTTGGGTGTTTCATTTTCCCCCAATTTTTCCTGGTTGAGCTTTGCTCTGCACTTGGGGAGGAGCGAGGAGCTCTGCTCCGTACCCCTCGGAAAGGAGAAGCCACTCCAAGACGCCATAGCTATCCATAGCTTGGCTCCATGGCTGCAAGCTTGGATGGCAGGTATGGCTGTCTCCCTTCTCTCAGTTCCAGTGTTCAATGCAGTGTTCAATGCATTTTTTTTTTCTTTCGTTTTGGTGTTCTGTGTGTGTGTTTCTTTTGTTTTTCTATTACTTTTATTTACATGCTCGCCATAGCCTCAACTGCTGGCAGAGCTACCATGGCCGCGCCCAACTGGTGCTGGCTGGCCTTGTCAAAGGTGAATTTATTTTGATCAATTAAGAGAGATATTTAGATACATTTTAGTTTTTTTTTAAAATTATCAACACTAATGCAAGCAGGAGAAAGCACAGTGCAGCTGACGTTAACCCTCAGAACCGTACCCTGCTAGGATACCCCTTTTTGTTTATATATATATATATATATATATATATATATATTTCCCGGTTGGCTCTCCTCTGCACAGGTTGGCCGCGCCCAGGCCGCAGCACTTCTGTTGGTCAGGCGGGCTATGGCCGCAGCCTGTGGGTCAGCTTGCAAGGTTTTTTTTGTTTTTAAACTGAAACAAACTTAAATTTACAGAGTCGAAGCTCCGTTAGGAGAGATTTTAGAGGTAGTTTCCGAAGATTGATTTACTTAACATGAAGTGCAGCGTGGCCTCCCATTTCTAGGGTTGCTGGCTCACGACCATGCCAGTCGGGCTGTGCCCAGGCTGCAGGCCCATGGCCGTTGGTCGGGCAGTGCCCAGGTCGCTGGCTCACCGCATGCTGGCCGAGCTACACCCAGACCGCAGGCCCATGGCCATTGGCTGGGAAACGTCCAGGCCGCTGGCCAGGCAGTGCCAGGCCGCTAGCTCATGGCTATGCTGGCTGGGCTGCCATGGCCGCACCATAGCTCGGGCTAGCCTAATTTTTTTTTGGTTATGTAAAATTTTAAATTAATTTTTTTTTTCTCATGTTTCGACTATGTAAAAAAAAAACTTTTTTTTTTGTTTATATAATATTTTTTTTTGTTAAACTATGAGAATGAAAAAAAATATTATGTATATATTTTTTTTGAACTATGAAAAATAAAAAATAAATTATATATTTTTCTTTGGTAGTTCATATATACCTATACGTATGTAAAAATTTGGTTATTGTTTTGTTTTTTTCTTAAATATATAATTTTTTTTTTCTAATTTAAATTAAAGTTGGAGAGATTTTTTTTTGTTTATTTCACACACACACATATATAAATATATATTTTTGTTTTTAATTTAAATTTAAATTATATTTAAACTAAATTTTTAGACCGAAAATACATATGTCCTTCATCTTTAATTTAAATTTTAGATCCATTAAGATTTTAAATTAAAAGTCCCCTTTGTTTTTATTCACTAATAAATATAATTTCTCTTCGATTATATATATATATATATATATAAGAACATTTATATATACATTTTTCTTTGTATATATGCATATATAGTTTGCCCTATATTTTTTTTAAACTCTAACTAGGTTCCTCATTTAACTCACTTGCGGTGGCAAGGAACAATTTACCCATGCGTTTTATTTTTTTTTCTTTGTTGATATTAAAATCATAAGTTCTAACCCTTCTCCTTGTCTTATGCAAGTTTATAGCTTCAACAATCTTGCACAGTAGTCAAATTCCTTTTAATTAGTTCTTCTTATCATGTTCTCTTTCTGCAGTAGTAAGCCCTATGGTTCCAGATTTGGAACCATGGCTCTGATACCATATGTAGGGACCCAAGTCCTATTTTTTTTGAGTTTTTAATAATAAACCATGTTTACTTCCGTTTTCACATTCGTTTCAAGTTCTTAGTTTTGATTTTTTAACTTATGTCTATTTCTATGAATGTAAAATATATCAAGTTTACATTTACTATTAATCCAATTCTAACATTTACATCTTATGTGCAGGTGCAACAACATATAGGTTTCATTTTCATAACTGGAAATAATAATTTGACAAAGTAGAAATGAGAAAATATACCTCTATGAAAAATACCTGGTGAAATAGCTAGTAGATCCCCCTTGTTTTTTGTTCCCTTTGCTATTGAATATCTTGTTGTTTCCCTGCAACCAAAAATTTTCTCCAAAAATTTGAAACTCAATCGAGCAAACAAGTGTGCCACCCTTCCAACTTGCGAGGTCTCACCGACCACCCAGCTCCAAAGGTACCCCTTTGGACCCCCGAGCCCAAACTGAGTACAAGCCAACCTGCTCTCCCTTCTGAATTTTCTCCAACAAAAACCTCCTTCTCTTCTCTATAATTTTCTCCCTGCTCTCTAAATTCTCCCAAAAATCTCTAAGGTCAAGATCCCCTTTCTTCCCCATCCATCCTTCCACTTAACCCCTCTTCCTACCAACTCAATGCTCCCCATTACTACCCTTATCCTCTCCATTCAATTCTAGCTAAGATGTGAGTCCTCCTTTTCTCCCTCGAGACACGTCCACATTTATTGATACCATCAATACATTAATTAATTAATTTCTAAATGAATTATAAATATTATCCCTTTCTTTTATGCAAACACCGTATGTAAAAGTCAACTAAATTATTAATGCGGTTCCACCGCCATTGTCTTTTCAAGTGGTCATAATTACAATTTAATTAATATTTTAATTTATTAACTAAAACACAATATAATTATAAACTTTGATATAAAATGGCATAAGCTAATGTCTTCCTTAATTAATTCATAATTAATTTAGAATTACTTTATAATTAATTTAGAACTAATGCATAATTAATTCAAAATTAATTCATAATTAATTCACAATTAATTTAGAACTAATTCATAATTAATTTATAATTAATTCATAATTAATTTACAATTAATTTATAAATAATTCATAATTAAATTATAATTAATTCATAATTGATTAACTTATAATTAATTTATCATTTTCATGAACAATTCTCAAGTGTGTACCCGACACTTGTTTATCAATTTCATATTACATCTATTCGTAAATGATCCTATGTTCCAATTAGCTTCTGCATGGTCATCATAAAATTTAATAGATATAAATTAATTCTTATCCATACAATTTAATTAATTATCTAACCTTACAATTAATATTAACTTATCAATTTAATACTACTTTAATTAACATTACAATAATCATTTAACATGTTAACCCTTAGTCTTTACTAATCAAACTCATTAACATTTAATTAAGTGTTACTAACCAAATGCATTATTTACTATCTAATTTAACCGTAACTTGTTTATTAATCATTAATGTACAATAATTAATTATTAAGCGACACTAATTAACATTATTACTCATCAATATTTCACGCAATTCATAAATATGTAGACAAGTTATGTAAGCATAGCTACTGCTTACATACCTCGCGTAAGTACACTAAAACTAATAATTCACACACATCAATCATAATCATGAAACTTATTTTTAACTGACACACGTTTTAATATAGTTTGCAAGGTGTCACCTTTTACCTAACTGTATCTTATTAAGTTACGACAATTCATACATTACCGAGTTACGACACATAATCAATCAAGGTCTTTCCTGCACACATAGTTAGTTCTTGTTTCCATCCCGACTTCGAGCTACACCTATATACCTACATCATCACTAACTTCCACATCCTATCCTTTCCTCTGCTAGACTACCCTGAAATGTCAAGCCATGACCAGTTCCAGATAGAACCCGTAAGAGGAAGTGTCGACTACATCGATTAAGCTTCCCAGCAGGCAACCACCCGTCATCATCACACACCTTGGGGAGAGTACCGTAGCACAACCCTCCCATGACTCTGGGTTTCGGGGATAAATGATGGGTAAAGCCTCCACCCCCCTAATGGAGCAAGGGACTGTGTCTACCCGACACAATAACAACATTGCACTTGTACTCGGTTTTTCATCGTATAACCAATCTGGGTGGTTGAGTTTCCTGAAACCCTACCCCACCCATGTCATAATATACATCAGAATAAACAGCATAATAACCACACGAAAGTAAATAATTCATCACTCGCATACCATTTTATCTTTCGAAGTCCATGTCCCCGAGGTCCTTCCACCTCGTAGGATCCAGCTATCACTTAGTCATTTCAACCTGTAAGTCAGTCCTCGACATACAATATAGAATATCGTGCATAAATCCTCAACATGTACACATACATTTCATCATAACATAACAACAATGAACTCATTTATTCGCCATGCACCTGGCATAACATTCATTTATTCAACATATAACTGTAACGGTATCCACGTACCCATCATTCAGTAATTTGCATATATGAGACATAATTAACACATGATACATATTTAAACATGAATAGGGATCATAATACTAACATCGCGCACTGATGGCTTAAACTGACCCAGAGGTTTCCAATTAGACCCAAGTTCTTTGCGGTTCTTCCTTTTGACCAACAAAACCCCTTCGCACTGGCCCTTTCGGCAACAATCTGCGAGCAGGATGAGGTCCCACCCGAGGTGTATCTTATGGGGTACTATGGAATCAGGTTTTCACAGTAAATGATGAGTTGTTTATATGAACAAGCTGCGCAGTGCAGGATAGAAGGATTGCGCTACGAGACAAAGCAATGTGGTACGCAGCAGGATCTACGCTGTGAGCAGTACTACGCGGTGACAGCAACACTACGGACCTCACTTAAAGAATTCTTACTACTGTGAATATTCTACTGGAACTGCGAATCAACCACACTTATCCTTTACTTGGAATATCTTGAAAAGGTTAAGGCACTGAGATGAATATCACCCATCCATCCATTCAGGCACTTACTGGCTATCTTTCTAGCATTCATTCAAGGACTTAGATTATTACAACGTGAACTCAATTGATGGACGCGACTAACCATGCTGCGTTCCTTCACTATGTTTAAGAAAGCATTAAACCTAAATGACTGATTCACAATCTTAACATATAATTGAAATGTTCGCCATTCATCCGTTCTCGTGGAACCTAGCATATCATTCCCAAAATTCTCCTACTGGTAAATGCATATCAAAGTTCTCCTATTACAGCATGCAAGGAAACATTCAAACATTCATTCTACAGACAATACAGATAGTCATTCATTCATAAAACAGAATTGCATAACATAGGATTTAACGTGGTTCACTTCCCTGAACGGAAAGCTACGTCCACAAGAACGGTTGGTAATATATTTATTTCAAAGGGATGGGGCAACCGTTCTTAGTTTGTGCACTCAGCTGCAGACTCTCCTTTCTCTTGGCTAGGTCTCTGCGCACACAGTTGCAGAGCCTTTACAATATTCTCAGCTCGGAGAGATTTCTCAATACAAAAGGTTATATTATGATTACTCTAGCAACTAGCATCTAGCCCCAAAAAATAGAGCAACCCCATCCCATACAAAATTGTCTTCTTAAATAGATCATGCCCAAAGTTCATGTCTGTACAATGTCGAAGACGTAAAACCCAAAACCCTAAGGGTTTCCAAAACTGCGCTGGTTTACCAAACCGGCTTGCTGGCTCCTAGTAGCGTCTGCTTAATCATGGTAGATCTCCACGTCCTCATCCTGTCACTATCAACCTTCCTGTCTCACGCATGCCTACAGGCTACTTCAACTGAACCGTTTCTCTCTAACGGTTTCGCCTTCCAACCATGCCAAACGTCGCTTTCCTTAACAACCCACGCATGGCCGCCTTCATGCTTGCTTATGTCCGCCGCTCGGCAATCCTGGGATATCTTTCCAAAATTGGATGCTACCGGTCCAACCGGTACCTGCACCTGATACTTGTCTAGCACTCCGCTTTGCTGGCTCCACGTGGCCTCCTAACTCCGCAGCACTGCTTCTGCGCAGTACTGATCTTCGCATCACGGCCAAAATTCGATGCTGCGTGCAACTCCGTAGTCTGGTCAAAAGTTGGATGCTACGCGCAACTTCGCAGCATCCGCAATACTTAGGCAAAATTGTATTTTTGAGCTATGCTCAGCTCAGCTTTTCCTGCTTATCTCAAAAAGGTGTTTCCAAAACTTTTGTCTCAACCTGGGCCCAACATGCCCCTAACACTTACATGTGGCTCGTCCCCGAGCCACTTGCTGCTTTAGTTGTCTCACTCTGCTCCGCGACCGATGGGACTAGTTTGGCTGCGAACTCATTATATACACCGAGCATCTGCTCCACTGCTTGTCTGGTATCCTGCTAACCTTGCTGAACTGTTTCAAGTAGCGCTAGAGTTATCTCTTCTCCAATCTGGTCCTGTACCTGCTCCTTATTTTTGCGCAGTTCCTTTAGCTTATCTTCTATCTACTGCGATACTGCTGTAGCATCCTCCAGGAGTTGTTGTGACTAATTGTCCATCTCAGTCTGCTTCTCTCTTAATTCTTGGACTTACTTCTTTAAGCCTGATACTTCCTTGTACCTGGACAACCTCTCCCTGGGTGGAAAAGCCTTGAGCTCTGTGTCCAACTTTTCTAACACAGTCTGTTTTTCTTTTACTGCGGTCTTTACCTGCAGCAGCCCCTGATCCTCTTCAAGGGCGGTGAATGCCTTGGAAACTTGTTCCAACAGCTCTTGGCACTGAGCCATGCCACTTGTTATGTTCTGCACGGCGGTCTTGACGGCTTTCTCTCTCAACTGCTGCTCAGTTAATGGCGCCTGTATGTTCATTTGTGCCTTCAACGAGGTAATATCAGCCTGATAAAAAATTTCCTTATTTTGCATCTTCGACTTCAAAGATCTCACCCTGTCGTCGATCCTCAGAACTCTGTCCATAGGATCATCCTGGAGTTCTATACCTTCAATATCCTGTGCAACATTGGATATGGTAGTCTCCAAATTTTGTCGGCGGTCCAGTTCGTTCCGTAGCTGCATTTCTGCGTGTAGCTGAATTTGCTTGTTTGCTGCGGTGAGCTCTGCTTGTGACTTCATCAACTCAACTATCCATTCATGCATCTCCTCAACGATCTGCGTGTGGATGAAGTGCAATCCTGGTAAAGGGATTTTGGCTAAGTCGAGCTCTACCCTCTCGAATCCCTTTGTGTCCAACACAACTTGTTCTGCCATTGGCAATGCAACAACCAATGGGTCCACATGGACAATTCTAGTCTTCAATGGCAGCATTATTTCTAACTGCGGCGGTTCTTGCTGCGAGGTCCCTGCCGTCCTCCCTTCAGCTCCTGCTTTCCATGGCAAGGTAAGGATTTTCTGGACATCATCCATTTTCTTCATCAGACCTTGCATTGCGAACCGCATCTTTTCCAGGTCATCCTGGATGACCATGTCCTTCTTTTCTTTAACCGCCATGAGCTCCTTCATCTACTCTGAGACTATTTCGGCTATCATCTCATAGTCATAATCATTGAGGACTGCCTCCAATTGAATCTTTGTGGCCTTCACCTTTTCCCTTGACTTTGGATTCTGCAAAGTCTCAGGTTCTTTCCTCTTCCCCGTTTCTTCAGTGATTGGGCATGAGAGTGGGATTGACTCATCTTCTGCTGAATCTGTCTCTACGTCCATAACTTCTACGCGGAAATCTGGTCGCCAATCTTTCATTAGTTCTTCAACGTCCTTCTCATACATGATGTAGTTCCCCGGGAACCACTCCGGTTTCTTTGTTTGTGCTTTCGGCGATATGAAGATACATTTCATATCTTCCTCAAAGTCGATGATGTGGATATACTTCGCCATGACCTGCTTTGTAATGCAGGTTGTCTTCGTGATTGCATCGCGCAACTGAATATAGTACTGGTAAAAGACTTTTGCTGGCGCTCTGCATTTGTGTTTTTCCAGAGGTTGATGAACTTAAACCCTATAGGATCATTGGTGTCCATAATGACGCCCATATAATCTCGCGGCTCCTTCCATCCACAAAAAGTAGTCAGGATGATGAGCCAGGTGAAATGGAACTAGCCGCCATTCACCTGTGTGTCATTGAGTTCTTCAAGGAACTCATTCAATAGAAACTGACACCAATTAAAGTTGGTGCCTTCAGCCGCTACGGCACCAAGGAGTATTGCGCCAGCAGGCACCTCCGAAGGCCTAGCTGTTTTGAGTATCTTTCTTGCGACCAACTGCATTACAAATCTTGTTGCTCTGTCCTCTATGTCATATGTCAGGAAGCCTCTTTTTGCCTTCACCACCGGATGGGTTTTCTTCATCTTCTCAACAGCCTCTTTTTCTTTACTCTTCCCCTGGAATAATTGCTTAGGATCCTTACCGCGCTTGCTTAGCTCGGTGATGCGGTGGATGAAATCAATATTAATATCAATGTTCCTGTCCAACCACAGATAACCTTGGTGGATTCGCACCATGAGTGTGCGAATGACGATATTAAGTTCTAGGGAACGGTCAAAATGTGGCAATCTGAGCAAGTTTAGTAGGCCCGACTGAACGATAGGTGTTAGCTAGCTCTCGGCAACTAGGTTAAGAATTCCCTTGGCATCCTTTTTCCAGCACATATACTGGTCTGGTTGAAAATCTGGGTACTTGGGAACATCCGGCTCGTCCTTCTTCATTCCCAAGAGGTCATAATCCTCCCATTTACATTCTTCTATCTTTCCCAGCAGATTCTTAGAAATATTTACATGTTTTGAGATAGGTGACAACAGGATGTCATATCTCACATTCTTGGACAATTTAAACACAGGGGCATTCAGTTTCCGCAGGGAGATATATTCGGGTGTCATCTTCAAGGGTTCTTTCTGAAAGATTGGCGATTTTTGTGCCAAGGAGCCCATCTTCATGACCTTGGATCGAGGTGCAATTACGTCTTTTCCTTTATCTTTCGCTTTTTCCTACACTGTCAGATTAATTCTTGGTGATCTGCGGGATCCTTCACCTTGTTCTACATCGACCTTCTTAAGTGCTCGGTAATGCCCGTGAGTCTCCCAACGGTGTTATTTATAGGCGCAGTAGACCCCCTCCCATGTCGTTCAACGGCTAGATAGGCATTTAATGTGGTGTCCATTGGCGAATTTGAGTGGATCCTTCGGTCTTTTCCGTCGTCAGCATGCTCATAATGGTTATTTTCTCTTTAAATGTTGAAGCAGTTGCTGCAACGGTCATCTAACGACTATTTTTCTGAAAAGCCATGCAACGGCTATTTTTCTCTGAGTGTTGCGCCGAATTGCGCGGCAATCCATTTGAAACCCTGCACAAATACTTCACAGTGCCAAAAATTTCCAACTTCTTTTTTTTTTCCCATGTGCTGCTTTGATAGTGTTGCGTGGTGCATAAATCATTCTTCTTATCATACCTTGTTCCTTTTATCGTACATGTACAGATTCCTTCACATTTCTAGTGTCCAATTTCAACTGTACTTGACACTTAGAATTTCCTTCCTTTGCTCGTTATTCAAGGTTCTGCGAATTAGTGCTATCATGGTATAGCTTTAGCCTACTTCCATTTATCAAGGTTGGCAAGGTATCACCAGCTAAATTGGCTAACTAGACTGCACCAGTGTTAGTAACATGTATCACAGTATATGGGCCAAGCCAATGCATCTTAAATTTACCAGGAAATTTCATGAATTTGCTATCATACAGAAGGACTAGATCACCTAATTGAAAACACTTGTTCTTTATATGGCGATCATGCCATGCTTTCTCGCGGTCTTTCTGAGCTTGCTGGTGGAAGCCTGCGATGAAGCGATCTTCCTCCAAGCCCAGTAAGTGTAGCAATCTTTCTTCTAGAGCTTCACAATCTTCCATCCCTGTGAATGCAGCGATTCTCAAACTAGGGACAATATATTCCATAGAAATTATAGCCTCCTTCCCATAAACCAACCGAAAGGGTGTCTGTCCTGTCAATTTCTTGCATGTGGTCCTGTATGCCCATAACACAGATGACACGCGCAGGTCCCAATCATCTCTATTTACATTGCATGCCTTAGTGAGTGCGTTCTCCAATATTTTATTGAAAGCCTCTACAGTACCATTCACCTGTGGATGATACGAAGTACTACGCTCATGACGAATGTGGAATTCTTCCGTAAGCGCCTCAATAGTCTTGTTCAAAAAGTGAGTACCTTGGTCACTCATCAAAATCTTCAGACAACCAAATCTGGTGAGTATTTCTTCAAAAATAAACTGCGCAGCAGTACTGGCGTTGTAGTCCTTAACTGGTTTTGCTTCCGCCCATCTGGTGAGGTAATCAGTAGTAGTAATAATATACCTTGCACCCATTCTTTTTCTTGGTGGGTTTATAGGACCTACAAAGTCTATTTCCCATTTTTCAAATGGCTGCAGTGTCAACTGTGGATTCAATGGCATTTCATCTCGACATGATGGTTTTCCTGTCCTCTGACAGACATCACAGTTCCTGCAATGTTCTTTGGCATCTTTATGGAGCGTAGGCCACCATAGCACTGCGCGCAATATCTTCTGTGCGGTAACCCTTCCTGCGTAGTGACCTCCCGCGATTCCTGAGTGTGCGTCCGCTAAAATAAATGGCTTCTCATGATCGAGTACGCACTTCATCCAGCCCAAGTTTGTATAGCTGACCTGCAATTATAGTGAAGTCCATAGCGTGCACCACTAATTGTTTTTTCTGTTGGACAAAGAATTCCTGCAGTGCCAGCCTTGTGGTTAGGAAATCAATAATATCCTTGTAATAATCATCGGCAACTTGTATAGAAAATAGCTGTGCATCAGGTAGACTGTCTTCAATGTTTATTGGCTCCTCTCTGACTCAATCCTTGACAAATGATCAGGTCCCAAGTTTAGTCTACCTGGCTTGACAATAATCTCAAAGTCATATTCCTGGAACAACAATAGCCATCTGCATATGCGTCCCCCTAACATTGGCTTGTTGACCAAATATTTCAACGCAGAATGGTCAGTCAACATAAGGAAGTGCGATCCCAACAAGTAGTGTCTAAATTTATGTAGAGCATATACCATTGCAAGGCCTTCCCTCTTAGTGGTAGTATAGTTCTTCTCGGCTGTTGAAAGCTTTCTGCTAGAAAATGCAATAGGGTGGTCAATACCTCCCTCTCTTGGCTGAGCTCACACGATCCCCAGGGCAATACATGATGCATCAACATGGACATGGAATGGCTTTGTCCAGTCTAGAAAGACTAGAATCGGCGCAGTGACCATCTTTTCTTTCAATGTATCAAAATCCTGTTCGCATTCTGCGTTCCAAATGAACGGTGCCTCCTTCTTCAGCAGCTTTTCCATTGCTGCAGTTATCTGCACATAACCCTTTATAAATTTCCTATAGTATCTGGTATGGCTTAAGGTAGAGTGCAACATCTTGACTGAATTTGGTGTTGGTAAGTTTGCGATGATTGCAATCTTCGCAGGGTCTACCATCAATCCTTGCTTGCAGACAATGTGGCCAAGTAAAATTCCATAGGGCACACAGAAAATACACTTCTTCAAATTCAAGGATATTTGATGTTGTCGACACTTTTCTAGCATCATACGGAGATTCGCGAAATGATTTTTCAATAGACCAAACACAGTCCAATCATCAAAGTATGCTTCTAGAAACTTGTGCAGAAAATCTTTAAATGTTGCGACGATGACTCTGGAGAATATGGCAGGTGCGTTCTTCATACCAAAAGGCATGACGGTGTACTGGAATGACCGCCATTCTGTAGCAAATGTCGTCTTATGCCTATCCGCAGGATCACTCTTGATCTGATGGTAACCAAAGAAACCATCAGTAAAAGAATATGCCTCATTACCTCCAATGTTATCAAGCACTTCGTATGTGAATGGAGTAGGAAATGGGTCGTGCATGGAAGCATCATTCAGTTTTCTGAGATCCACACAAATCCTGATCTCGCCTTTTTCTTTCTTGTCTTGAACAACCATGGGGCTAATCCATTCGGATTCTTCGACTGGTTCTATGATTTCTGCCTCTAGCATCTTATCTAGCTCTGCACGGACTTTTTCCTTGTAGCACGGATTTAATCTGTATGGCCTCTCCTTGACAGACTTAGCACCTGGCTTTAAAGGTATTTTCATGACCCCTAGGTCTCCCAAAATTCCTTTCATCTCTATAAATTTTGTTGGAAACAGTTCCTGATACTCATGTAAGGTATCTGCGATCTCTGCAACAATCTGATCGTCCCAATAATCTCCTATTGATGCGAACTTCGGCTCTTTGTCTGTGCCAATGTTCACTTTTTGTGTTTTTACTAGTCCAGTCATATCTGGGATTTCCAACAGAGGTCCTTCTACCTCGCCCGTACCTTCTGACTCTGGTATATCTATGTTGCGCGGGTCCTCCTCATCATCTTCATTTGTATCATTGGTATCTTCAACTAAGTTGTAACACTTGATAAAGTGCTCTTCATGTTCCTTCCATTCTGATTGTAAGTGCGCAGGAACGCAATCTGTCCCAAAAAATTCCTGCAATGTTATGTTTTGATGAGGACAGTCGTCCTAGAATATGCGCTTCTTGATTAGTTGTAATGCTTCATGGATTAATGGATTCTCATCTTCAAAACTGAAGTCCTTCTGGAAGTTCGCAGTGAGCAGCTTCCAATCAATGAGTTCGCTGCACAGCTCCAGGTCTAGGTACCATTTTTCTGGGATACCTGCATCCAAAGTATGTACAAATAATTGTACCCATTCTGTAGGTGGTCTTTCCACCCATGCCTTTGAACAGACTTCAATATGATAGCTAGGGTCTGTCTTTCCATTATACTTTTCGAATGGTAAAGTAACCTTTTCGGCAAACCGAATCTGCATCTTAGTTCTGCATTGATCCCAAGTGGTCAATGTCTTCTTATGTGCATTCCACCATCTAGCAGGTGTATCGCACAATGCTATATCTAAAGTTGGTAGTCTATGCTCATCTGGTATAGCTGCAGTATATTCCCTTATGAAACTATAAACACTAGCAGAACCATCATATGTGGGAATAAGACTCACCTTTTTTCCGATCCAGTGCAGTGATTTCGTAACCTACACACATCTTCTTGCTGATACTTCATGCATGTGGCTTTGCCAATTCTCCAGTCCTGTATCCAAGTCAGAGATACAAGAAGTGTCACATCGCCAGTTGAGCATACCATCTGCTGTAGGATTAATGTAGTCTTCCTTGTTCGCAGTCAGCTGGTATAGTCGGTCTAAATCTTGAGCTTGGGATTCCTCATGAATCGACTCACTGTATCTGTCACCATCTTTAGGATCCAATGGTGCGATGACCCTAAGATGCTTCCATTCAAAGATCATCTTCTTTATCTTCAAGTTTATGATAGCCAAGTTATCCATAGCCCAATTAATTCCCAATATTGTTGGAAAAGGTTGACTATCATCCACAATTTCAATAACTTCAAAGTCTGCAAGACTCTGTACTCCGTCGATGTCAACTACTACATTAGCTAAGCGGCTAAAAGGTATGACCTTCTCTTGATTAGCCATTCTTAACTAGATAGGTGACCATCTGCTGCCATGTCTACTTAGTCAAGACATTCACTTCTGATCCCAGATCAAGGATGACTTCATCCATTTCAAAATCTCCTATCTGCGCAGTGAGCCTCATCTCTCAGCCTGTTCTTTTGTGCTTCCTTATATGATGTACAGTGCTATCTGGCATCTATGTTGCAATCTGAGGTTCATACTGGTTGATAAGATTCTGGAGCTCTACTATGGCTTTCTCGCTTTTTAGTAACTTCATGCAGCTTCGCAAGAACTATGCAACAGAAGTACGGACATCTATCGCAGTGCTTGTTTTATCATAAGGAGACGGCATGTCTTCAACATGCGGTGTTTTACTGTGCAGCGGGATCCTTGATGACTTATCTGCTGGTTCTCTAAAGGTATCCCGTGCTCCAATGAAGATCTCCTTGTTCTTCTGTAAGTTAAGAGGGGGTGCTTTTTCTGGAGCTTTCCTTATCCATACTGTTTCAAGGGGATCCTTCTTTGTATGTGCGTCCCCTGATGTTGAAGCTTTCGCTCCTCTATCGCAGCCTGTCTCAGCGCCACTGCATGTGACCACATTGATGCTCAGATCCACTGGTCTATTTTCTACTGCGATCCACTGGACATTTGGATTCAGAGCCTCTGTTCGTCTTCTCTTCTGCATTTCCACCTCTAATACTGGGCAGTATTCAATGACATGCTCAAATGATTTACAATAATTGCACGTAGTGCATGGGTTAACACAATCTCTAGATACGTGACCGGGTTGGACACAATTTTAACAAATGACTTGGCCACGGCCTCTTCCCTGCGCCAGACCAGCATTTCTTCCTCTGTCGCGGTATCCACCACCACGACCTCTGTATCCTCCTTGGTCATATTGTGTGTTATCCTAATTAGGCTGATTTTCTTCCTATACGCAGTATACGCCAATGCCTCTCATTGCGTCCATATCTCGTTTTCTTTCATTCATCAATTCATATGCGCGGCAGTTGGATTCATCATGTCCAACTGATTTACAGAAATTGCAATATAAATTCTTAGGAGTTTTCACATATTTTTGGATGAGGTAACAGTCTTCAGGTCTATGTCCTGTGGTTCTGCAAATTTCACACCATGGGGCCTGATTCTGATTTAATGGGTTAGGCGCACCACTGTTAAGATAGTCGTGGAATAGAGGGAAATGCTCGCGGTCATGACCTTCTCCTTTACAACTTGTACACCAGACCTCCTATCTAGGTTCATATCTTTGTTCTTTACCATTTTTCATACTTTGTAGTTCAAGTGTCAGGGTGGTCAGCTGGTTCTGGATCTAAGACATCCCAGAACTAGTATCAACAATCGGCGAAGCTTCCAGCTTCATTGCCATTTCCAAGGCCTCTGCCTATGATAGAACATTTTGTTGCATCAATGGTAATCTGATATGTGGTAACAACGCAACAATGAACCATCCTTTATGTTGTTCTAGCGGTATAACAAAACTTACTTGGTATAGCAAGGTCTTAAAAATTTGATCAAATTCCCAGACCATTTCAGTTGGTCTCTGTTTTATTTCCTTTGACTCAGTTATACACTGAGATTTAGACTTTGGTTTCTTGAACTTAGCCACTAGCGCGGCTTTAATTTTTGCGAGGGTTCTAGGATGTATCTAAGAGTATTTTATAAACCAGTGTAAAGCTCTGTCTCTAAAGGTGGTGATGAGCTATGCTTGCTTCACGGCATCATCCTTGATTTGTCTTACACTCCATATGGCTTCACAAAGGAACCAATGCTAATCAGGGTCTTCTAGGCCAGTTCCTTTGAATATTGGCAGTTTCATATCTGTATTTGCCATTGTCGGGTTAGTTTGCGGGGCACTCTGGTTAGTGCGCGGCTGCTGTAAAGGGATCTGCACAGTAAATACAAATGGGACTATCGAGAGAGATAGACTAGGCTGAGTCTTCTGCGGGGCGGGCTGAGTACTTTGCG
Source organism: Larix kaempferi (assembly GCA_027924585.1). Classification (NCBI taxonomy): domain Eukaryota; kingdom Viridiplantae; phylum Streptophyta; class Pinopsida; order Pinales; family Pinaceae; genus Larix; species Larix kaempferi. The sequence continues at coordinate 12,184,078 of BSBM01000792.1, forward strand.
GGGCGGGCTGCGTAGCGGGTGGGTTTTGAGATAAAGGTGGTGCAGTCTCTGCAGCCGGTGGATTCTCAGGAGTAAATGGTGGTATGGCTTCGTTGTCAATGCTACACGGGATCTCAGTATTAATATGGAGTCCAGGGCCTCCCATATTCTTATTAATTTTATATCTCTTACCACTTCTATGAGTATGTGTCTCTTCGTCAGAATCAATATATGCACTGTTTATCATGACAAACTTCAAGAATATTACTACATTCTTAAAACACCTTTCTCAGCTAAGAGCATATTAATGTATAGACTAAGATTGTTTAGAAACTTACCTTGGAATCCTCCAAAAAAGTTTGCTTCTGCTTGGCTGTAGGATTTGAGTGTGTCTATAGAAAATTCTGTTACAAAGCCTTCTAGCATATGATCGACCCAATAATCAACTGCACGTGACAACGGGCTGTCTAATGCTTTGAGTTGTGCTGTGAGCTCAGGATTCCACTCCATGGGTACTCCTCCCTGGAAACAAGTTTTCTTCTCTGCGAGCCGCGAGATCCACGCATGCAGTTCATTTGGAAACGATGACCAAAAAATCTCATGAATTTCGTCCAACAGATATCTATCCGACCACTGTGTGTCACTTAGACGCGGATGTCTATTCTCTTCTCTGTTAAAATCTCTTATGGTCTTATCCCACCAAGCCTGGATTTCTGTCTTTTCAGGATGCCAATAGTCAGATCCTTTGGGGAACTGATATTCTTCTTCACACATCATAATTGCAACTCATCATGGATTCTAGCGTGGCAACGTAACCATTTGTTAGCTTAAATTAACCCAGAGGTTTCCAATTAGACCCAGGTTCTTTGCAGTTCTCCCTTTTGACCAACAAAACCTCTTCGCACCGGCCCTTTTGGCAACAACCTGTGAGCAGGCTGAGGTCTCACCCGAGGTGTATCTTATGGGGTACTGCGGAATCAGGTTTCCACAGTAAATGATGAGTTGTTTATATGAACAAGCTGCGCAGCGCAGGATAGAAGGAGTGCGCTGTGAGACAAAGCGATGTGGTACACAGCAGGATCTACGTTGTGAGCAGTACTATGCGGTGACATCAACACTGCGGGCCTCACTTAAAGACTTCTTACTGCTGCGAATATTCTACTGGAACTGCGAATCAACCACACTTATCCTCTACTTGGAATATCTTGAAAATTTTAAGGCACTAAGATGAATATCACCCATCCATCCATTCAGGCACTTACTGGTTATCTTTCTAGCATTCATTCAAGGACTTAGATTATTACAACGTGAACTCAATTGATGGACGCGACTAACCATGCTGCGTTCCTTTACTGTGTTTAAGAAAGCATTAAACCTAAATGACTGATTCACAATCTTAACATATAATTGAAATGTTCGCCATTCATCTGTTCTCGTGGAACCTAGCATATCATTCCCAAAATTCTCCTATTGGTAAATGCATATCAAAGTTCTCCTATTATAGCATGCAAGGAAACATTCAAACATTCATTTTACAGACAATACAGACAGTCATGCATTCATAAAACATAATCGCATAACATAGGATTTAACGTGGTTCACTTCCCCGGATGGAAAGCTACGTCCACAAGAACGGTTGGTAATATATTTATTTCAAAGGGATGGGGCAACCGTTCTTAGTTTGCACACTCAGCTGCAGACTCTCCTTTCTCTCGGCTAGGTCTCTACGCACACAGCTGCAGAGCCTTTACAATATTCTCAGCTTAGAGAGATTTCTCAATACAAAAGGTTATATTATGATTACTCTAGCAACTAGCATCTAGCCCCCAAAAATAGAGCAAACCCATCCCATATCAAATTGTCTTCTTAAATAGATCATGCCCGAAGGTCATGTCTGTACAATGTCGAAGACCTAAAACCCAAAACCCTAAGGGTTTCCAAAACTGCGCTGGTTTTCCAAACTGGCTTGCTTGCTCCTAGTAGCGTATGCTTGATCATGGTGGATCTCCACGTCCTCATATTGTCGCTATCGGCCTTCCTGTCTCACGCGTGTGTACAGGCTGCTTCAGCCGAACCATTTCTCTCTAACGGTTTTGCCTTCCAACTGTGCCAAATGTTGCTTTCCTTAACAACCCACACGTGGCCGCCTTCCTGATTTGCTTATGTCCATCACTCAGCAATCCTGGGATATCTTTCAAAAATTGGCTGCTATCAGTCCAACCAGTACCTGCACCTGATACTTGTCTAGCACTCCACTTTGCTAGCTTTACATGGCCTCCTAACTCCATAGCACTGCTTCTGCGCAGTACTGATCTTCACATCACGGCCAAAACTTCGATGCTGCACGCAACTCCGCAGTCTAGTCAAAAGTTGGATGTTGCGCACAACTTCGCAGCATCCTCAATACTTAGGCAAAATTGTATTTATGAGTTGCGCTCAGCTCAGCTTTCCCTGCTTATCTCAAAAAGGTGTTTCCAAAACTTTTGTCTCAACCTAGGCCCAACACGCACGCACATATATATATCGGCAAAATAATATAACCATATGTCCAAAGTTTCGTCAAACCGACGATGTCTCACAATCAAACAAATACAACATATAATAGTAGTTCAGGTAGTAATGTCAAAATGGGGTGTTACATAAATGATGAAGGCTAGGAGGCATCGAAAATCCACATGGAATATGCACTTATGAGGATTTAAAAAGATATTGTACCATCAACATCTAAGGAACACAGCTGTCAGATGATCGATATGGAAGTCACGACGATTCGAATGAGCAGGTAGATCGTCGAGGTAGGGTTCCACAAAATCCTTTATATCATGGAAGGCATATGACATGGCCTACTGGAATGTGGCACCACCATTTTTAAGCCCAAATGGGAGTTTGCGATATGCAAATGTATCCCATGGGAAAATGAAAGCAATTTTATGTTGATCAGCTGGGTGGATCTCAATCTGATTATAGCCGGAGAAGCCATCCATGAATGAAAAGATGACACTTCTGGCATAGTTGTTGATAATTTGGTTGATAAATGAGGTAGGGTAATTGTCCTTAGGACAAGCCTTATTAAGATCCCTTTAATAAATGCAAACTCTAATGGTTCCCTGTTTCTTTGTAACCGGGACGACATTAGAGACCCAATTTGTTAAGGGAACAGGATAAATGAACCCATCTTTCAACAAATTTTCTATCTCTGCTTTAATAGTCGTAGTCTTCCTAGGGTGCATTGGACGGATTTTTTGTCAGACAGGTTTTGCATTGGGATATGTTTGGATCTCATGCATGACAATAGGACGATCAATCCTAGGAATTCCGTCGTAGCTCCATGCAAATACATCATGAAATTGTTTAAAAAAGGCCGTAAAAGTCTTGATTTCATCAAGAGAACAATTTTGGCCTATGTGAATATGTTCCAAGATTCCTGGTTTGATCGAGATGTTTAAAGTGATGGTAGGCGTGATGTTTTCCAAATTTCCCTCGGTTATCATATCCTCGGTGAGGATGGGATATTGAGGGTAAGGGAAGACATATGGTGAAACAATAGTATGGATGGAATTATTTACCATGTATAAAGGTGGAAGGAATGACGATCGATGATGAAGGTATTCCCATGGAGGCTCATCCAAGCTCATAATCTCCATGAACGATTCATCAAAGTGAAAATTCTGGAGTAGATGATCAGGAGATGTTAAGGATGAGTTTCGTTGGGGTGGAAGAGAACCTGGGCTGGATGTCACTGAAGAGTGGGCATACAGTAAATCAAGTGTTGATTGGATGAATTCATAAGTGGCTTCAGCAGGGATGAGAGGCATCACATATCCAATCAAATCCATATTATTAGGATCGGGCACAATCCATTGGCCGGTCGATTTGGAAGGGGATGGGATCATAGATGACATCATGTTCACTGTGGAAACATGGGATGGGGGATCTGGTGTTGGAAATAATCCCATCAGGGATGAATCTTTAAGGAGTCCTACCCCCACAATCTCATATATTTGCGAAGAGTGTCCTAAGAGAGGGACACTGTTCAAAGGATGAGTAGTGGTGTCTGGTGTACAAAAATATAATTGGTCGATAGTGACAATTATCCCTTGATGGGGAAATTGTACAATGCAAAAGAAAGATGATGCTACCGCGGTCATGGCATAGAACCAATTTTGACCAAGTAACACATTATAATCCAATGGGGTGGAGACTACTTCCATGTTAATGGAAAGAGTCTTACCTCCCAACTATACGACTAAGGATTGTAACATCCCATGGGGTTGAAATCCATGTCTTTCAAATGATTTCAATGTAGTGGGGGAACGGTTCAAATCAGAAGAGTTGATCGCTCGCCAGCAAGATATCGACATAACCGAAGTAGAGGCTCCTTCATCTAGGACATTATGATGGATACTTTTCCCATAAACATTGGTAACGATTTGGAATGCGAATTGGTGGGAAAACTTCGCATTGAAATACTCTAATTTGAACATGATGGTGTTGGAGGAATCGGGATCTACTGCTCCTATAGTAGATAGCAGAGTCTTACGCTTATTAGGACAGTTTTGTAAGACTTCTAGCGTCGACATAGCACAAGGGGCTTGGGAGATATCTTCTACTATGTTGTAGTTTTGAGCAGCCCAGGCGTTAGGGTTAACAATGGATTTTCAAATTGTCTCATGGGTGGATGCAATACTGCATCTGGTAAAGGTTTTCATATGGTCAGAGGACCATGAGGGGAGGTAACATTGTATGTAGATATAGAGAAATTTTTAGTATTACCTCCATTAGATTCCTTATCAGGAATAGAGTCATATGTACGTGACTTGGTAGATAAGTTGACCATTTCGTTGCGCATCATGAGAACATGAGCGGTCGTGGACGGTTTTCCTTAAGAAGGAGGTGGTGGTTGTGCATCATTTTTTGTTGTTGTCTGGGGAAGGGATCATTTAAAAATGCGGGTGTGGGGTTTCCCTTGAGAAACTTTTTCACTTCTTCACAATGTGGACATTCTTTCATGAAGTGATCATCACCACATAGTAAACAAGGATATTTGATTTTCCATTTTTGTTTTGTCTCATCGGGATTATTCTTGGGCTCCTGTTGGTTACAAGATTTATTGGTTTTTCCTTTTATCTTCCTTTTACCACTGGGTTTTTGAGGTGAAGCAAAATGAACTGAATTCACTTACGTAGTGGAAGAGGGGCCAGGTGATCGATTGGTGTTGTTTCCAGCCTGTGGCGAGAATGGAGTCAAACTAAGGTGGTTCTGTGATCCACCTGATTGGGTAGAAGGCTGAGTATGAATGGAACAAATGATGCCATCAACGTGTGGTACCATAGGAGGTTTTTTTGGGTCATGTGTAGGGCATGGGGAATTAGGAATGATATCGCATAATGTTACAGATTGAGCGTAGACTAGGTTTAGATACTGAGCACGCGATATGGATTGGTCTTCCATAATGGCCCCTCCCATAGAAAATTCTTTAGCTATGATGGGTAATAATGATTTCGTGAACCAATCGACGAGTAGTTGATCCGGAATGGGAGATTTAATGAGGAGACACCTCCTTCTCCACTCATGAATATGATCATAAATGTGAGTTGGATTGTTGGAAGGATGTCAAACGATCCGTATCGGTTTCATAGCAGGTCGGTAATTGAAAATGAGTCAAAAAGGACATCCCTAAGGATCTAAAATCGGGGAAAGAGTGTGGTGGCAAATCGATGTACCACTTTGCGGCAGTACCGGTAAGGGTTCGTTGAAAAATCCTCAGACGAATAGAATCATCCATTAAGGAATTGGAGGAGCACCACAAATGATAATTCATTACGTGGTTCTTAGGGTCCTCACCAAGTTTGTCGTCAAATTTCGGGATGTCCAATGGTAACTTCATAGGAATAGTTGGCCAATTTATACCATGTTGGATGGGATCATTATTCGAACGTGACAGATCTGGGAGATTTAGTGTATCCAGAAATGGTAGTTGTCGGTTCAGATGTGGATACTAGTAATATTGATAAGGCATATAAGTACCAATAGGACCATGGATCGAATGATCATAAGGTCCTCCCATAGAGGGTTTTACATATGGATGTGGGCCTCCATAATTAGGAGGTGGATTGGAAGGGGTTCCTCCTCCGGAATAATGCAGTCTCCCGCTAGAGTATGGGGGTCCCCCAGGTGGTGGGGGTGGAGGTGGGACAAGTGGTGGAGGAGGTGGCGGCACAGGTGGTGGGGGTGGTGGTGGGGGGGTCTTATATTCACCATGGGGTGTTCATATTTGTAATATCCCTTCAAAGGAAATTCCTTGGATTCACCTTGTTTTGACTCTACGATTTTGTTTACAACTGGTTCCAAACACCTGCAAATGATTTCGAATTTGGGGAGAAAGGTATTGATATAGAATAGGAAATATTAACACACCTATAAGACATACAAACAACTAGTATACCCGTCCATGTTCTGTAAATTTCATGGGAAGAAGTTTCAGAACAAGACTAGCTAATTTGAGAAGTGGAGATCCCCCCTAGGTCTGACATTAGATGCTCTTCCAACCACTCTACGGACTTCATTGATTCTTTGTATGAGACTTGTATCTATTAGAGGACATTTGGAACAATATATTTGGAGCATTATATTTGGTTTTAGGTTCGAATAGGAATCCTAATGAACTACATATTCTAGAGTCTAGTTTTTGAGGTGAAATTGGTGGGCAAGGAGTCTCGAATTTCTTCATAAACCATAGTAACACTTCAGATGTATGCACACATAATTTGGGCCATCAAATTAACTTCATAGGAAGCTCATGATATGATAAATAATTCAGAAAACTCTGAGATAAAACATGTACAATATCATTCTGAAATCACTATGCAAATGCTATGGGGAAAATGGCTCGAATATCTTCCTTGAATGTAAATATCACTTGAAATACGTAATGTTTCAAGCTATGGCTCTGATTATATGATTATTACAGATATATATAGCATCTAACATGTCCATGAATTCAAAATAACAATCCTTCACTAAGTATATGAAACAAAAAGTGCACCCTTGCACATTTACATGACATTGAGAGAAAGATAGTAGAATGGGCATAGAGAAGAATGAGAGAAGATGAACTCGAACTCAGTTGGGTTTTGAAACTACATAAAAACATCTCCATGAAGATATTTTGATAGGTCTGAATGGCCTCTCCATAAACCAACTAGGATGGGAATCTTTCACCCTTGAAATTGGTTCTAAGGCAAGAAGGATAAGCATCCACCTTGCAAGGACAAGCTAAGCTCTCCAATTTTACCAAATGAGAAATTATCAGAAGCTGGTATCCCTCCTTCTTCTTGTATTTTATTATCCTCCCAAGGAATCCATGGCTCAAATTCCCTCCAAGAGATTCATCCCAACTCGAGTTATGGAGAAATTCACATGAGTGCCACTTGTCCAACATTTCCTAGCCTTCCTCTTCCATCAATTCGAATGGGGGGAATCTTGGCTTCCATAACTCCCTTGTGCGCACTCTTGTTAAGATATTCCTATACTCCATCCTAGTCCTAACAACATTTCATTTATATTTCATTTCAGTCATGCATGAATTTTTGCATGCAATCATGAAATTACATGCATCCCAGTCATTAGCATGGTGTCCTCCAGCACCTAATCCCCACTTTGCTAACCCCGTGAGCTTCCTTCTGATCAATTCTAGCCCTCCTAGTGCATGATGCACCCTCATTTCACCTACCACATGTGAAAGGGACCCTTCTTCACCTACCACTCAGTTACACTTCAGTTAGTTGAGTTATTTGTGGATCTGTCCTTGATTTGAGGATTGATTGACTTGTTAACTAACTGAAACACTCTGTTGGATCCCCAGTGAGACTAGATTGCCTATTTTGACTCCATTCATCTCCCCATGCACCCTCCATTGAGCCTGCTTCACTACATTAGTGCTTCCATGTGCCAGTTGCACCTACTACACTTAGTTGGACTCAGTTTGACACTTGGTTGATCGTTACTTGTGCATTGATGACTCCACTGATGATGATTAGGACTCCTAGTGGTGTATTGTCGACACTCCACTAATGATGATGATGACTCCTAGTGCAGATAAGCCATGCCCATGCAGTCTAATTTGAATTTCCACCTTGGCATTCGAATCCTCTCCACCATTGTATTATTTATTGTTCATATTATGATTAATGAATTAGTGTGTGATGTTATTCTTCTTCTATCCAAGTTCTACTGTATCATAATTTTGTTGCTCCTTTACACTGCATTGACCACTCTTCTTCTATTTTCCTGCTTAATATTAATCTTTCTTGTGAGGTATACATCATCTCTTAGATCTGCTGTGAGTATTTTCACATGGTATCAGAACCTGTTGAGAGTATTGTCTATCTCCATTCCTAAGAGTTTTTTGCAAGTTATTATCAAGATTTCGAGTGCAGTAGTTGCAGCAGTTTCTGTACTTTTGCAGTAGTAGCAGTTGCAGATATTTTCTATTGTTTTTTGTAGGTCTTCTGAAGCAACTTCCATGAATCCGAAAGGAATTACTCCTCTTTCTCCATTCAACTATGATGAGTGGAAACCAAAGATGATAGCACATTTGAAGAGACATGGTCTCTTTGATTATTGTATTGAAAGAGAGTTTGAATCCTCTGAAGAAGAGAATGATTGGTTAAATGAAGGTGACAAAGCCTATGCAGCAATGATGTATGCTATGTCTCGTTGCATGGTAACCCACTTCCTTTTCGTTGAATCTCCAAAAGAGCTATGGGCCCATCTGGATGAAATATTTGGCAAACAAAATGAAGGGATTGGTCCAAACCATTTCGAGAGCAAGCAAAGCGATGCATTCACCCTCCTTGATGGTCTCTCTAATCATGAATCAGTATCAAACATATCTCATAATGAAGTTGTCCACAAAGAAGAAGAAATTGCAGATTCTACACTCATACTCTCAATATCTTCTATTTCGAATTATGTGCCAGCTCACACTCTAGAAACTGCAGAGGTTCTTAAATCCTCTCTTGCACAAGAGTCTGTTGGTTTGCATAATGATGATCTCATGAATGTTTCGGAGGTTAAATCAGCAATTGGAGGTAATGCATTCACTCTCCTTGATCACTAACCTCTTATGTACTACTGTATGATCATTTGTACATGCTCTCAGAAGTTTATTGAAGATGTAGGGCATTGCCATTCGCTTGGGATAATTTCTCATGCATTTCATGGTTTTGATCGCACCTCTAATAGTTCAAAGGAGATCTCAAGAAACCATTTTTCAAGTCTTGGATTTGATTTGGATTCCAAGAAATCACTATCATGTGATGGTTCTTTTGGGCATAATCTCACCTATGATGGTTCAAAGGAGAAAACAAAAGACTATCTACACATTCATGGATTTGATCCTACCTCAGCTAATTCGAATCACAGGTTCCGGGATCATCCTCATACTTTTGGATTTGTTCTCATCACATTCGATTTGAAGAGCAAGTACAAGCACATGCTTTTTGAGCATGATCCACTTCTTCCCAAGAAGAAGATAGCGCTAGACATATGACCAAGCATCACACCTTCTTGAGTTTGGAGCATTTATTTTGGTGTGCCCTACAGTCTATTTTGAGGGGGGGTTATTTTTCGTATGAGGTTTTTCCCCATTTCCTTGTTTCATGGACTGTTCTTTATCATTTATTTGATTGTATTGGGTGACCTTTAGTCTCAATTACCAGGGCCCAGGATGGATTAAGAGGGGGTGTTGGGATATTCCTATACTCCATCCTAGTCCTAACAGCATTTCAATTATCTTGCATTTCAGTCATGCATGCAGTCATGAAAGTGCATGCATGCATGCAAATTGCATGCATCCCAGTCATGAGCATGGTGTCCTCCAGCACCTAGTCCCCACTTTGCTAGCCCCAAGAGCTTCCTTCTGATCAATTCTAGCCCTCCTAGTGCATGATGTTCCCTTCTTTCACCTATCACATGTGAAAGGCGCCCTTCTTCACCTACCACTCAATTACACTTCAGTTAGTTGAGTTATTTGTGGATCTCTCCTTGATTTGAGGATTGATTGACTTGTTAACTAACTGAAACACTCTATTGGCCCCCAGTGAGACTAGATTTCCTATTTTGACTCTAGTCAGATCCCCATGCGCCCTCCATTGAGCCTCCTTCACTACATTAGTACTTCCATGTGCCAATTGCATCTACCACACTCAGTTAGACTCAGTTTGACACCTGGTTGACCGTTACTTGTGCATTGATGACTCCACTGTTGATGATTAGGACTCTTAGTGGTGTATTGTTGACACTCCACTGATGATGATGATGATGATGACTCCTAGTGCAGATAAGTCATGCCCATGCAGGCTAATTCGAATCCTCTCCACCATTGTATTATTTATTGTTCATATTATGATTAATGAATTAGTGTGTGATGTTATTCCGCTTCTATCTGAGTTCTACTGTATCATAATTTTTTTTCTCCTTTACACTGCATTGACCACTCTTTGTCTATTTTCCTGCTTAATCTTAATCTTTCTTGTGAGGTATACATCAGCTCTTAGATCTGCTGTGAGGATTTTCACACCTCTTGGAGGATATTTTTATCCCTGACATGTCATATAGTTCATATGTCATCAATCAGTTCTGATCCTTGTCATAAGTGTCAGAGAATATTCATCATTATTGTCATAGAAGCTAGGAATCTATCCAAAGTGTCACGATACCTCTAATATGCCTCTTCCTCTTCCATGGGAGTTACTCTTCCACTCAAATTCAACCCTCATTAATTCATTCCAAGTATAACTCCTCTCCAACTCCCCCAAGAAGGTTAGAATCCACCTTGGATTCGAATGGGTGAGAATAGGATGCCATGTGGCATGGAGAATCTTTCCTTGTGTGGGTCCCACACCACCTATGCGCCCTCATGACCAAGTTCCACCTTATTTTCTTATTATTAATATTCATTTATCCCATTTTAATATATATTTGTCAATCTAATGTCCATTTGGGGTCTTATAGCTCCCTTATTCCAATTCTAAATGTTTCCACCCCAACCTAAGGAATTAGTAGATTGGTGGAATTTTCCTTTCATGTGATTTATTTGGATGGGGACATTACAATCCTCCCCACCCAATATTGATTTCCCTCAAGAAATTCTAAATTAGGATGCTGCAATTTTTTTTCCTCTTCCCATGTGGCATCCTCACTTGGAAAATATTTCCATTGTACCAAATATTCTCTTATGGTTCTGCTCCTCAATTTTCTTTCTCATTTCTTCAAAAACATTTCTGGAATCAGTATGAGTTGTCCTTTATCATCTAATGGATGGAGTGTTTCTGAAATAAAAATTTTTTGACTAATAGCCTTCTTAAGGATTGAAACATGAAATACATTGTGGATTTTGCTAACTTCTGGAAGTTCTATCTCATAAGATACCTCCCAAACCTTTCAAAATATATTGTATGGACCATAAAACCTTGGTTTGATATTTTCTGATCCTTTCCATTTTAAGGTGGTTTTCTTATATGGCTATAGCCTCAAATAAACCAAATTCACTTGAAAATTTCTTTCCTTTCTATGTTGATCCACATACTGTTTTTGTTGATTTTGGGCAACCTACAAATTGTCTTTTAAGAGATTCAAAATCTCTTGACTTTCCTCAACCCAATATTTAGCTTCTGGAGCTCTACTATCACCAAAAATGTGATCAACAAATGTGAGTGCTTCATAACCATAAAGTGATTTTAAAGGAGACATGTCAATGGACACATGGAAAGTAGTATTGTAGCAAAACTCACCCAAATGTAGCCATTTAACCCATGCTTTATGCTGTTCACCAAAATAGTTTCTCAAGTACCCCTCCAAACATTGGCTCACTATTTATGTTTGGCCATCAGTTTGAGGATGATAGCTTTTTCTAGGAGTCAATTGAGTTCCCACCAACTTGAATATTTCTTTCCAAAAAACACTCATAAATCTACTATCCCTGTCACTCACAATGTTTTTGGGAAGTCCATGCAATCTGAAAATATCTCTAAAGAATAGCTCAGCTACTTGTGCAACAGTAAAAGATGATGTAATAGAAAAGAAATGAACAAAATTGGTGAGTCTATCCACCACAACATAAATACAATCCTTACCAAAATGCTTGGGAAAACCTATGATGAAATCCATTGAGATGCTTTCTCATTTTTGTTTTGGAATGGGAAATGGTTGTAAGAGACAAGCAGGATGGGTGTGTTCAATTTTTTTTTGCTGACATATATTGCATTCATTCACATACTTTAAAACATCTTCCTTCAACCCTTTCCAAGAGAACCTTTGTATTAATTGACTATATGTTTTAAAGAAACCAGGGTGGCCTGCTAAAGGAGAATCATGATCTTCCTTCAAGATCTTGTGCTTTAAGTTCGAACCATGACCTAATTGTATTCGGTATTTATAGTAGATTAGGCCATTCAATATCTTATATCTATCATCTCCTTTGACCCGATCAAACAAATCACAATCAAATCTATCTTTGACATACTCTACTATTAGCACATCTTTCCAATCTTTTGAAATGTCCATAAGGGAAAATGAAGGCCTCCTAGACAATCCATCTACTATAATATTATTCTTCTCTTTTACATATTCAATGTTGAAATAAAAGTCTTGGACCTAACTTACCTATTTTTGTTTCCTTTCATTGAGATCTTTTTGTGTAAGGAAATGCTTTAAACTCTTATGATCAGTTTTGACCACAAACTTGTTCTCCACCAGATATTGTCTAAAATTGGCCAAGGCATGCATGATGGCTACCATTTATTTTTCATATATGGAGCAGATCCTCTCATGTGGCTACAATTTTCTGCTCTCAAAATCTATGGGGTGTTGATTTTCCTTTATGACCGCCTCTATGCCTTCCCCCGATGCATCACATTCCAAAACAAATGGTTTAGAAAAATCTGGTAATGCAATTACTGGTCAACTACTCATTACCTCTTTCATTATTTGGAAAGCCATTTCAGCCTCTTCATCCCATTTGAAAGCATCCTTCTTAGTCAAATCGGTAACGGGAGCAGTTAGTTTGGAAAACCCCTTCACAAACTTCCTATAGTAAGTGCATATCCCAATAAAGCCTCTCAATCAGTGATGTTCTTGGGTAATGGCAATTCAAGAATAGCATTTATTTTATCCAAGTGCACCTTTACCCCATCTTTCCCAATGATGTTCCCAAGATACAAAATTTCTTTCAACCCAAACTCACACTTGGATAGCTTAGCAAACAAAGATTGTTCATGCAAGATTTTCAATACAACTTCTAAATGGTGCAAATGTTCCTCCCATGTCTTACTGTAAATCAAAATATCATCAAAGAAAACTAAAACAAAATTACAGAGCTTCTTGCAAAATATTTTGTTCATGCATGATTGGAAGGTTGCTAGAGCATTGGTCAAACCAAAATGCATGACAAGAAATTCAAAATGACCATAGTGACATTTGAAAGCAGTTTTCTGCACATCCTCCTCCCTCATTCGAATCTGATGGTAACCAGATCTAAGATCAATTTTGGAGAAGAAATTTGCTCCAAATAGCTCATCCATGATCTCATATATTCTACGAATGGGATATCTATTCTTTATTGTCTTCTTGTTTAGATCTCTAAAATCAATGCACATCCTTAGGGTTCCATCCTTTTTCTTCACCAAAACCACTGAAGAAGCATAGGGACTTGAGCTTGGTCTAATGAGTCCCAATCCCAAGATCTCTTGAATAGCCTTCTCAATCTCATCTCTGAACCTTTTTGGGGGTCTATATGGTGGTATTTGTATAGGTGAAGTACCCACCTCGAAAACAATGGTGTGCTCAACTCCTCTATCAAGTGGCCTTCCAGGAGGAAGATCTCCAAAAACCTTTTCATATTTTTGTAGTAGTTTCCTTATCTCCCTTGGATGTTCTGAAATATTTATGTTTGGATTGGGGGAATTGATGAAACATTCAGCAACCCATTCAATATCCCCATGCCTCAATATGGACCTCATACTGTGGGAAGACACCACTTGATTCTAATAGGTATGCATTCCTCTCACTACCCTTTGTTTTCCTTCCGAATCTTTGAATTTCATTTAAGGTATTTGGTAGTTCACTCTATGTTCCCCTATAGAGTACAACCATTTCACTCCCATTACCACATTAGTATTAGCAGCATCGACCGCATAAAAGCTACCAGAAAATGTGTAATTACCTATGGTGAGTTGTAGCTTTGGAATCCATGTTTTTCATTCTATAGAATTGTGACCTGTGATGATGACTGTGAAACCATCAAATGGTCAGTAGGTAAATTTATCCTCTCCACCATGAATGCATCAATGAATTTATAAGTTTCTCCTCCATCTACCAATAATGAAACACTTTTCCCTTGTACCACTCCCTTGCATCGGATGGTGTGAAAATGAGGCACTTCTGAAAGCACTTCCATTCTCCCTTTTTCTGGTGATGGATGATCTTCTTCTCCTGTGTCATATCCCTCTTCTTGGATTGAAATGTTTTCTTCTTACTCCATGTCCCCTTCATCATCATAAAATACTTCAATGAATTGTGCTTTCCCCTTAGCACATTTATGCCCTAGTATCCATGGTTGAAAACATGTGTAACATAGTTTCTTTTTTCTTAGTTCCTCCTTGCTTGGTCCCTCTTTCTTTTCCTTCCCAAATGATTTTTTTTTCCATGGTCTCTTGTCAAATCTGAACTTGGAAGGAAAATTTGGCTTGGGAGGATACTTTGTCTTGGCTAGCACATTTTGGAGATCTCTTACCAAGTTCATGGCATATTTTAATGAAGTAGGTTTGTGAGCCTTAACTAAACCTTTCAAAGATTCATCTAATCCTTTAGTAAAGAGAAATACCAATTGAACCATAGATACATTAGCCACCATAACTGATAGTTTTTGGAATTCCAACATTTACTCCTCAGGGGTTCTGGTTTGCTTCAACTGTGCTAGTTCCTTGAAAGGCATTTTAGGGTCTTTTTGCTCAAATATTTCCATTAAGCTGTTAACAAACTCTTCATATGATGTGACTTGATCATGTCCCAAGTTTTTAATCCCATGGAACCACAAATCATCTGCTTCTCCCTTAAGATGCTAAATAGACATTTTTAAAGCATCCTCTTCAATCATTGGATTCAGCTGAAAATATACATCTAAATTTTGTATCCAAGTATTTGCAGAACTTTGAGATGATCCATCAAAGGTAGGAAGGGGCATTTTACCTATGGAATAATTCAATTCTTTGTTTTGGAAATGATTTTTGTTTCCTCCCCTCATCTTGATCTTGTTTGAGGCAGTAAAGAATTGATCAAATGGTAAGGTCCTCCTACAATCTTCACTCAACTGTTTCCATTCTACTAGAAATTATTGCATGCCATATTGGGTGTGAATATCCTATTTGGTCTCAAGAAAATTGGGTGTGGTGGCTCTTGTTGAGATCTAGAATTCATTGGGTCGATTGTGAGGCCCTGTCTTTGAGAAAATGCTTCCACCAAATGCCTTATTTTCCTCGAAAGGGGAACTACTGTTACCTCCTATTTCCAATTTGCTTCCAATTTGAATAGCCATGAATTCGAACCCTTGCATAATATTCCTTGTCATGTATTCAAAAAATGGTTTCATGAATTTCCTAAACTCCTCTTTCTCCTCCATCTCTGAGGTTCCCTTCTCATCCTTAGCCATAGTCTCAACAGAGTGCACCTCTTCTCCTACTTCTTCCTCTTCGCCAAAGTTACTTTCAGTTTCGGTTTCTAAGGGTGGGGGATGACTAATTTACGTCACAAATGGTCACCCAAATAAGGTGCAAGGACCATGCTCTGATACTACTGTAATATCTCTTCAAAGGAAATTCCTTGGATTCACCTTGTTTTGACTCTAGGGTTTTGTTTACAATTGGTTCCAAACACCTCCAAATTATTTCTAATTTGGGGAGTAAGGTCTTGATGGGGAATAGGAAATATTAAAACACCTATAATACATACAAATAACTGATATATCCATCCATGGTATGAAAATTGCATGGAAAAGTTTTTCGGAACAAGACTAGTTAATTTGAGAAGTGGAGATCCCCCCTAGGTCTGACATTAGATGCTCTTCCAAACACTATACGACCTTCACTAATTCTTGGTTTGATATTTGTATCTTTTATAGGACATTAGGAAAAGTATATTTTCAACATTATATTTGATTTTAGGTTCAAATAGGCATCCTAATGAACAACAACTTCTCGAGTCTAGTTTTTGAGGTGAAATTGGTGGGCAAGGAGTCTCGAATTTATTCATAAACCATAGTAACATAATTTGGGCCATAAAATTAACTTCATATTCATCTCATAATATGATAAATAACTCAGCAAACTCTGATATAAAACATGTACAATCTCATTCTAAAATCACTATGCAAATGCGATGGGGAAAATGGCTCAAATCTCTTCCTTGAATGTAAATATCACTTGAAATACATAATGTTTCGAGCTATGGCTCTAATGATACGATTATTATAGTCCTTCACTAACTATATGCAACAAAAAGTGTGCCCTTGCACATTTACATGACATTGAGAGAAAGATAGTAGAATAGGCATAGAGAAGAATGAGAGAAGATGAACTTGAAATAAGTTGGGGTTTTAAACTGCATCAAAACATATCCATGAAGCTCTGTTGAGAGGTATGAATTTCCTCTCCATAAAACAACTAGGATAGGAATCTTTTACCCTCTATATTTTTTCTAAGGCAAGAAGGATAAGCATCCACCTTGCAAGGACAAGCTAAGCTCTCCAATTTTTACCAAATGAGAAATGATCAAAATATGGTCTCCTTCTTTCTTCTTGTCTTTTATTAACCTCCCAAGGCCTCCATGGCTCAAATTCCCTCCAAGAGATTCATCCCAACTCTAATTAGGGAGAGGTTCCTATGAGTGCCACTTGTCCAACATTTCCTAGCCTTCATCTTCCATCAATTCGAATGGGGGGGATCTTGGCTGCAATAACTCCCTTGTGTGCCCCTCTTGGAGGATATTTTTAGCCCTGACATGACATATAGGTCAGATGTCATCAATCAGGTCTGAGCCTTTTCATAAGTGTCATAGAATCTTCATCATTGTTGTCATAGAAGCTAGGGAATCTATCCCAAGTGTCACAATACCTCTAATATGCCTCTTCCTCTTCCATGGGAGTTACTCTTCCACTCAAATTTAACCCTCATTGAGTCATGCCAAGTATAATGCCTCTCCAACTCCACCAAGAACATTAGACTCCACCTTGGATTTGAATGGGTGAGAATAGGATGCCATGTGGCATGGAGAACCTTTCCTTGTGTGGGTCCCACACCACCTATGCGCCCTCATGACCAAGTGCCACCTTATTTTCTTATTATTAAAATTTATTTATCCCCTTTTAATATATATTTTTCAATCTAATGTCCATTTGGGGTATTATAGCTCCCTTATTCCAAGTCTAAATGTTTCCACCCCAACCTAGGGAACTAGTAGATTGGTGGAATTTTCCTTTCATGTGATTTATTTGGATGGGGAAATTACAGTCCTCCCCACCCAATATTGCTTTCCCTCAAGCAACTCCAAATTGGGATGCTGCAAAAAAATTTCAGGAATCCTAGTGTTGTCTCCCAATATACTCAAGGTCTATGGGAGCTCCAATCCGTAGTAGTGATGTCTAATGCACAACCGTACAACAGGATCCTTCTGATATACTATAGAGTACGTGAATTACCTTTCTATATACCCGAAGGTACGTGAAAGGCCGTTCGATATACCAACTGGTACATGGAAGATCTACAAGCCCCCAAGATGTGGTGTAGGCACGTAACGACAGATGCTACGCTTTAAGATGTCGGAACACATCTCTAACCTAGCACATGAGTTTCTATACAATTTTAACCTAGGATACCGCTTGATTTTATCTTGTATGGTTAAGTGAATGCATGAAGTGTAGACTTGGAATTTAAACAAGATGCAAAACTGATCTATAGGAAGTGCAAGTCTCTCGTCTTTCTTTTGATGAAAAATAATTAAGGTAAGGAGAAATCTTTTATTTTCCGATAGAAAAAGTGAACAAAGTACCTCTACTTTCTTTTCCAAATAAACCAAAAGGCTAAAAGCACTCTTTCATGTAAACCAACAAAATAAAAACAACACACGAAATCAAAAATATTTTTTCCTTTTTTCTTTTCAACTAAGCAAACCTATGAGAAAAATGATAAGTCGACCTTCCCTTTCGATTGCAATAACTCGAAAACAAGAAAAAGAAGCGGAGATAAAATAAAAAAATATAAGAGCTTTCACTAACTTTTCAAATACTTTGAGAAAGTCTAACTTCACTTAGTATTTTCAAGTAAATGAACAATGAACTTTTCAAAACCAAGAAATCATAACCATTGAAATTTTTTAGGTTTTTCAAAGGTTGTTAAACAATTATTTCAAAGCATAAAAAACTCTCTACGACAATTTCAAGTAATCCACTCGAAATGAAGGTAATAAAGAAATTTCTTATTTTCACACTAATGTACTCAATGAATATGAGAATTATGCTGCTCCTTTAATCTTGATTCAGATAACTAGAGAATAATTGCTATTGCAATCTTCAAATAATTGGAAATTCTCAAAAAATTAATCACCCAATATTTTAACACAATAACACAAAACCACACCAATTTTTGCAAAAATTACAACAACGTAACCTTTGGAGGGCTCAGAAATCATAGTGAACAAGTGAGATGAACTGAGAGGGAGTCACAAGACTAAATGTACTCGCGAAAGATTGAAATTTCCCACAACTAGAGTGACACTCGCTCAACTGGATAAGACTCAAATCAAACTCTAAATTTCACAAACAAGCCAAGGACAAAGCATAATAGACCTAAGATATTTTGTGATTGTAAAGGACAAGAGACATACCTCAACAAACCAATCCAAAACCAATTTGGGATATTTTTTAACTCTATGTACCAATTTTGAAGGGTGATACACCCTGTAGGTGTACACCAGAGCATTGGAAGCTCAGTGACACGCTATGCACACACGGGAAGTGCGTTAGTGACGTAGGTTGTAAATAGGAAAAATATGTCAATGACGCAGTCTGCTTGAAGGTAAAGTGTATCAGAGTTAAAGTGACGCGAGCACAAAGTTTCCCAGGTGCGTCGGGGTGGGATCCAAGTATTAAAAAATAAAAAAATCTCAACAGCAAAAAGATAAATGGCTAAGTTGAAAGTCCCAATCAGAGTCTAGATCACCCAAAATCTCTCTGATAAACAAATCCAATGGAGAAAGAGGAAATTAAGAGGCTTGTTGGAAGGAAATCAAGAAATAAAAAATTATAAAAAACTTTGGGGTACCTATCCCCAATATGGTCACCAATTGTTTTGGCATACAATCTGTAAGTGCAGACACAAACTAATATCCCTAGTGCGAATGGTTTGGATCTAGAACAAAATAAGTACATAACACGAATTACTTTCCTAGATTGATCAAATTGCAAAGGATGTAAAGAGGTAACTCACCTTATGAACTCAATTCCTATCTCCTTGCTTGATGTGTCTCTTGATCTTCATATCTTCAGCTGCAAAACAAATTAAAACATATGGAAACAAACAAGTGATGATAACATATAATCATAAATCAATCTAGATTATGTAAAATTAGTCACAGCAGATCTAATGAACAAGTAAATCAATCACAACAGATGAACATAGAAAATATGGTGCAAAACTGTGCAAAACATGCAGCAGTGCTTTCTATCCCAGAAAGGGTGAATGAATTACAATACAAACTGTCACAATGACAGAGCAATTCGAATTGCCTAAGGAGGTCATTCGAATCACAGAATTGAGTAGCTTGACTCTATCTAGGAGTCCTCATCAATCATCGGTGTTGCTCATCAATCACAACAACCAGTCATCCAGGTGTCAATCTGAGTCTAACTGAGTGTAATAAATGTAACTGAAGTGTATAGCACTGATATAGGATCTGGAGGCTCAGTGGGGGCGCATGGGAGGCTAACTGGAGTCAGAACAAGTCACCTAATCGAACTGGAGGTCAATCGGAGGTGAAACAGTCAGTCAGGAGTGAAACTAGCCTCAAATCAGGGAGATTCGGAGCTAACTGAATGTAACTGAAGTGAATCTGCAGTGGTAGGTGAACAAGTGCGCCCTTCTCTGGCAGTAGGTGAGAAGTGGGCGCCTTTCAGCTTAGGAGGGATAAAACTCTGTAGTAAGTGGCTCCCAGGTGCTAGAAGAAGGTGGATAAGGTGCTGGAGGCATCAAACTGGTGACTGGGATGCATGCAAGTGCATGCAGCTGCATATCCTGAAATAGATCATGCAAGATCCTGAAGTAGATATGTATCTTGAAATAGATGATCCTGAAATAGATATGTATCCTGAAATAGATGATGTGGATATCCGAACACCCCCCCTCAAGCTAGACTATGATGTGCCAACTAAAATAATGTGGGGCCCTGGTAACTAAGACCAAAGGTCACCCCAATACAATAATCCAAAAACTAATAACAGTCAATAAACCGAGGAAATGGGGAAAACCTCATGGGAAAAATACCCCCCCTCAAAATAGACTGTAGTACACCAAAAGATTAATTGCTCCAAAATCAAGTAGATATGTCTGGAGGTATCTTACTCTTGGGAGTAAATGGATCATGCTCCAAAAACATGTGCTTGAATTCTCCATCAGTGGATGCAAGCGAATGTGGAGACTTTAAGAACTTGCTCTTCATACCGAAAAAGGTGAGAACAAATCTGAAAATATGAGGATGATCCTGGAACCTGTGATTCGAACCAAGTGAGGTAGGAATAGCTCCAATCGGATCAAATAGATCTTGAAACTTGAACTTCTTATCAATAGAAGTTAAATCAGCTCCAAAAATAGATGAATGGTTTCTTGAGATCTCCTTTGAACCAACAAGGGTGAGATCAAAACCAAAATCAGCAAAAAGTGCATGAGAATTGAACTCAAGCGAATGGTAGTGCTCTTCATCTTCATCAAAACTTTGAGAAACTTTGCAAATGATAGAACATAAGTTTATAGAAGGCATGCAATCAAGGAGGGCGAATGCTTCATCTCCAAAATCAGATTTTACCTCCAAAACATCAAGTAGATCATTATTCCGCATGCCGACAAACTCATGTGAAAGAGAGGATTCAAGAACCTCTTTGGAATCTAGAGTATGAGCTTGTTTATCTTGCTCAGAATTCGAAATAGAAGACTTTGAGAGAATGAGTGTTGAATCTACAGTTTCTTCTTCATCTTGAACAATTGTTGAGGCCAACACATGATCGGAAAGAACACATAAGGATATCTCACTGGGCTTCTTCTCCAAAAGGCTAGCATGATCCTCTTCTTCCTGCTTTCCAAATTCTCTGTCAAGTTGGACCCATATATCACTTGGATTTTCAGCAGTATTACTGAGGTAGCGCATACAAGGAGACATAGCAAGACATATTGCTCCAAAAGCTCTGTCACAATCATTGAGCCAATCATTCTCCTCTTCATCGGAATCAAAAACTCTTGTATTACCAATGCACATATCAAAAAGACATTGTCTCTTCAAGAATGCAATCATCTTTGGTTTCCATTCATCATAGTTGAATGGAGTAAGAATATTTTGTGAAGAAGAAGTCTCCATCTTTGCATTAGCGAATGCACATGGAGGAAGTAAGAAACCTGCAAATCACACACAAACAAACACTATGTTTTCATCCTTGCATGCACATGAGCGAATGCACATGAGATTTTGCATGTCGCTGCTGAAATATATTGGTGAGCAAAGATTGCTCTCTCTTCATGTAGAACACCTGTAGAAAAGAGATCTTGTCCCTGCAATGGCTCTGATACCATGTAAAATTAGTCACAGCAGATCTAATGAACAAGTAAATCAATCACAACAGATGAACATAGAAAATATGGTGCAAAACTGTGCAAAACATGCAGCAGTGCTTTCTATCCCAGAAAGGGTGAATGAATTACAATACAAACTGTCACAATGACAGAGCAATTCGAATTGCCTAAGGAGGTCATTCGAATCACATAATTGAGTAGCTTGACTCTATCTAGGAGTCCTCATCAATCATCGGTGTTGCTCATCAATCACAACAACCAGTCATCCAGGTGTCAATCTGAGTCTAACTGAGTGTAATAAATGTAACTGAAGTGTGTAGCACTGATATAGGATCTGGAGGCTCAGTGGGGGCGCATGGGAGGCTAACTGGAGTCAGAACAAGTCACCTAATCGAACTGGAGGTCAATCGGAGGTGAAACAGTCAGTCAGGAGTGAAACTAGCCTCAAATCAGGGAGAATCGGAGCTAACTGAATGTAACTGAAGTGAATCTGCAGTGGTAGGTGAACAAGTGCACCCTTCTCTGGCAGTAGGTGAGAAGTGGGCGCCTTTCAGCTTAGGAGGGCTAAAACTCTGTAGTAAGTGGCTCCCGGGTGCTAGAAGAAGGTGGATAAGGTGCTAGAGGCATCAAACTGGTGACTGGGATGCATGCAAGTGCATGCAGCTGCATATCCTGAAATAGATCATGCAAGATCCTGAAGTAGATATGTATCCTGAAATAGATATGTATCCTGAAATAGATGATGTGGATATCCGAACAGATTAGCGGTCAAAGAAGCCAATCCTAACAACCTTATAATGACAAGTTGCTTATGGAAATAATTTGGATTAATGTAATTACAAAAAGTACATAGAGAGAGGTTGCAACCGAGATTTGACGTCGTAACACCTTCCAAATGATCCTAGCCTCAAAGATCAAAGATTTTTCCTCCTAATGGATGAAAGGGATCTCCTAGTAGAATTTCACCAGCATGTAAGTGCTCTATCCTTATCATCTTTAACCATGGATAGGGGGTTTATATTTATAGGTCTAAAGGGATAGGAGAGGTTGAGTATTCATGGGAGAAGGTCAAGGGATCATCCCACTAGGTAAGGGGATCGAGTGCCACCTTTCCTAACATGTAGCGATAATCCTCCACGCAATCAGACGTTCGAGAATTCACTTGAAGCTTCTCTTTTTCCATTTTAACCAACAACGCCACACCTTGCACACAAGAAACCTGCGTCTTTTAAGGATGACACACCTTGTACAAAGGAATATTGTGTCACTGATGCACTATGTCAATGTGCAGAGCGCATCACCAAATGTTTGACACATCTTTCCAATGAGAAGAGTGCGTCAAGATGACAACAAAATTCCAAAGGGTCAAAAACAACAATCCTTTTAATCATTAATCCCAAGTGCTTTAGTAATTATGGAAAATAGAGGACACATAACTCATGATGATGAGATTTTGGTGTAACAATGTCCCATAGACAAGTATGCAAATTTCATTGAAGATAAAAGTAGTAGTGAATCTATTTCTTTAGGTCATGGATAGAGTCACTATGTTAGAGGGTGTGGAGATGTTCATGTGATATTGAGCCATACTTTAAGTTACAATTTCAATAATATTCAATATGTTCCTAATCTAAACAAAAATATGTTGTCTATGAGTAGATAACTAATAATCCTAATCTTTGCGTAAAATTTCAAGAAACAAGTGTATGGTTACTACTTTTCATAGTAACAAAGTGATTTTTGTTGGTATTGGTGACAAAGGTTTCTATAAACTTGTTTATATAAAGATATAAAATGCACATGCACAAGCTGAAATAAAGAATACATATATACTTTGGCATGAGAGGTATGGACATCTAAGTTATCAATATTTATTTGTAGTTAGTCATATTAATATGGTGGATTGCCTCCCATCCATTCAAGAATGCTAGAATGTATTTGCATGTTTTCATATGGGAAAACAACATCATCATTTGTTTGATATGGATAAAGCATGGTGATCTAAAGGAAATTTGGACCTAGTACATGTTGATTTGCATGATTCAATGAAGATATCCACAATTTCCAGAGAAAAGTGTTTCCTACCACTAGTCGATGAGTTTTGATGAAAAATGTGTGTTTATTTCTTAATAAGCAGTAAGGTTGTTTTTCTAATTTTGTAGAATGGAAATCTTCGGTTGAGAAACAAAAGGGTAAACAAGCCAATGTTCTAAGATGTGATAATGGAGGTGAGACCATTTTCAATTTAGTTCAAGGAATTATACAAAACGAAAGTTATAGATAGATAATATGCCGCTCCATACACTCCACAAAAAAATGTAGTGAAAAGAAGGAATAGGATATGGAGATGGAAAGGTGCATGGTGCACAACCAGAATGTCTTGTATAGGTGTTAGGTGGAAGCAATGAATACTTAAGTCTACATCTTTAACATAAGTCGTTGTAAATACTTGCAGAATATCACTCCCAAGGAATCATGGTCAGGAAGAAAACCTTATGTTAGTGATTTTCATGTTTTTGGTTGTATTTCATTTGCACACATTCCTAGGGAAAAGAGAATAAAATTAGATGAAAAAGAAAGGTATGTATGTTTGTTGGCTATAGTGACCATTCTAAAGCATATGTGAAGAATTATGACTCATATCTGACTCTTTTTTATTACATTTTATATATTACAAGTATGTATGATTTAATGCATAACAATTAAAGTGATTTCATGGGTCAAGTTAATTATTTAGAGATTCTCATGTATAAATATCTCCATCATAGTATTATGGTTAAAAGGTCCAAGCTTTGTTTCCTATGTATTCATAGTAGTAAAGGAAGGTGTAAATTTTGGGTTATGTGGATCATTAATAATGGAAGTGGCAATGACTTTCATTTAGTTATGTAATCCTACTTTCAGTAGTCTTATCTCATGTTTAATAACAATAACAAGATCCTATGCATGTTTCAAGTCTACTGATGAGGTAAGACAATTAATGGAAAGTCAACCATGTATGAAAACAATTTATATTAGAATATCAATAATTATCACTTTGAATATCAAATTGAACCTAAAACTAAGGTAATTCCATAGTTGATGTATAGATTGTCATGTCTAAAAGAAAACATACTATGATTATAAAATTCCATAATCCCATTCAAAATAATTGAAATTTCAAATAACACACATGCAATTTAAAACATGTATGAGTTGTCAACATTTATAATCATGCAAACTATTACTCATTCTTGCCAATATAAATTCACCACAAATCTATTAGACATGGTTAATACATATAATTAATCTATGTACATTCTTAAGTACACCGTGTATATATATAATCAAAACATGAATGTATTTAAATGTGACATGGAGATATTTCACTTATGCATGAATATAAAATTAAGTTGTCTTAATCCCAAAATTTACCATTTAGATATTTAGTCGGGATCTATATGGTTTAGGGATAACTCCTTAGTTTTCAACTGTGAGCTAATTCTTTTTCAATTGTGAAATATGAATTTATTTTCCAACTTCTTGACTATCTCAAAGTTGATATTCTGATTTGAGATCATATTAAATTCGTTAAGAATATGGTGTTATGTGATTGGTTTATAAAGAGTAATGTGTTTAAATTCAAGTTTTATTAAGTAATACTGAATCTAATAGTACTTGATTATACAAGTAAAAGTACAATATTTGGTTAAGATATTTTAAATAGGAATACTTATTACTATTTATAGTAAGAGACACTTGTATCATATCATTTTAACATAAGAGTGTCATTAGGTATTTGCATATATCTCATGCCACATAGTGCATATTTATGAGTTGAGATTATTGCTAAACTTTTGTGTTGTCATTGATATCAAACAAGAAGCATGGTGATGTCAAGCAAGAAGCATGAAGCCTTGATGCCAGTTTGAAGAAGTTTATACAAAACAAGGATACCTATCCGCACAATATAGTTGGGTACATGTCGCACATAAACTGGGCTACTAGTATTTTGCGCAATATAGATAGGTACATGTCACACATATACTGGGATTTTGTAAGCATTAAAATCAAAGTGCGCAGAATGCATTGTGATGGATTAAATTGACGAAGAAAAAAACGTAGTTGACATAAAGAACCCCCCACTTGTGGACAAATTAATCTAATCATGGAATCAAGTGGTGATATAAATAAATCCAAGATTGAAGTGAAGGGTGTGTGCACAATGGAGATGTAAAAGTATTATTTGTTTTGGAAGCTTCGATTTATTGGGGTATTGCTGTCTCGTTGATCCAAAAGAAAGAAACAGTAAAGAGCCTAGTGCATAGAATAGAAAAGTAGAACAATAGATAGTGTGCAGAACCGTGGCAGTGTACATATTAAAGAAGTGCACAAGATTAGAGTAGTGAGCCAGATCATAGAAGTAGCAGAATATATAGCAAGAGAACAAAATCACATACCGAAGCAAGTGTAGTAGCATGGAGAACAAATATATAAGCACAAAATTTGCACAGTAATGAAGTAGAACACACAAGTGCGTGTAAAAGTGAAACAATGAACAAGAAAAGTGTAAAGTTGTCTCCACAAACCAGAAGATGGTTTGACAGAAGAACATCTATTTCTATATCTCAAGGCGGTAGGATGATGCAAGGAAAGGACATTGTAGTTTCCTCTCAGGTTGGTGCCTGAACACAATGTTGGTTGTGGAGCCAGATCTTCTAGTCTCATAGATGATATTGTATTAGCCGTGTTTGTACCCCAGTTCTATATGATATGTAGGTGGACTGTACACTCACCCCAGCGGGGGGGTGTGGGGGGGCATCGCCCCCCCACGGGGTTCCAGGGGGGACCATCCCCCCTGGCTGGGGGGTCCAGGGGCCAGCGCCCCCGAAGAAAATTTTTGGGGCTGTTTTCGCCAGCTGTTTTGCGGGCCCATGGTTTTGGGTATCCCGTGGTATTTTCCCATTGTATTTCCCTTATAAAAGAAGGACATTGTAATACGGCTAGGGTTGATGTATTAGGTTTTATGCATTGTAAAGATCTTTGAGATCTGGAGAGAGACTGTAAAACAGAGAAGAGGAAGTGCAGCGGTTGTGCTGCAGGTTGTATCCCTTCGACTTGCTGGACGGTAATAATAATAAGGACTGGCAAATTCAGTGTGGACGTAGCCCAAGTTGGGTGAACCACGATATATCTGTGTCTCTCTTGTAATGTGTATGTGTGATTAGATTTGCATTTCTGTTTATTGTTATTGCTCTGCGATCCTGTTTTTCTAACACACAACACGTTGGTACTTGTGCACAGGATTGGTGTCCTCATAGGTTGGAGCTTGTATCAACAATTTGGTGCTTGTGCAGAGGATTGGTGTCCTCACAGGTTGGAGCCTGCAATCAGTGGGTTGGAGCCTATAATCAACGGGTTAGTGCTTGCATGTGGTATTGGTGTCCCAATCATATTGGTGTCTGAGTGATTTTGTGCTCACATCATTGGAGATTGGTGTCTCCCATCTATCTATGTAATCAAATTTTCATACATACATATATATATATATATATATATATATATATATATATATATATATAATAATAATAATAATAATAAATATTATGCACACAGTTGTCTTCTATTGATATGTTTTAAATAGGAATTGTTACTTCCAATGATTGGTATCAGAGCAGGTTGCTTCAGGAACAATTTAACAACTGAAAGATAGATCATTGCGCAAATATAGACAAGAAGGAATTTCTACAAACAGACCACCAAGGTTTGATGGATCAAATTACACCTTTTGGAGCATAAGGATGGAAGTATACTTACAATCTCTTGGATTTGATGTCTGGCAATCTATTGAAAATGGTTATAAAGTTCCCAAGACTCCACCAGTTGAGGAAGATGACAAAAGACTATATGAGTGTAATGAAAGGGCTAGGAATGCAATATTATGTGGTTTATCATATTCAAAGTTAACCAAAGTGATGGAGTGCACATCAGCTAAAGAATTATGGGATAATCGTAAAAACATCTATAAAGAAGATGAGAAGGTTAAGAAGGAAAATTTGCAAACTTATTCAAGACAGTTTGAAACTCTAAAGATGAGGGAAGAAAAAAATATTGCATCCTATCTTCTATAAGTAGATGAGATTGTTAATTCCATCAAAGGTATTGGAGTACAAATTGCTAAGGAAGCAGTCATGCAAAAGGTATTGAGATCTCTGCCAACAAGGTTTGACTCCAAAGTATCGGTTCTAGAAGACATAAATGATTTCGATAAATTAAAGATGGAAAAACTTCATGGGATTATTACTACATATGAGATGAGGACAGAAAAAGAGAATCCTTCTAGAAAAGAAGCAACTTTCAAAGCTTCCGAGAAGACAAAAGGTAGCAAGCATGAACATAGCAAGAGTTCATATGAGGTATCAGATGATTAAGAAGCAAATTTTGTAAAGAATCTCAAGAGGGGTTGCGGAAAGTATAAAGGCAATTTACCTTTCAAATGTTTTGAATATGGTAGAGTAGGTCACTTTGATTCCAAATGTCCTTACAAGGAAAGAAAGGATAGTGGCAGTGAAGAGGACCTTAATTATAGAGAATGAAGGAAAACACACCAACAAAATAGGTCTGAACACAAGAAGAAAAAGAGCATGTATTCCAAAGAGAATAATAACTCATATGATGAAGATGATAGTGATGATAATCCAAGATAATTACTCTTCATGGAAATGGTAGAAGACCTTGAAAATAAAGACTCTAAAGAAAGGGATAATTGTTGCTCTTCCATTAAGAAGGAATCATACAATAAGGAAGAAGTTTAAAATAAGTCATATGAAATTCAATCAGATATTACTACAGGAACATTCTGTAAGTATTCTACCATGGTATCTACATACCACCTTCAAAATCCTATGCTGAGAATGAATCTTGTAATCTGCTTGATATGGGTAATAGTCAGGAAGAGTTTGAAAGTGAAGAAGAAACTCTCAACTCTAAAATGAAGAAAATGCAAAAGTTGACTAGGAAGGTGAACTAACTAGTGATCTAGATGAATTAAGGAAAATAAGAAAATAAAATCTATCTCTGAAAGTAAGCCTTCAAAAATATCAAGAGATTTTAGACTAACAAAAGGATTAGTTACTTAAGGTTGAAAGAACAATCGATTGTTTGAAAAGTCAATAGTTTGAGTAAAAAGGACTGAAGAAGTGCTTACAAACAAAGCACATGAAGAATCCAAAGATAAGAAAAGGGAACTTAAGTGACAACTATCCTGTGCACTAAATGAAGTTAAGAAGATTGAAGAAAAGAATTCCTTGTTGGAAGTGACACTGGAAGAAACGAAACAAGAAAATGAGCTATTGATAAAACAACTATTACAGCTTGAGAAAAAGGATACAAAGATTGCTCACTTAAAAGGAGAACTAGATGAAATAAGAAAAGAAAAAAAGCCTCTGAAGAATCAAAGACATCTCTCCTTTGCAATAAATGGGTCCAAGTATGAAATTTTAGACTGCGTAGATCCAAAAGGTGACATATTTTTCTAACACAAAAGTTGAAGCTAAATACAGGAACAACACATCAATTTTGGATAAGATATTGAATAGTCAAAGGTCACCAGAAGACAAATCTGGTCTTGGCTACAATAAGATAGTTGAAAAATTATGCAATAGTAAATACATTCCAGTCACAAATCAACAAGATGTGTCATCAAAGCAAGTCTAATCCAGGTATCAAAATTTTCTCAATGATTACAATGTTCCTTATTAGTAGAAGAAGGTTCAATACATTGAGATGCTTAAGGTGCAAGTATTATGGTCATGCTGCAAAGTACTTTCATACCATAATATGTGATGCATGTGATGGATTTGGGCATAAGGCACAAAATTGTCGAAGATAAGTAAAACAATCAGAAAGGGATATTTCACATGTCACAGCAAGTAGGAATAGTAAGAATTGGGTAGATGAAGGAAGTAACTTTGCAGGGTATCAAAAAAATCTCACACACACTCAAAAATGGATAAAGAAAGTTCCAACGACATGTGCAGTTGAAGTCAATAATAATACAAGTAATTTTCAAGAAGAAGAAAACTGCTACTTATCTTGTTAATCTCTAGGATCATGAATGAAGATCCTTGAATTCAATATGCCATCTATTATGAATTCAAGGAAATTATAAATAAGATTGTGACCAGAAAATGTTTGAAGAATGTCACACATAAGACATCCATTATATAAGTGCAGCTGCTACAAAAAGGAGGTACATATATTTAAAATTGGGCGTAAATGGAAAAAATTGTTGTCGCATTGAACAAATATTCCAGTATAAATGGACAGTCAGTCATTATTACAAAAGAAACAAAATTGGGCTATATGATTGCACCATTTAGTGATTTCCTAGTCAGAATACTAATTATGTATGCAGAAAGTCGGATACAATACATTTGCATAATTCATGTAATTACTTTCAAAAGGGATGCCATTATAAAAGTGAAGAAAGACCCTTGTCACAGATTCCATGATAAAAAGGGTATCCACATCTATAGTTTACAAATTTTAAGTTACAAAAATGTACATTCTGAAGGAAGGTAACTGTGCAAAATTCACTGATCATGATAAGCACAGCTCAGTGTTGGGATGGTGTACGTGCTCCTTCAAGTCCAAAGTATCCAAAATGATGTGAGCTTGTTTCAAGAAATCTATAATGGATTGTTGTTGTGCCTCTAGTTGATCAACACGTCTCTTCAAAAATGAAATCTTTGTTGCATGCTTTTGATTCACCTGGACCTGCACATACCATTCCTTGACATCTACTTCCTTGAGATTAGATGCCCATTTCTCCAGGTTATCCTTAAGCTTGGCGAAGTATGTTCTTTGTGCCTGGAAGATTGCAGAAATATTGTCTACCAAAGATCCAACTGGTTGTTGTTGATTAGACATTTGGACAAGGAGTTGTATTGGTTAACAGTTGGAAAATAGAGTGAGTATTGGAAGGATAATTGATCACCAAGAATGACAAACAATGATCCAGATGAATGTCAAATGCATCTACCAAATATGGTAAAATTTGTGGGTAGGAATTCATCATGGATGGATTATTTCGCATACTTGTAAAAATCCGAAAGGACAAAAAAGAAATTGAATTGATTGCACCGTATGAGTGATTTAATGATGCTTTCTCTATCTTCTTAAAGGCTAAATTATGCAAGCTTGTGCCATATGACATATTGACAAAGTTTTCAATCACGTCAATTGTTTACGAATCCTGATTGTGTCAGCAAAAAGTGCAAATCACATAAAGCAAGAGAACAATGTGACTATATGGGAATTCGGTATAACACATTAACATCAATATGATTAAGGGGGAGCAACTGGAACAAAGCGATGAAATGGTATTTATATGTGATCGGCATGAATGATCGACCAAAGCAAAATTAATCAGCACGGAAGGAAAAATAGAAGACAGGAACCAGAGCATAAGTTCGAGAGAGAGTTTGCAACTGCGCAAGGGGAGCATACAAACTGCAGATGAACTTGGCACATGTAATACCCCATTCTGACTCTTAGGATGTATTAGCATTTAATGTAAATAATGTGTACATGTGATGTATGTTTTCCTAGCGTGGAGCTCAAGGCCAAGGCCCCGCTAGTGAAAGCCTGAATTTTGATTTAAAGGGGGCAAGCATTGATATTTGATGCCCATGTGCTCTTAAGCCATGGAAATTGTAAAAGGATGTAAATAAACATCATGCAATATAAAATACCAAAACTGGCTACGGAGGCAACGAATGAGAAGGGGCCACGTGTATCCACTAGAGAGTGGTGAGGGGGCTATGGGATTGAACCATAGGCTGCCATATGTCACCTTGAGAACCCATTTGACTTACCTTGCTAACATTTATTATGTTGTAAGGAAGTGGTTGAGGAAGTCAGTCCATGGCTTCAATGGAGCATAGGCAGTCCAGAAATTCGTATGGCAAAGTATGGGCTCTGTTTTCTTGTACCACAAGCCACTCTACCTCATGGATGTTGCTTCTTCCTCATCCCCATTCCATTGGGAAACTTACCAGCACCATTTTCCATCCAAAAAACGAATTGCCAGCAAGGAGAAAAACCAGAAATCGCGACTGTGAGAGAACCCAAATTTTGAAGAGCCAAAAACGCCCAGATTTGGCATTGGATAGTGAAATCCAATGGGGGATCCATTGGTATAAACCTTGGGGCGAATTTGGGAGCATTAGCTATCCTGAAATCCATTGGAAATCCCAGTTTTTACAGCCCAGAAATGAAGTGACGGGATTGAGTTATTGGATAACAGAACTGTGAGAAATCCAAGTGTGAATGACTGAGCAGAGGTTTGGTTTGCTTGATAAACCCAATGAAGGCTAGAATCTCAAGGAATTAGCAGCTGGACCTTTCTATGCCCACCCTAAAGAGAACTGGAGGGAAGGGACGCCTGAGGGACTATGCAGCAGAGAAGGGGACCTTCCTTGTGTTGGGGTGCGGTAGGTATTGTGGGTGCCATGACTGCTGAGATCATTTGAGATGCCTGTAGCTTTGTGGTTGAGCTCACTGGCTTAGCATCCTCCTCATTTGTCATTTGTATGCTTGATAAACCAAACGGTGTGTTGGCTTAGCATAGCTGATGACCGAAACCATGGCTGTGAGTGAGCCCAGCTAGTTCTTCCTTAGTGGATACACAGCCCAGCTCTGGAGTGATCTCTCAGCTGAAAGAATACAGGCTGGATAGAGATCTATGGTTGGGTGGAACGTTTCTCTCACGTATCCAATCGTTGGACATTTGTGTTAAAAGATAAGTATTCTTGTGAATTAATTTATATACATTCTAAGTTCTGTAAAGTGCTAAATCTAAATGTTATTTATTCATGAGGTTGAAATTGAAATGAAGTCTGTGCATAGCATAAGAATGGGATTGAATCCCTGCATATGGAATCATCTTATGTTTGTGCTAGATGTGTTGAAGCATTGTTGTTGGTGTGCGTGCAAATGTGTTTTAATTCCGTTGTGCTTATATTGAAGCTCGAATCTGCACACAGAAGTTTTTAATTGTCATGAATTTTTGAAGTAATGTAATATTGGGGCTAAGTCTGCCAAAAGCCCCGTCTATGTCGTTAACGTTTCCTTCCCTGCATTTGATGGTGGAAGGGGACGTTACAGCACAAAACAGTGGAAGCGATAGGAGAAAGAAATGGAAGCATAAAGACAAGGGGAGCACCCATTTTCCATTGATTTCAAAGGGGGGGAGTTACTGGGATCACGCAAAGGATCAATTGGCATGAATACAGGGGAAGCACGTTGTGCGTAGAGAAGAAGAGTTCATACTCAAGGGGAGCTCAATTTTGATTGGTGTTGACATCAATGCCAACGGGGTATATTGTTGAACTTTTTTGTTGTCAATGATGTCAAACAAGAAGCATGGTGATGTTGAGAAAGAAGCATGAAGCCTTGATGCCAGTTTGAAGAATTTTATACAAAACAAGGATACCTATCCACACAATGTAGTTGGGTACATGTCGCACATATACTGGGCTACTAGGATTTTGTGCAATATAGATGGGTACATGTTGCACATATACTGGGTTTTTGTAAGAAAGAATCTCAAAGTGTGTAGAAAAGACCTAGTCGGCTTGAATGCATTATGATGGGTTAACTTGACCAAGAGGAAAAAGGTATCTGACATAAAGAACCCCCCACTTGTGGACAAATTAATCTAATAAAGGAAACAAGTGGTGATATAAATAAACCTAAGATTGAAGTGAAGGGTGTGTGTGCAATGGAAATGTAAAAGTATTTTGTGTTTTGCAATATTTGGTTTATTGGGGTATTAATGGCTCGCTGATCCAGAAGAAAGAAATAGTGAAGAGCCAAGTGTGCAGAACAAAAAAGAAGAACAACAGATAGTGTGCAGAACCATAACAGTGTACAAATTGAAGAAGTGTGCAGAATCATATCAGTGAGCCAGATCAGAGCAGTAGCATAATATACAACAAGATAAAAAAAGCACAAAACAAAGCAAGTGGAGTAGCATGCAGAACAAATAGACAAGCATGGTAGTTGCGTAGTACTTAAGTGTAACACACAAGTGCGCGTAAAAGTGAAACAGTGAACAAGACAAGTGTGAAGATGTGTGCACAAACTAGAATATAGTTGGACGGAAGAGCATCTATTTCTATATCTCAAGGCGGTAGGATGGGGAAAGGAAAGGATATTGTAGTCTCCTCTCAAGTTGGTTCATGAACATAGCAAGTTGGTGCTTTCCATAGGATTGGTGTCCTCACAAGTTGGATCCTGTAATCAACAAGTTGGTGCTTGCATGTGGGATTGGTGTCCCAATCAGATTGGTGTCTGAGTGAGTTTGTGCTCACATAATTGGATATTGGTGTCTCCCATCTATCTATGTAATCCAATTTTCATACATATATATATAAATGTTTTTCAAAATATTCTACACACAATTGTCTTCAATTGATATGTTTTAAATAGGAATTGGTGCATGATTTTTAAGGTGTAAATTTGTTTTAATCTATACATGGTACTAATTCACTCCCCTCTCAGTATCATTAAGAATTCCAACACTTGTACCTATATTTTAGTGTTTTTATTGAATGTTAACTAAGATAAAATATAATGTTTAATTATGTATAGTTTTGAAATAATATGATATTTATATATTAAAAAAATAAGGTTATAGATTTTATTTTCTTACCATAATTTCTTTCCACTATGAGTTGATCACATTTGTAGACATCAAGTAATGATGTACTTAAAAATATAGTAGGATAGATAATGAGGAAACAAACAATAAAAGGAGGAGGTATCAATATGTTTTTAAAGAAAATTGGACAATATATACATTAATTAAGGAAGTATGATAGAATATCATGTATGAAAAGCATACTATATGTGTAAGAGAAATGTCTATGGTGGAGTGTTAATAAGTGTTTATATGAATGCTTGCTGAGAAGTTATGTATTTTGATATCATAAGAGATAGTATATCGAGGGTGTGCTCTCTAACAAATCATAATCCACAAAGTGAAGGTTATGATAATCTATGAGAATTATGCAAGATTTTGCACCACGAGAAATGATACCACCCAATATTAACCTTAGGAATATAACTTCTAATAATTATGTCTTTATTAGATTTTGTTCGATATAATAACTTATCAATGGTTATTGATCTATGCCTTTCATGATGAGGTTTGAGAAAAAAAAAGAGCTTGAATATTTTTGCAAGATATTTAATTTTTTAAAAAGATATGTCATACTAATTTTTTATGCATATGGGATCAAGGATGACGAGGACATCCTTAATTCAAAGAGGTCAGAATGTCATGTACCAATTTCCCCGTGTAATAAATAAAGAGTTCTTGGAAATAAGAACAAAATGTAAAAAGTTAAAAGGAATTAGTTATTTTGTGATTGTGTAATAACCAAAAGTTATGATATGAAATTTAAGGATTGCTACTTTTGGTAACCAAACCCTTCATCTTCTATTTTAAATGGAATTTGGACATTGGCCTAGGGAAAGGGGTAAATCGAGAATAAAGGTGCTCGTGACAAGTGAGATACTTGGGAATAAAGGTGCCCATGATGTTGAGTATGTGATATATTCTTTGAATGTGTGTGTGGGGGGAAGGGGAGTGCATCTTTGACTGCGCACCTGACGATCCCCTCCATATAGTGCTCTACAGTATGTGTTGGGTGTCGCGCGAAGCGCTATCTCAAGGGGGGTTATAGGAGGGCACATGCTAACGCCCTCCCCTTCCGCGAAGTGGACATAGGAATGATACGAGCAAAGCGAGTTTGAAATTTTTTGGGCTATTTTTGGTTTCTTTCTAAAAATATGTAATTTAATCTCGATTAAGGTATTGGAGTCTATTTTGTAATCTGGGTTAATGTATTAGGTATTTGGATGCTGCGAAATACCTATATTTGTATTGTGAGTGGTTAATAATCAATATGAGAAAATAAGTTTTGATGGTTTTCCTGGACAAGGGTTTCCAAGGTAAAGCTCTATGTATTATGTGTGATTGTTGTGGTGTAATCTCTATTTTGCTTAAAAGAATATGTATGATTTTCTTCTCTACAACAGGTTTAAAACTTACACATGACAAGTGAGATACCTTGTATGGTAATACAAGAGAGTAAAACTAGCCAGGTGTTATACATGGGGTAACTTAGGGCCTAGTGTAATTATCAGTTGTGAGCAAGATAGATTTCCACAACGAACTCTCTGGAATCCAATCCAAGTGTTATCAAAGATAAGTCCTTGCACTTCCACTTCATTTAAAAGAATATAAATACAATAATATTTCTTATTGTTGGCTATGTTGAATCAATTTACTATAGAATAGTAATTTTGTAATGTGTTGAACTTCTTGGACAATGCATGGATATGAATACGTGCATTTATATTAAAAATAAAGCAAAATGATATTGTACATTCATTCATTTTATGATATATGAATTTAAATAGGAAATTTTAGAATAGGGAATAATACCCTCACAGTTCCATTATTGCTTAGGTGTATATGTTTGGCAATATGATGATATTATATTTGTGTCATAAGTCAAGTATGTCATAGCTCTCTTAGAAAAATTCAAAATGATTGAATGTAATCCTACATCTACACTTCTGGAAATTGGGATAAAACTCTCTACTTAGACTGACTCGCCATCAATCAATGAGTCATTGTATCAAAAATTGGTAGGTAATTTGATTTATCATATTACTACTCAAGCAAATCTATGTTTTGCAGTAAGTTATCGTTCTATGTTCATGCCTAAACCTTAACATGTACATTGACAAGCTACAAAATGAGTTCTTTGATATGTTAAAGGCTAATTAAAGGGAGCCTTGAATTTGGAATTTTATATTAAATATTTATTTCCTTCATGCTAGCAGGATATACTGATTTGATTGGGTTGGATCAACTGATACAAGAAAATCAACATCAAATTATGTGCTCACTCTCGGTTCATGGGTAATTTCATGGTAGAGTAAGCTACAAGCTATACTTGCCTTATCCTCCACTGAAGCAAAATACAAGCCACCCATCGGTACAACTTGTGAGGCAATGTGCTTACGAAGGATATTGGTTGATCTTCAACTTGATCAAACAAATCCAACCTCACTTTTCTATAACAACTAGTGTTTTCAAGATGGTGAAGAAGCAAATCAATCATGCGAAAACTAAGCATATTAAAGTTCATCACCATTACAATAGGAAGATGGTCGATAATGAAGACATTTATCCTGTCTTTATTATTTTCCTACATCAAAACAAATTGATGGCATACTGACAAAACCACTTGGTAATGATAAATTTGTTAAGTTTAAAGATAAACTCAGAAGTCATCAAAGGGGTTTTAAATTAAATCACTAGCCTCATGGCTAAGAATAATATATTAACATTGTGTACTTGATTTGTTGCTTAGGTTGTTATGTGAAGTGCTTATTTAGGATATTGTTTGAATTCTTTTGATAAGTAATTACATATTATCTGTAACTATCTAATACAATAAGTCCATGTGCAATTTAAAATTGTGTGTCATTTGTTGATTATTGTGTTAGTTCTTCCATGTCAAAATAAAATCTCAATTTTTTATAATTTAAAACATAATTTAATTGTTTTAAATGAAACTTTATAATCGTGTAAGTAATGTTTTTTTTAATATTAAAAATATGAAAATAAATTATTTAATTGAAATTTTATTTTTTAATAAAAATCCAAATTTGTATTTATACAAACTTTGAGATTTTTATTTTAATAAATAAATAAAAAACTTTTAAATTTTCATTGAATTTTATCTTAGTTTCATTAACTTTATATAAAAAATAATACTATTTCCATTGAATTTTTTTTCCAATGAAAAAAAAACTATTATTGATATTCAAACGAATCAAATAGTACAATGAAAACTCATGATTCAACTGCTAAATCAATTACTATTCTTCATGGAAGAACTGTGCTGCAAGAAGTTTCAGGAACCACTCATTGCTCTCAAAGCCACCATTAAAGCTCGGAAGATACTTACAACACTACATATACAAAAAAAACAAAATAAGGAATCCACTGATTCAAAAAGACCCAGAATCTAGAACCAACACAGGTCAATCAAGAAAATAAGTGGACCCATTGTCCAGGATGTAGTTGTCACACCATTCCTCCCAAATCAGTTGTCCTTCCATACCAGATAGCGCTTGTTTAGATAGCTTGTCTGCAAGAGAATTATGTTCTCTATAAATATGCTCGAACTTGATATTCTTATGCTTTGAGATTTCAAAATGTGTTTTAATAGCCCAGTGCCTCAGGTTCATTACATTGAGCTTGAAGTCACCCGCAACCCATTTGATGGCAACCCGAGAATCACCATATACCTTGATATTAACCAAACCAAAGATATTAGCAACTTTAAGAACACACCAGAGAGCCATTAACTCAGCTTTCATGTTTGATCCTGTACCACAATTGAGTCTAACAGAAAAATAATGGGAATCATTAAGATATATGACACCCCCAATTGCACATAAACCAAATTGAGAAGCACCATCGAAGAAGAGAACAGGCTGATCCACTTTGAGATTAAAAAAACTAATTCTGTCATTCTTCAACTTCAGATCATGAACCTCACAAGTTGAAAGCATTTTTAATGCAATCATGCTGCACTGCACAATATCAGGTGTAGAGTTCCGAAAGATGGCGCAGTTTCTGGTAAACCAAATTGCCCATGGGATGCATATAGCAATATAAAAATGCTGCTTGCAATGTCTGGACCATTTTAATAAGCACTTATTAAAATCCCCCACATCCCAACACTGTGAGATATTAAGACTTGTTGAAGCCACATCCCATATTTTACTAGTAAAAGTGCATTGGACAAATAGATGTTGTTTTGTTTCAGTTGCATTTTTACAAAGAACACAGAAACTAGGTCCAATCCATCCCCATTTACACAGATTTTCCCATGTCTTCAGCTTGTCTTGCAAAACTAACCAAATAAAACATTTCAGTTTTAAAGGAATAGACTAGTGCCATAGCCTCTTATACCACCAATCCTGAGGGAAGATAAACTTGTCTTGTACAATTCTAGAATAAGCAGTTTGTGCCGATACAATACCAGATGCAGGGTTTCCACCCCAAACAAGTTGATCAGTATCATTGTTCAATTTGACACCAGCTGAATTTAAATTCCTAATGTAGGCATCCCAGATCCAAGCTAAAAAACCAGAAAGACCAATCTCTCTAGCAAACAGCCACTTAGCATTATTATCATCCCCAAAACTGTGTAGTTGAATTTTATTCAAAGTGGACAGCCCTAAAACCTGAAGATACTGAGAGATGATAGGAGGCAGGATATAATCTTGTTCCAACCCTATGATGGGATCAATCCCAACACAAATCAATTTTCCTATCCCCACTTGCCATAAAAGGTCATTTTTGATCCAGTGGAATATTTTCATAAAACCCCTCCACATAGGAGAGAAATTCCAACTTACTAATTTAGGATTTCTAATCCAGCAGAAAACATCCGATTTTATATATTTGTTGTGAATGAGTCTAGACCAGAGGGTTTTTCCAAAAATACCCCTCCAAGTACTTTTTAATCTGAGAGCAATATTGAAGATCTCCAGATCTTTAATGCCCCAACCACCATATCTATAAGGTCTAGAAAGAGTATCAGCAGCAACCATAGGAATCTTTTCACTACAGGCAGTCCCAGACCAAAGAAAATTGAAGAAGTATTTTTTAATGGTCTTGATGATAAATGATGTAATGTCCCCAGCTTGACCCTATTGCATTAATATTGTAAATGATGTAAATATTGTTATTTAGTCATGGTGAGGAGCTCAAGGCCAAGGCCCCGCCATTGATTTAATGTTCTATGTATCGGCAATTAGAATAGATGCCTATGGTTCTTGTGCGAGAAGGGCACAATGTAAATAAGAAACCATGTAAATATGCAATTTTAATGAAAACACCCACAACTAGCTATGCAATGCAACAAAGAGATGGGGCATGATTCTACAAGGAATAGGGAGGGAAATTATTCAAACCCTTGAGCCCATGGTGTTAATCCATTTCATTGAGGAAACCCATGAACTCTCAACTACCCATTTGGTCTCATGCACCCAATCACTTAATCCTTCCAAGAATTGGTTGAGACAATAAATGCCTTGGGATGGGAGAGGTATGGCTGTCAATTTTCGTGCATGGGCAAGCCATCGACTTGGAAAATCGTGTTTTTGCTTGTGGGGCAAGAAAACCCCCACGAAATTGGCCCAAAAGCCATTCTTCACCCATGGCATTCTTCCTCTCACGCAGTCTGAGCCTGTTGGGGTTTTATCCTTCACGTTTTCACCTTTCCCTGCGTTTTTCCATGCCTGCAAACTCGTTTTTGGTTAGCTCATTGGATGGGAGAAGAGAGCCACGATTTTTGGGGTTAGGGAGGCCGTTTCTGCCCACGAAATGCCCATGAGCATTCTTCTGAAAACGATTCTTCTCTCCTGGGGTTGAATTCCCATTTTCTCCTTTTCGTTTTGGTTGCCCACGTTTTCTGGAACGGTCAGGAACCCATTGTTGGGAACTTCACTATAGAAGCGTTTTTCCCATGCCCAACACTTATGCTTTTGATGATACATGCACCCATCTCTTAACAGCCTGAGAAACCCAATTGCTGATTGGCTTGGCTGATTTTGATATACCTTTGGCTATGTGAGAGCCTGTTTTCCCCTTTTCCTTGTGGAAATCATGCCCAGCTCGGGGGTGGCAGTGGTGCTGAGAGATTGAGGAGCACACTGGCCTACGGTTGGCTGGAACGTTGCAGTTGCATAGCCAGTTGCTTGGGACTGCCTTATTGAGATAAGTATCCCCTTGTGTTAATTTGGCAATTATCAATTGATGAATAATGGAATGAATGTTGGGTGTGCTATTGAATTAAATTCCGCTGTGTTTTTCTTATGATTATACATTCCATATGTCTTTTATATGTTTTTAAAAGTTTATGCATACCATATGATCTTTTATAATTCTGCCAAGGTCTCTATTTAATGACTGTCACAGAATGCTGAATGTATGTTAGATATCAGCATGATTTACTTTATCTCTGTTGTGTTCTATAGCATGCACATGTACATGTCCTTGTATCAATGAGTTTGATTTTAATGAATATAGGGCTACTTGCCCGGACTGAGCACTATGATCCTCTCTATCACGCTGGTATGATAGAGAGGGGACACTACAAATGATGGCACTTCAAGCAAGGAAAACCAATATACAGGTATGTTGGAGAGAACAAACTTCACTAAAATAAGTTTGCCACCAATGGACAATAGCCTGTAAGACCAATGCGCAATACGAGTCTCAACTTTTCTCAACAACCAAAACCAATCCTTGATTTGATAATTGTTCGGCTTAAGATTAAAACCCAGATATTTGAAACCTTGATCTATGGGACAGTAGTTAAAAGGCATGATCGATAGGATGTCTCTAAGTTGTTCATCATTTAAAGAATAATGATAAAAGTTTGATTTGGCAGAACTGACTTTCATACCTGATGCACTGCAGAAAGTCTGAATAATTTCCTTGTACATAGACCACTCCTCCATAGAGTCCACACCAGCCACTAAAACATCATAAGTGAACAATATGTGTGTGATCACACAATCCTTTGATATCTTAATACCTTTAATCTGACCTCTCATTAAAGCTTGATTAACCAATCTGCTGAAGCCATCCATAATCAATATAAATAGAAGAGGAGAAAGGGGACAACCTTGTCTAATCCCCCTGGAGCAGCTGAAAAACTCAGATGGACTACCATTTACAAGCACAGAGATATTCATAGAAGTAATGCAGGCCATAATCCACTTAATGATCAAAGGAGGCACCCCAATTCTGATGAGTATCATACATGAATGAGTATGAGTCATAGGTTATTTTTGGTGTTACTTAGTATTAGAGCAATTTTACATTATATATGAATACTATAATGTTACATCATAGGTAACAAAAAGTGTGATAATTGGTTAAATAATATTTCTTCATGCTAACCTTTAATTAGGAAAAATGGAATCTTAATGATGATAAAGAATAATCGACTTATTTTTATTTATTTTATATAGAAAATATTGAATTTTATTTTTATTTATTTATATAAAAGAATATTATTTATATTTAATTTTCTATTATTTTTGTTTATTTTCCAATCATAGTCTCACAAAGATGACAAATCCTTTCAATCTACAGAGTTTTAGGAAAGGTTCAATGCCATGCTTCATTATGTAGCCATGAGAGTTCATTCATATTTTAGCAATGTTATATTATAATTAATATATTATTATTATCATTATTATTATTATTATTATTATTATTAAGTTCACATTCAAGCCATACACCAAATTGGTGTATGAGAATCCCTTGTTTATGGGTTAAGGGACTTTGTCTCGATTAACTATTAAAATCTATAGAGGTATACATACCTTACTCCCTCAAATTTCAACTTATAATTTTATAGAAAAAAATACTTGTTATTAAACATTAAACCCATTTAAACTATATATATAAAGTTTACAATAATCCAAATCCAAGTTTTTATGAGATAAGTGTACAAGGCACCAACACAAGACTTTCCTATATAATGTTCGTTTTAACTTCACGACTTATTGATTTTCCGGTGAGATGTCATGTCTTATTTTCCTTTGTTTTGTCCACATTAAAGTCGGAGTTTGGAGTCAAAGCAAAAGAACAAGGTACCAGAACGGATGGCCCTATAGCTTCGGTCCTTCAAGAAAACGGAGGTAGAGGGGCATACATATATTAATTAAGGCATGGGAATAGATGTGGACATTTGAATTGTTTCAACTTTATGGGTTTGGGCCATCTTATCAATGTAAGGAAGCTTTGTTGAAGAAAATGATGCTCAAGTTAAGTGTAACCGCGAGATTAAAGAATCAAAGAAGCATACCATGCCCTCTTATACGGACAAGTACTTCCAATCAATTTTTCCATCTACTCCATACAACTAATGAAAACTCATTAGGTATAATGTCAATTTTGTTATCTTTCCATCTACTCCATACAACTAATGAAAACTCATTAGGTATAATGTCAATTTTGTTATCTGTTCATTCAATCCTTTTTTGTTTCTAGTTTTTCTAAACCTAATCATATTAAATGCCCTGAAATCCTTGGTACTAAAAGGCCGATTTTGTAATGTCTAAGTCTTCTCATTTTGCTACGGACCTTGCACTTTCCATTAGGTAGAATATATATAGGACGCCTCTTATCTTCATATAAAACAAGAGAAAGTTGCAGAATATACAAGTTGGCCATAGACTTATTAATGAGGGTTGAGGGTTGGTATTTGGTATGGCTCTTATAATTATGAGTATTCTTTTTCATAGTACTTTGTATCAAAATATTTGGTGTGGTTGATGGAGTGCTAAGTAATTCATGAGAGTTTCATTAAGTAATTCATGAGAGTTTCATTATTGCAATGCTCTACTCCATTTGCATGTTAAGTCTTCTTATTCTGCAAGAGATGATGGAAAGACATTGCACTTTCCATTAAGTATAATATATATATGTGACACCTTTTATCTTCGTATAAAATATATATGATTTTTCGAAGTGGTCTTATAAAAGTTATTATTCTAGTTTATATGTTCATTTTAAAGACTAAATTATCACACTTATGCGCTACACCGAACTTTCGTTCCTTAGAATTTCTTTTAACACAACTTAAAGTATGTTGTCATAAGCTTGATATTGAAACAAATCACCATATTGTTTGGAACATTATGCCTCTTAAATTTGTTATTTAAGTCTAATGGCAAGGCATTCATATGGTCCTTCTATTATGAGATTAGGCATTGATACCATTGTCTTTTCAAGCATTCACACAGCTCCTTCTAGGCATTCATGGCTTATGAATACCATAAGGGTTTATCTTTTTTCTTTGGCAAGGTGTTTGACTTGTGTTGCCTATTTTTTGGAGACAAATCATCTAGTGTGACCTATACTAGGTGTTGGAGAACCAAGGGATCAAGTAGATTAGAAAGCTAGTGTTCCAATCAGAGTAATTTTTAGGGGCGAAATTTCGCCTATTGGCTATTTTTGGGGGTTTTTTTCCAAAAAATAAATTCTCCTATATTTATATAAAAAAATTTTTTTATCATAATATTCGCCAAAATTTACAATTTTTAGTAGTAGAATGTATGTTTCATATTTACTATTCACCTACCTATCTATATATATGTTTTTTTCTATCCAAAATAATTGCCTAGAATACTACACTTAAGTATACTATTAGAATCCTTAAAAAATACCATGGTTCCAATAGACAGGTGGTGTCCAAATGCACGATTACAACACTTAATCACAATAGAGAATAGCTCAGTATACATAAAAGTGTAAGAAACCAAAATATTTCCATACACAAAACATATTCATTCTTCACACACACTCACACTTAGATTGACCCATAACAAGCTTTGCTTTGCTTCACACTCACACTTAGATTCACACACAAAACATATTCATTCTTCACACACACTCACACTTAGGTTGGATGTTTTACACAATTTGTTGAAGGGCCACTTCTTGTTGATTATCCTAACCAAGGATCGTGCCCATTGATGGGATTCCATTTCTTTCCTTTTTTCTTTTGAATTTTAGTGGCCCAACATGTTGATTGGAAATTGTTGAATTTTTGTTAATGCTAGTTCCAATGTAATTTTTTCTCAATCAATGGGATTGGTTCCCTTTCCCTATAAGAATTTTATAAATCATGTTTTTTCCTCGCCCTTCCAATGGAACAATAAAGTGGGCATACTTGTAGTGGTGGGTTCAACTCT
Source organism: Larix kaempferi (assembly GCA_027924585.1). Lineage (NCBI taxonomy): Eukaryota > Viridiplantae > Streptophyta > Pinopsida > Pinales > Pinaceae > Larix > Larix kaempferi. The sequence goes on from BSBM01000792.1 coordinate 12,228,798, forward strand.
GTAGTCATCCATATATCAATGTTTTCACCTCCCATATTAATGGATGTGATGAGATCATTAGTTGAAGCATCAAGCATGGATGTCTCTTAAAACAAGGGAGGGGTCACCTAGTGATGTTTCAATTCCTAGTGGAAACCATTTTCTTCATTCATGTTAGTGCCATGTGAACAGGCTAAAACAGACTATGATGGACTGGTATATGTTCATAGCCTAGAATTTTTTTCCAACTAACTCCTACTCAAACACAATTTTGTCTAAGAGACCTTTGCCCAAATTTGCATAAATGTATATTGTTTCTGCAATGAAGGTATACTTTGTTGTTGCTTTTAGTTCCATGACAATAAACATTCCCAAAGTGTTACAACTACCGGTAATGGTATTTTCACTACGATATCAAATGGAATATTGGGCATTATTACCCAAACTATTTTTAGTGAGTTAGTGTGCTAATTAAACACATAATGCCATGGATTCATAAAGAGGTCATATTTTTCCATAAACTAGCAAGTTGTGTTTTATCTTACTGTGATGTCAAATTGAGAATGAAAAATAACTTTAAATTTGAATAGATCAATGTGAGGTACTCCAAGAAAGAACCCCATGTATTCGAAATTCACTTCTAGATATTTTCCATTGATGGTCATAGGACATTAAACCTACATATCATCCCATTTTTTACTTTATAGCCCCTCTCCTACTTAACCCATGTAATTTCATGCTTTAGAGTCCAAATTAAGGTTGCATTATCCACAATGAAGGATGAAATAAATGCATTCCAAAAAAGTAGGGAAGAATTCATTAGGTTTGACCTGGTAGAAAATTTTGTGATACTTTCTCTAGATGGAGATGAATATATTTGAATGAAATGAATTTATGTAAATGTTAGAAACTTCATTTGGAGAAACTTTTAGAATTGTAGAGGAAGATGTGTTCCTCCTATTCTTGAAATCCCCACAAAGATGGAGCACTAAGGGTAGCGTTGACTCCTTTTGCAAGTTATAATCAATTAGGGTATGGCAATTTTCCCTTTCTTTCTTGTAAATATCAACCTTTGTTTGCTAGAAGTGATCTCACCCTTGTCAAGCGAACCCCTCCTTGTGATGTATATGATATTCACATTATCAATCATGTTTGAGCTCTTCATCTCCATAGTGACAATGTTCTTGGAAAGGTATTTTACAAAGATAAGCATTCCCCCTCTCAGGAAAAAAATCAAGACATTCTTACATTCATTTTATCAAACAACTGGTAAGCTTCCTCTCAACTCTTGTAGATTTTTTTCCAAATAGTTTGCAAGAATCCTCTAGCCTTCAACACATTTGCGGGAAATTATGCTAGGAGAGAGAGAGAAGATGACTATTAATATTGACTGTGCTATTGAGGTAAAATAGTTGGTAGATTACTGTCACATACCCCAATTTTTGCAAAAATAATGTAATTATTTTATTATATTCCTGAGACATTATGTTAAAATTTATGCTAAGTAGGAATTGATGACTCAGCAGAGTCACCAGAAATGGAATGTAATTCTGAATATTTTATTATTAATAAATAAATTATGGAGACAACAGCATGGGAGAGCTGTTAAAAGAGGTTACTGGTCTAACTGGTGGAGGGAACTAGGTGGAAAGGCAAAAGACAAGTGGCAGCATCCTCAAACACTTCCTAAGTTGCAGGTGGCAACTTCCCTATATTTTGGGGTCATGATTCCCCAAGAAAGTGGAATCTGAGCAGGTGGCTCATTAATGACAGTTAACCCAACAAAGACCTAGGCAATCTTTTAAATAGTACTCAATGAACTGAGCTGGGGGTTCAATAGTTCTGGAGGGAGAATACATTCAGGTGAATGCTATTCAGGAGTCCCATTGAGGAAGTGGGATAAACAGTAAGGAAGTGGTTTGAGAGGGATGTTGCAGTAACTTGGTTCCAGTTTAGCTGCTTGGGCTGAGTGAATTGTTTTGCTGCACCTAGTTCTAGCCAGGGAGATCAGAGCAAGCTCGGGGGTCCTGAGAAGTGCTGTCTGGGCACTCTCCAGGAGTTGGTAGGGAGGAACAACCTCCCATTGCTGTTGTTGTCCACAGTTTGAAACAGGTTCTGCTACTTACTCCTATATGTTTATTAAGAATGAATTAATGCATGTTGTGTATATTGTTAATATGATTAAGTGGTAATTAATTAGTTAGTAGATTGAATATCTCAGAATATCAGTAGTAAGGTTGTTAAAAGTTACTGTGATTTTCTGTATGGTTAGTATGATTTAATATCTCTGTTTACTATTATTAATGCATTTATAAATTATATAGAAAACCATTCATACTTTATGCAATAGTTTATAAGCTGTAATCATAACCTAGTTGGTTTATAATTGTTAAACACAAACCCTAGCAGGAAGTATTACGAAGAATCATTCATTGTTAGATATTATAGTTAGGATCTTGAAACAAAATAAATAAAACAGAACCTTGCTGTCGAGCTGAAACATTGTCATATCATCACTCATTGGTCTTTTTTTTATCAACCAAATCTTAATCATAGAACTTAGTTACGGTTTTTACAACCAAAGCAACAACAGAACAGAAGTCTAATTCATCTATCGAGCACCACAGTAGGAAGTTATCATAATTCTTTTTCTTTTTACATTCAAGCAAAAACAGAGTTGAGACCAAAGTAACAGAAAGACATTACAACTGTAGGATTCAATGGACCCTATTACTCCAGTTCTCAACATTAAGAGTTTTTCATCAGATAAAAACCTATCTGTTAATTCCACACACGAAAATGAAACCGACAGAACAGTTTCCAGCTCACTATCGAGTTCCATTATAAAATCTTTCTTTTGTTTCCCTAACTACCAACAGTAAAACATTATAACTACAGAACCATAATATAACTAAATTCATTACTGTGCTTTCGGATTAGACCCTGGTATGCAAGAAGTTACAGGCATGTAAACATTAAAGAGTTTTTACAATGACTCACCCACAGCCGTAGCTCATTTCCACTACTTAATAGAATGTTAAACATAGAATCTATCCAGGTATGCTTTACAACAACCAACGGAGCAAGAATACCATTTCTTATGTTATAATAATCCAACCTGGGTGAGAACCCCAACTGGACAGAGTTTATTTTCAAAACAACCAAACAAGTAACTAAAACAAAATACGAAGGTGTGTTCACTCGAACCACATTATCCCAAGTTCTTAATAATAAGAAGTTCCAATAAAGGCAAACATGGTATTTAAATCCACAACAAAACTAAAACAAACATCACAGTGTTTTTGCTCATCGTCGAGCTCCCTTATCATTACATTATCTTTCGTTTGTTTCACAATTAACAGAAGAAAACCATAACGATAAAATCAACTATTAAAAACAAATCATCGCCGTAGTTTTTAGATTTATTTCCATCCTCTCTGACTTTACATATAAAAGAAATAGTAAGATTAATTACAACGATTCACCTATGGCCGTAGCCCTATTTTATTAAATAGAAACAGTAGATAAACATAGAAATCTTATAACGCATTCCATTCCCAGCTCATTGCACAGTTCAGAACAGAGACAGAACAAGCATTATACAAGCATGTGTACAGGCAGAACTATATTAAGATATATTTCAAAAAACCCTGGAAGTTATCCCAAACCTTTTTAAAAAGGGTTGTAACAAAACTTAAACACTGAGGTCGTAACCTCCCTTATAGAACAGGCTTACAAGCCTCTGTTCTCTTTTAAAAACAAATTTTCATCACAACTATTCGGTATCAAACAACCTAAGTGCCGAAAGGAGTTCCAATAGCCACAACAACGATTGAAGCCATGCTTCCAAAACTAAAACCCTACAGTGCAAACAAACCACAAGGAGGACTTGCCATGGTAGAACCAGGCTTACCCGGGATTTCCAGATGTCGCAGCCTGTGCCATCCATCAGATAGGTGGAACTCGAACCTGAAATGAAAGAACCAGTTGGTAAACCTTCTATACGTTGCTTGGAGGCTTAAACAAATTTATGTAACGATTAATAACAATTTTCTTTTGAAACCTTGTAGCTTACCGGAGGGTGTTGAACGCAGATGCAAACCAGAAATAGTTGATAGCCATGAACAACAGAAGGGTGAATTCCCTTCTTTCCACCAGTACGAATAAGCTGACAGCAAACAAGGGTTTCTTCTTCAATGGAGGTTTTAAACACACACCGGGTAAGCTGAAACACTCACGCCGTGACAGGGACTCCACAGTCAACAAAAATTTACGAAACCCTAGACTATTGACGAGCTACATTTGCTAACAACAAATACAATGCCGCTCAGACGAAGCTATGGACAATGCGAAGGATGAGATAGCATGCGAGCTGCTAAGCACACGGTAACATTGGCGACCATACCATTAAATGAACTCAAAGGATAAACCCTAGGCTTATTAACACTCTCATAGCTATCAACAGTCACTCCTAAAGATCTCCAGACGATAAACATTTAGCAAAGGAAACTGTAAATAATTGGAAGCCGAATCAATAGCACTGTAACAAAGACCACTGTAACAAAGACCAGACCTGGAGCTGTTGCAGACAAAACCGAGCCCGAAGGCGGAGGATAATGACGAGGTAAAGTTAGGGCTCATGTTTTATATCGCCAAGCACTTGGCTATCAATCAACCACGTAGCATTTTAAATATTTTCCTGCGGTGGGTCGAGACTTTATAGTCTCATTTCCAATTATTGCCAATCGATTAAAATTATAACAAGAATATTCAGATCCGATAACAAACCATAGTCCAAACTTATCCAGCTTCCTTGTTAACACATGTTTTCTATTGTTGTATGGGAGAACCATGATTTGTTTTAACCTACATTCATTACCGTCATGTTAATGACATTAATGTGCAAGATATCAACAATAATCTTATCATTAATGCTAAATAGAAACCCATAATATGCATAAATCATAGTATTATATAATTCTTCATAATGGAGAATTCATAAATCATTCTTTTAAAATCAAAACATTAGTGCAATACATGTAAATCTTGCATGTTATATATTTTAACTTTGACATATTACTTCATACCATATGAACGTTGTTCCAAAAACCCAGTCACGAGGTGCTCTAGACTTGGAGAAAGCTTTTCCATTACAAAAGTGAATTGGTGAGGAAGTAATGTAATTTTTACATGGTGTAGAATGACATAACACTAATTATGTCTCAACCCTAGCCTCTTGAGAACCAGTAAGGGGTACATCAGATTTATAAATCTACATTTAAATAGGATGAAAACAAGTAATAGGATTTACAATCCTACTATACTAGCGTCGCTTGAAATAGTTGTTAGACTTGTTCTTCTGTTCATTAATATTTCTAGAAATAGGAATAGTGGTGCAATTAAAAGTAAACCCTAAAGGAATACCACCTGAAGAATATGAACTGACAGAATATTATACAGTGCTAGTAATAAGCTAATTATACGTTGAAAATTATCCATATCTTTATAAGTGTAATCGTAAATCACCCAGTAACAACAGATAAGCAAAAAGGATCCGATTTCCATATTCTAGTGACTTTATACAGTGCTAAATAAGAGATATTGTTACAACACAAAAATAATATCAAAGAAACAATACTCCATAGGGATGCTTACATCTTTTTAATCAAGAACAATAGCTATCACATTCTCATGTAAATGGTCAACTCTCTATCAAGTAAGATTACATGAATATTCAGGGAGGGGTTTCTACCTTTAACACTTGACAACCTGTCTAGCATGTTTTAGACCTTTATTGAACAATATGGTACAGTTAAATGAATTGTAATGCTTTAAAAGTTATTTGCAACGATCCGTACTTTACCTGTATACCTGTAGAAAAAGGACAGATTGATGCGTTAGCTCGAAAGCTAAGTAAGCCCAGTCTGCATGGCAACTCCCCTTGCGGTTGAAAAACAGAAAACAATCAGCAACAATTAAGAAACTCATAATAATATTTAAGTTCAACAAAGATCATTCAGACACATTTACAATCACATAAGTTAAGCAGACAGTTAAATGACGGTGTCTAATAACATTTATTGCTATCTTAAAAATTTTAATTTTTTTTGAAATTTTTGGGTTTTGACAATTACCAAATCAACCCGTTCCTTGCACCATTGATTCTTATTTGTATTAAAATATTTAGTTTATTGAGTTTTATCAACCATAGTATCTTTATATTCATGAACATTGTTCATGGAAAATGTTTTATCTCTCAGTTTATCTCAACAACGGTGTTCTTGTACTCCTAAGTATTATCTATAGTGGAATCATTGCATAGGAATATTTTATTCAAGACCCTCAAGGACCTAGTAACATCATCCCTTGACATAAAGAACTTTTAACAAAGGAGGCATACTTAGTGGTGACATGTTCAGAAACATGGACCATCCATTCTGTAGAATTTAAGTTATCAAATGTATTATTACATGTCTATTCTACCTCCTTAATAGAGTAATTGAGGTGGAATTTAAAGAGAATATGATAATGGTTCTCACATATAAGCTTACCTATATTGTCTAGGTGCTTCAAAGTCTTTTGAATGGGTATATGAGAAATACATAAACTATCAAAAAATGAAAAACTCCAAATATGTTATTCATCTTTACGTGCGTGATAGATTGACAATGAAATTCAATGTATTGATAGTGTAATTGATGGTTATGTTTCATATTGTAATTTTATTTGAAATGGATAAGAGTGGAAAAGGTTCAATATTTAAATGGAAAGATATTGTTTATGTTGGGCTCTAGATTTGAAAATCCTTTGTATGCTAGAATTGAAATTGAATTTCAATCTTGTTCATCCCCTCTCTCTTCTCAAAGTAAGCACATAACCCCATTTCAAATATTATCTAACCTCTAGTTTCTATTGTATAGATTGAAAGGTCTTGCAAACACCCAATGCATTAAAATGTTAATGTGGTTCATACCCAAAAAATGGCTAGAGGATGTATGGAGGAGGATCGATGGTAGGACATTTCCAAAACAAGAGGTTTTGGTCAACAATTTTCAATGACCAACTATTTCTAGATAAATCACTCCCTTAAACACTTTAGTGGTATTAATACTTGGAATGACAATACAATCATTAATGAGGATGTTGAAATAATACAAAGATTTTATAAATCTTAATTTAGTTCATCAAAACTATTTTTCCAACATCATGAACCTAACTGAAGGAAAATGAATATGTAAGGCTAATGATGATGATCTCTATAGTGAAATGTGTTTATAGACTAAACCAAAAACACCTTATAATGAGATAATTTGTAAAAAAATTAATTCAAAACTAGTTGATTATGAATGCCATTTCCTTTTAACATACCCTACCCTAAATAATATAAAATATAACTTTACAAGTTTCATAATCTAATTATTTTGTTCAAAATTGGTACGTTTTTCTACTATGCTGAAATATATAGAGTGAAACATGAACCTTGGTTACTTTTTTGTGACAAGCATGGAGCATAAAATTTTATTTCTCAGTTTTCACCCAAAAACACAATTATTTGGCTGAAAAAACATGACTAACGTTTTTTCAGTTAGTGATGTTCAGAGCTTCATTTTCAGTTGAAACCTCTTTTGTTTCACTTGAAAATGTTTCCACTTTCCTAAGATATGACCATATATACTAGATCTAAAGTGATGTTTGAATATTTTTGTAGGGAAAAACAAGGTTTTCAAGGAAAGTAGGAGGTCGTGTGTTTAAAAAAAAATCCTTGATAGATGTCATTTATAACATTTATTATATCGTTGAAATAGGGAGGGAGCTGCGTTCTAGAAGTTGAAATACTCAACGTTTCGATCCAGAATCATCATCAGGAGACTTGTAATAGCTTATTTGGTTGAAAGTTACTTTATTAAAATAGATGTATTGAGTTCAAGTCTTGAAAAGTGCATGCAACTTTAAGTTGTAATATAATTATATTATAAATTACATCTCCTTTAAATTATAAAAGTGAGTCACTCATGAAGTAACAATTGTTTTTAAAAGTTACTTTTATAAAAGTGAGTCCCTTATTTTACTCTACAACTTGGAAAATTCATGTGCATCCATCACCACATGGACCAACATCGACTTGCCACATGACACCTTGGTTACTTTTCATTTCCTTATTCAAAAGGGCATAACTTCGACATCCATAGTTCATTTTCAATATTTTTTTGAGTTCTTTTCATATGGATAGTCAATTTTTTCTTTTGAATCCATTTTCCTATATATTTTAATTTGGCTAGTTCAAGTGATATCATGTTTACTAGTTCAAACTAATCTCATAGAAATCTCATACAGTGGCTTTACTACAAAGTAGGGATTTTACCAAGTTGCATTGGGAATATAAATTACCTTTTCCAACTATTAAAGTGAGCCAAATGGGATAATAAAAATGATGAAGCACATGGATTAATTGGAATTCCCATATCCAATTATCTACAATTTTACCTTCAATTAATTGAGAAACTAGATGTAGCTTGGTAAAATTTATAAATTGTTTTTCATAAACACAATGAGATTCAATCCCACTAGCTTGAAAAGCAGTTGATTTCTTCAAAGACTAGTGATTTCTCTTGCATTCAAGATGCTCTATTTAATTTTTAAATACATAGATTTTTACTTGTGGAATGTGAGATAACAAAGACAAATGACCAAGTTATATGTGTTATTCTTGCTGATCTTGGCAATCCCTATTCTATTTTTGTATCTACTTTTCACTCCACCAAAAAAGCACTTATTAGTCAAGGGGTTACTTATAAATATCCCTCTTTTGAATCCCTTTTTCTTTCCTTGATTATAGATAAATATAATCTCTTGAATCTTGGAGTGGTTAGCATCATAGGTACATCTAATAAATCCTTAGTAGAACAATAAAAACAAGGCCCCAATCATTTGAAGAAGCAACATCCTGCAAAAGCAACCAAAGCAAGGGTCTCAAATCCTTTCAACCAATTCCTACTCCCTAAAGTGATAAATGAACTAAATCAAAATGCAAGAAGTCTAAAAGACATTGTAACTTTTGTGGGAAAGATGGTCACCTAGAGTCTAGATGGAATCCTTAGAAGAAGAAACAATGAAGAAGAAGAACATCAATATTGACTATATTTTTTTCTAAATCTTCTCTTCGTGGACATGCACTTTCTCTTTTGGGTTTTTCTTTCAAAACAACATCTACTACTTCTTCTAATTAGTGGCATATTGATTATGGAGCATATTATCATATGGCTAAGGATAAAGCCATCTTTTCTTCTCTTAATTAATGTAACACCAAACAAATATTTGTTGCTAATGGTAGAAATCTTAGTGTTGTGGAGTCTAGAACAATTCATTTATATGATGACCATTTGTTGGAAGCCTCACCACAACATTTAACAAAAGACTATAAAACACACACAACAAACCATCAAAAAGAACAGTTTGGACGGAACGTTCAATCGATTGTATTCATCTTAAATTGTGTATCTATACATAATGGAAGTACTTGGAGAAGTACACCCGCTTCAACTGATCATTCATTAGAGTACATTAATGATGACAGTAAAAGGGGCCCAATGGGACCCTCCAACATTTTTTCCACCCCAAAGATCTTCTTCATCCTAAAGAGAACAAGAAGTATGCAACAACATCATGGGCCTATCCTCCTATCGAAGTAGTACTCATTGTGCATTGACCATGCATACCAGTCTACATAGGTAACTCGGCCGCAACAATCGCTAGCTGGATAGGAATACATATGTGTACAAGGCTCTACCGTGACTTGTTAATCTTCAGCCTCCATCTTCAATCCGGTAATAGTCCATCGAAGTCTCGCCCTCTCACTAGGGAGGTCAACTACCCTCACCGCAAGGAGGTATTTATGTTTAAAGCCTCATCCTTTCTCATCTAGTAATCTTTCCCTCAACTCAAGCATGGGCCTTTTGGGTCTTCGACTTTCTATACCACCTCTCTTCCTTCTAGCTTCTAAGGTCACAACCTAGGGACTACTCTGCAATTCTACAATGGGGGGATCAATCAGTTCAGTTGTGCTCGTGTCATCATCTTGTCATTAAGCTCTTTTTGTGCATTTTTCTGATGTCTTTTGCTTAAATGTCGTCTTCGTCTTATTCCATCATGAGGATTTAAAATACCTACAAGTTAAAAAAAAATCTTCTCACTATCCATGATCTTGTGATTTCTTTGCTAGTCATGGTCGACTGCTTTGGACTTGACTTAACTTGACTTACAAGAATCGACTAGAGATCAAATTGAATTACAATGGAAGAGGGGATCTTCTGCCACAAAGACGCATGTTTCATCTCCTCTGTGCTTTAATTGACTTCAGAAATTTAAACTAGAGTCACATCGGCATTAATGACTCATACAAACTCAAAAAATTACTCCAATTACATAATTAAAGATCAACCATATTTTTACATTGACCACATTTGACATTGACCTTATTTTGGCATATACTTTTGCTCGAAAAAATAAATGACTTGTTGACCAAATATAACATCGACCATATTTCTACAACATTGACCTCAACCGTATTTTAGCACCAACCACACTAGGTATCGACTTAAAGTAAATTTCAACCAAAATTTTTAAAATCAACCATGTATTAACTTTGACAACAACATCACTCAACCCAACATATTCTTGGTCGACATGGTTAAACAATGAAAACTTGCTAAGCTTCAAATACATCGTCATGTGTGACATATATAAAATATTGTTTCCAAACAAAAAAACAAGTTGGTTCTCAAAAATAGTTTTCCAAGAACATTAAATAAAGAGAACCTTCGAAACGCAGGTCGATGGAGTGTTGTAATCATGCAAACTACCAGTCAACGAAACTTCTCTAGTCAAATGTCAATATATATATATATATCTGGTCGATGTCTCCATGCAAGCAGTGGTACATAACGCTACCGCTTTCTTCCATCGAGTATTTCTAGAGATTACTTATCATATAGTCACATGTACATAGTATACAAAATAGACACCCATGTTCTGCTACTATGATGAAGAATAAGAACCCGCAACATTAGAAAACTGGCCTCTGCAAGTACAAACTTCAAGCCAAACATTAAGTTCTTGCATCAGTGTATACTTTCTCCATACGCAGATCAACAATTGCACAGGTTCTCTAAGGATTTATTCTATATTCAAATGAACAACAGGAAGGCAGATGGGCATTAAAATTTTTTGCGTAGGTATTCCAAAATGTTTCCATTGAACTAAATGCAATTCAAACCATCGACTCTTTCATGCACATGGAATTTTTGTATGCACACAGGAAAAATCGATAATCTTTCTTGCAGGTTCTTTGTATGAGCATATTCGCAATTCCTTCCATATTCAAACCACTTCTATCTGTTGCTGCTGTCATCCAGACTAGACAGAGGAGGCAATGGCGCCAATGTTGGAAGCCTCAACGCAACATTTAACAAAAAGATTATAAAACACACACAACAAACCATTAAGAAGAACAGTTTGGACGAAACATTCATTTGATTGTATTCATTTTAAAACGAGTATTTATACACCAGCATAGATCAGTTTTAAACTTGGATCTATCAAGCACCTAGAGGGACCCAATTTCTTGAGGTATAATTTTTTTACCTTAAGTTTTTGCACTTTAAAAAAAATTTACATCTCGAGATATTTGATCCCTCTCGGATTTAAGATAGATATATGATGATTTTAATTTTTTATTTTATATTTGGACATAGATTTTTTTAATTACTTTTTGTTTGGTTTTAATTTTTTAGTTTGTGAGCCGACATAATTTTTTTTAATTACTTTTTTTTTGTAGTGTCACATTACATAACATTATGTGACAACATCTCCCTCATACTAGGTTGTAGAGCACCTCGCTCCCCTCAGTGCAATAATGGAAATGGTTGGAGCAGTTACACCCTCTAACTGCTTATTTGCTAGAGTACATTAATATAAGATAATGATGACAATTAAAGGGTCCCTCCAACATCATTTTAATGATGTATTATATGTTCCAAGTCTTTCCCACAACCTTCTATTAGTATATCAAATAGACATTCAGGGGAAGGTAAAACAATAGAATTGTCACCTCACAAAGTTGTAATTAAATATCTAAAGGATCCTAAGCATGTCTTAGCAACTAGAATTCTTGTTTATATAACCAAGTTGTCTAGATTTGACAATGTCGCGTCATCATCTCTTCCACTAGTTTTTATTTCTCATAGCAATGACTTGATCAATATCTGGCATGAGCAATTTAGTCATCTAAAATATTACTCATTGCAGCAACTATGTAAATAGAATATGGTGATTTATAATCCCCTTGTTTCTACATAGATGGTGTGTGCTCTAACTATGTTATTGAAAAACGTCAATGGGGTTGATTTGACTAACATGCCTCTTAGCATGCCTTGGTTCCCTTGTAACTTGTTCATAGTGATTTTTGTGCTCCGCTTCACTCTGCTTCTTACTCCAGGTTCAATTAATTCTTAACTTTCATTAATGAATTCTCCAAACGCACTTGGTTTTATTTCTTAAAACATAAGTTAGATTTTTTATATTTTTGGGGCCTGAAAGGCCCTTTTATAAAAACAATGTGTGCATCAACTTTAGAAGTGAAGAAAAAATGATGGAGCTCAATATGTTAGCAACAAATTTACAATGTATTTGCATTTCACATGGCATTTAAATGGAACCTGTTGTTCCATATACACCACAACCAAATGGTGTTGTTGAGGGAAAGAATCACAAAAAAATGGAAAATTGTATGATCCAATCTAAGGGATTAAGACATCTATTTTGGGAGGAAGACATTAATTGTAAAAATTACATAGTTAATCACACAACCACAAAGGAATTAAAATATATAACACAAAAAGAAGCATGGTTTAATACCCTGGTTATTAATCCACAAACATATGTTATTATTTTGTTTATTATTGGGCTCTAGGTGTCGGTACTATGGACTTTGGAAATTATTGTATTTATTATTATTGTTTAATTAAATAACTTGAGTCAATATAGACAACTAATGAGAATGGGGTGCCATGGATTCCACTTGTGAGGCGGTTGGGGACTAAGAGTTGTTGATTCCCCTAACATTACTTGTTGGCCCCTATTTTTTATTATTTTGGGTTATGGAGAAACTATTGATTCCTCTTTGATAATTGGTGGGCCTACTCTGCTAGTGTGCCCTCCTTAGCCTCTTGTGATGCTCTTCATCCACTCATGCGCCCTTGCTGACTATTTTCATCCTAGACTCTTTTGAAAAGGTGTAATTCCCTCCTTACTCCACCTTTTTCTATTCTGGGAAGGAATCTCGTGAATGAGTAACTCCTCTCTCCCATGAATTCGATTTGGAATCTAACCTTTGGAGTTACCTCTCTTGGAATTGGAGTCACTCACATGGGGAATTCAAATGGCTATTTATGTATGGGAATGAGTTTTCTCTCACTCTCTTCTCTGGTTTTTCTCTTGAGATCTATAATGTAGCAAGAATGCTCTCTTGTCTAGAAAAATACATGCTATGGAGTAGGATATGCATTGTATTGTTGAATATTGAAGGCATTGTAATGATGTTTAAAGACCCTATAATGGGGATTGAAGATTGACTGTGCAGAACAAAATATGAGTCCTTATCCTATTGCTTGTCCCTATCTGAATCAAGTAAGTGAATCCCTACGGTGGATGGTGATGTCTTTAGGGACTTGAGTAGTGAAGGGAATTCCATTGCACCAGGTAGCGTAGATGGAATGTAAAGTTTAGATGGAGAAAGGTGTAGTTGTGGTTTATGACAGTGTGAAAAGGGTGCAACCATATGTTCTGGTTCACCTATTTATGATAATTTTTGGGTTGTGAGACCTATTCCATTGCATCTAGATCAACGTTTCTAGTAAGGAACACTTTTTTTTTCACTGAAAAAGGTTTCTATTTGACTGAGATATAGTTATTTTTGTGTGGCAGTGTTCCCGGTGTTGAAATGAGCGCACCATACCTGCTGGTTTGAGAGTACCTCTCCTGTGGATCTATGGCCTAATATCAGAGGTGACTGTTATGTTGAAAGATGCATGAGAATGGCATGTCTATGGAAGGGTGGAACATTGTCCTTTTGAAGCTTGTTTCCCATGATTAAGATTAGTATTTTATATTATGATTATTTACTGCAATTTCATAAATATATGTGCTTATGGATCCGATTTGCTTATGATTTGTATGGTTGTAGGTGACAACCATAAGATATGATGTTATATGGTTTTAGATGAAATCTTTCATATATGAATTTTTTTATGTTGACATGGCTATGGTTGGTAGTCAGTTGTGAGTATTTTAATATATGCTTATTTATTGTATTTCTAATGTATATGTGCTCTTGGACCCGAATTTCTTATGGTTTGTACGGATGTAGGAGACAACCATGAGATATGATGTTATTATTAATTATATGGTTGTATATGGAATCCTTCATATCTATTTTTTTATGTTAATATGGTTGTAGGTGGTGGTCAGTAGATCTGATTTTTAATATTGTTATTGTGGTTGTAGATGGTAGCCTATAAATCTGTTTATTATATTGTTTAAGTTATCTTGGTGTAATATCCCGAATTTTCATAAAAATTTAAAATTTTTGATAACAACATTTATTATGATATTTATAATTGCGGAAGTAATAATTATTGATTATGACAGCAGTAAATGAAAAGTTGTTAGCACTAAACATACTTTAATTCTATTTAGCAGCAAAATGACAGTGACAGATTTAATAAAATAATTAATGAACGTGATTATGATGACAAATGAATTGACAGTTTGGAAAATATGATGCGACACCTTTCTTTTGCAAATACTGACAATTTGACTTTGCTGCATAAGGGTGTCCTACGAGGTACCCTGGAGCTTACTTAGCTGTAATGCTAAAGCTTATTGAATGTCGTATGCACAGACGACAGGTAAGAAGTTTCATGGCTACGTGTAAAGTTCAAATTCAACATCGTAATTAATAAAATGTTATAATTATGTTGCATTTCACCACAAGTAAGCAGGTATGGGTTTCATTACTATAATTATTGTTTGTCAGATGTTGTCTTATAATTCCATAATGTTTAGTATAGAATCCTCTATTTACGTCATCATGCTGAAAGTCTTGTTGTTGTAATTCTTGTTGTTGTTATAGTCGTCTTCGTCGTCGTCTTAAGATAATAAATACTTGTAAAGTATTAGTGTCGTGATTATAATACTAATCGTCACAAGCAATGTAATAAGAGTCAGTATGGAGTTTAAGACTAAAGCATGGTTTAAAACAAACATTGGCTGTGTTACCAAATCAAAGTGTAAACCCTATATTAGAATGACCTTGGAAAAAGGGATAAAAGAACTATGGTTATTCTACTAACCATACAATCTTTATTGTTTGATAACCTATATAGTGATTTATAATGGCAACTATTCTTTATATAAATTTATATATGAACGTTTGCAATATTTCTAATGTTATGAAATTGCAATATTATGGTGGTCCTAAAAAGTCTACCATATCGAAATAACATGAAATTTGTTTTTAATACATGGCTAAACTTATGCCTTGATTCTCTAAGTCGATATTATAAAGTTAAAGTCCTATAACTACTATGCAATCGTAACTATAATGTTATTAAACTCATGAATAACCATTGGAAAACTATATTGTGAGTTAATATGCACTGACATGCATTAAGTGTTAACAGGGTTCGAGTGCTGGTTCATTAATGTGATATGAACGTTGAGCTACCAGGAGATTGTCCTTCGATCCTGTATTGAAGACTTGACATGAAAACTCCCGGTGACAAGGATCAATGCCATTCCACGTATGATGATAACACTGCAATGGTGAAAATTGAGGCCACTATGTAATGGTTGTAAGTGATACTCCTCCGAGCTGGAATGTAACACGATTCAATGTGATCCATCATGGCAAAACCATGCATGTGAAGTAATAGTGCATTAAATGCAAGGGTTGTTCGACCCAATGCAACCTTGCTAGCACACCTGTGATTCATCGATTGTGTTGAGTTTGGGTCGTTCGATTAAAACCCTATCATTTGTCGTTGATTTTCGTTTATGAGTTTGAAACGTTGTTCATTGCTTCTATTGTTGTTCGGTCTGTATGGCCGACAGGCTGCTGAAATTTCCAGGGTTAGCAAAGTTACAGGAGGTCTCGACCTCGAGTCCTATAGATAGGTTTGGTGTTGCAGGTTTTAATCCTTTGTAATGGCATTGTATTGAAAGTCTAGTTCTCTGGTTCACGTATTCGTTGAGTTGATAGTTTTTAGGAATTTTTCATTTTAGAAAGAGTGAAAGATACACCCAGGTGACAATGGTCAAAGGGTTTTCCTGTCTCGTCTACCAGCGTGGAAAGCCATCGTTTAAATGGTGAAAGTGGAATGCTTTGGTAGTTTCCAGCAAGGTAAACACTCCTGTAATGAATAGTTTTTTCCTTTATTATAATTCATCTTTCAGTTGAAAAGTGGAAATTAACTAAATTTTAACCATCGTTCTTATCAGTTGCAGGTTGTGGATAATGATTCGAGCAAGGGCTTTGGAAAAATAAAGCGTGCTTCCAATTCAGGTAAGCTCCGGGTCTCCCGAAACCCTCGTAGGTGCTCTACGCCTGTGGTTGACATGGTTTCAAGAAATGAGTAATAGGTTATGTCTATGGCTCGTCGTTGTTTGATGGTTGAAGAACTTCGAAGCACCATCAAATGATAACTGTTTTCGTTGATGTAACCTTCGTCTATTTATGTGCTTTTTGGTTTTCTACTTTGGTAACTACCTTCGTCAAACTGGGAGTCATGTAACTCATCTAAGCAGTGGGTTTTAGGGACTCGTTTCAAATGTTGGACTTGGGAAATAACCCATACTATTTTGTTTTGGAAAACATGTTGTTACTTTCGTTTGTCCGAGCATAACAACTTCGTTTTCTGGAAGTTGGATATTTGTAATGGTTCTTGAGAAGAACTCAGGGTCTCGATCTGTTTGTCTTTAAATTATGAATATATGAGTTGGATCCGAGGCTCGTTTACTGTAGATATTAACTTTCCTTTTGGAAAATGAACGCAATACTTTCTATTTAACTTCTCAGCAATGAAATGTTTGCTATTTAACTTTTCTGTGTAAAACTTTCAATGTTATGAATTTGATGCTATAAGTTGACAGCATAATTTTTTATCTAGGGTTTAGGTAGTCTGTCATAGAAGAAAATTTTGTAGAATGTAAACTTGAAAATGGCTAGTCTAATAGTTTGTATTAAACCGAAAACTAAATGAGTAAGAAAAGTAAGTCGGGTCTATGAAACTTGTTTCAGACAATAGATCTGTAAAAATAAGCTGTTGGAAATGGTGTTCAATTCGTTGTAAAGGAAACGACAGGCCAAATCCTAGTTCGTATTTGGTCTTTGGAAATGAAAGATATAAAATATAATTGTTTTCATAATAGTCCTTACATATGGTAGGGTTTGTACTGTAGAGTAATGTGGAAATAATATATGTTTAAAATACTGTGGATAATGATAATGGATATTCAATCAATGCAATCTTAGATTTACAGTGATACAATGCTATGTTTTTAATACTATAAACAGTTTGTAAAATAATGGAAAATACAACACTGACATTGGAAAGATACAAGTGATTTATGAAACTAAAATGATAAGTGTGAAACACTATAGGTTTTTCATTTCTCATGTTTACAGTTTGAATATCTATTGGGTAACATGACTGATAGCAATAAAATGTTTATAATATTTTTATTATCTGTTTGTACTATAAAATTATAGGAAATGGATAAAGTAAGAAATGAAAACAATGCGTGTATGTGCAATGTGAAAAATGTGTGATGATTGTTATGTACAGTCTTGATATGATGATCACATTCATTTATTTGCTGCTATGTTATTATAATGTAAACACAATATGATATATATAGAAATATGATTTCTATCTACTCTCTATGTACAGTAATGATAAGAATAATGCCCTGCAACTATACAGAAATTAAACACTGTTTGTTTTTCATATAGCTAAGGAAACATTTATAATATATATTGGATATTATACAGAACTTTCTACTATAATTTAACTATAGGACATAAAACTGATGATTATATAAATTACTATCTATCTATCGAATTCAAAATGGAAATATGCCTATTTTTTAATCTATTCTTAATTTGCGTATCTATACTAGAGTACGATGCCCAAAACAGCATGTGGAAAAATATAGATACTGGTTTATCAATTCAAAACATCATTTAAACTTTAACATTCAGACTTCAAACAAATTTAGAATTAGATTCTTTTTCGAAACAGAAAACAGAGATTACTAATTACACAAACAAATCTAATAGCTGAGATAGGGTAGAAAAATTTGTAAGAACCTGGGTAAATATGTAGGGCAACAAACAACCCAAGAAGACTGTTCCACCCAACCAATTCTTGAAAACAGTCAAGTACTGCCTTAGGACCCCCGAGCCTGTTCACTAAACCACTAGGAGGAAGAAACTCCAGGAATTAGGATTTCTTCTTGCAGTAGCAATTAACTTCTGAATCTTCAATAGTTAGCAGTCCAATAGACTTACACTAGCTACTCTGGTTCTTCTCAGCAATATGCAGACTTAAGATTTGCACTCACCACTAGCCTCCCTAATTCGAATCTCTTAGTGATCACCTGATGCACATGAGGAAAATATTATGCAAAAAATATTGATTAAGAGCTGCCTGCTCAATTCGAATTTGCCTTTTGTAGGCTACCTGGGCCTTTTCAGATGTTACTGGGTCATTAAATGAGTTGCCTGCTCACTCCCTCCACCTGGGGGATAATGCCACATTTTTAGGGGTAGTTGTCCCATAACCAACAACTAGTGGTGTGATGTAATTGCTGCCATATGTCCCATACCTTCCAACAGCTTTCATTCCTCCTAGTGGGTCAGTGAACACTCATTTAACAGTTCCCTTGGGTGTTTGTCTCCTAATTAATTTATTTAAATAATAATATTCAGTAATTACATTCATCCTTGATCAAAATTGATCATAATTACAAAACTTTGTAATTAAATTTAACATAAAGTATTTTGCAAATAAAATAATAATTTTCAGAAATTTGGGTAGGTGACACTTGAAAATATGGTTTTTTAATGGCTATATGGATGTATTAGATCTGATTATTTGAAGTTTTATTACATGTTAGTATCTTGCTTAGATCTATTTACATTCATGCTTGTATTTACCTTGCATAACATGTGCATATGGAAAATTATATGCATTGCAAGTTTGCATCGTCTTTGA
Organism: Larix kaempferi; assembly: GCA_027924585.1. Taxonomy (NCBI): domain Eukaryota; kingdom Viridiplantae; phylum Streptophyta; class Pinopsida; order Pinales; family Pinaceae; genus Larix; species Larix kaempferi. Next base: position 12,248,108 of record BSBM01000792.1, read on the forward strand.
AAAGGCCAATTGTTTTATTTAATTGGCTTGTTGGAATGATGGACTAGCCTTAGATAACCTTATTCCGATGTGCGTTTACCTTGATTAAGCCTTACCTTGGGTTTCCTGGTGACCTTGGCCTTTGTTTTGGGGTCGGGGACATCACAAAGTCGTATTAGAGTTTGAGTTTCAACTCTACAAATGTTAGGCCTTCTATCGTTTTATAACTCTATTTTTGGAATGTGTTGTAAAACAATTTTGACCTCCCTTATGTTGATGTATATGTAACTTCGGAATGTATTTCACATATATGTATATTGTATCCCTATAGAGATGTTATTATTCCTCTATATGGAAGTGTCGTCATTTATATTGTAAGTGTCGTAACTTATACTTGATGGGTTATTAGACCACCTTGTTGGGGTCGGCCCTGTATAAGTCATGTGGGTCAAAGGGTTATTAGACCACCCTATTGAGGGTTGGCCATGTGGGTCAAAGGGTTATTAGACCACCCTAGTGGGGGTCATCCCAGTCAGCATTATGTTAAGTGGTTAAGTTGAGGCCGACCTAGTTGAGTAAAGGTGAAGTCAAGTTAGTGTATAAATAGAGAGTGTGTCTCTCTCATTTTACACATTCTATTCTCTCACTCACACTTGGGAGAGTGGCGCACTTGTGGAGGAGGAGGCTCTGTTGCTAGGAGAAGACTATCTCTTGTATTTTGGTTGTACCATTGCTCTATCTATCTCTGAGGAAGTTATTGGGGTTTTTCACCTTTATGGTTTTCCCCAAGTAAACTCTGTGTCTCTTGTGTGCTTGCATTATTGTGTCCATGATTGATATGATGTAGATTTGTTGTACATGTTGTTCTCTTAGTTAAGATCCTAGATCAGATTGAAGTAAATTCTAAAAATTTAACATGGTATCAGAGCTAGCCTGAAAGAACGCATGATATGGCATGTATGACACTTGTTGCACTTACGATGCTAGGGCTTGATATAGCAAAAATCAGTCATCGTAGAACTTTCGCTATAAATCCATTTTGGCAAAGTTTTCAGATCTGAAAATTTTATAGGTCGAAGATCAGATCCCCATGTACCTTGTGTCCAAAGGAAAACCTCTAATTCATTGTACTTTGTGATTTATGATCTGTACAATAAATGGTTTCAGCCTCTTCCAGATTTGAGTCAAAATCAGGTGACCTTGGGAAAAAGGTCATAACTTGGGCTAGGAAGCTCCAAATTAAATTTCGTAAAAAGTGACAGGTAGTACACAGACTGTACTATCTCAAAAAAAAAAACAAAAAAAAAAAAACAAAATTGGAGGCCGAAGTTGAACCAGTAACACATGGCATGCTGTACAAGTTCACTCTCCTGTATTATCCCATAAATAGGTCACGTTGCGACACTTGGCATAACTCTCTCTCAGAGAATCCAATTGAGGTCAGACCTATCGACATGGAAAGATAACCGGTCAGGCTATCTCAAGAAACATTTTCAGACCCTGTGGATCGAAATGTTCGGAGTTACACCAGAAACAATCAGGTACATATTTCTGTCAAAACATAATTAGTTTTGAGCACCTTCATTCACGGCTTCCGGAATTTAGGGCTTCGGAGAAAGTTGGAATTTTTGTAATCAGAGACCACGGTTGGATGCTACTCATCAAAATAGAAATTTATATACCAAGATCAGATTTTTTGGTTGGGCAGAAGGCCAAGCTTGATCAAACCCCAATTTGGGACTTTGATCGGAAAGATGGAAAATTAGGGCTTCTGCAAAAATTGAAATTTTGGAAATCTGTGACCACGGCTGGAAGCTCCTCAGAACAATCGAAGCTTAGAGATTTGAATCAAATCTTTTGGTTGGGTGAAGCTCCGAGAAACTCAAACCCTAATTCAGGGTCCTCCCTAGTGAATCCAGAAATCTAAAAGGCAATTTCGAGGGGTGAAACTTTGCAGTTTTCAAATTATGAATATACCAACTTGATCAGCTCATCAAGGTGCATATTTCTATCCTTTCAGAAGTTTGAAATTCAAAGTTTGAATTTTTGGGGTTTCTTTGACAAACCCTAATCCAGCTCCAGGTCCAGTTCTTGCAAATCAAGTGGATTGGGTTAATCCTAGAAGAAGATGGATTGGTCACCTGCATAAGTGAAGAAGTTCCTATCTCAAAGTGAGATGAGGCTAAGGCCTTCCATAAGAAGATTACAAGCAATCTTGACAGGTATGGCTTACAGGTATGTTTCATGGTTAAGTTTATCATATGTTTGTCTTCATATCATTACATTACAATCTTGATTAATTACTAGACTTGTCATATCACCTTAATAGAAGATATTCATTGATTAAGGTTTTGACACTTATGAATGTACTAATGCATTGTGATGTTGTATGAGGTTTATGGTGTTCGCTAACATAAAAGGTACACCAAGAAAGACAAATCATGTTCTACTTCAAGAACATATGATCATGGTGACATGAAGACAAAGATTCATCCATTGTCATGGATCACATAGAAGATCTACTTTCGAGCTATGTATAACTTGGTCCTACAATGGTTAACCTATGAGACATGCAGGTTACTAGCACAAGTCACTGAAGAGAACCAGAAGACATTATGCGAGTATGTTAGACATAACTAGCTAGCATCCTAATCCAGGTATGTTTTTCCTATATCAAGCTAGAATCCTACCTTGTGTTAGGATCTTATACTGTTGTGTTGTTGATAATGATTATTCATGAAGTCAGAGGTTTGAATAGTCATGGTTGTATGCATATTATGTTTCTTACCATAATTGATGATTTAACTAATCAGAAGATTCCTAGGATCAAATAAGAATATGCATGAGTAAAAGAAAACTTCCCTGAAACCTTGAATACTAATGTTTATTATCTGTGAATGATCATTGTGTTTTGATAGTATTAAGATTATACTAATAAATGTGTGATTATGTATGAGACCTCAAGGATAACACAATGATGATACTAATAAGCATGCATAGTGATTAAGGATGGATGTAAGTTCAAGGACAGGTAATCCAGGAAGCAAAGATCAAGAGGGAGCACATTCCAATTGTTCCTACAAGAAAGCAAAGGAGCACACTTCAATAGTTTCTACAAGGATGCAGATATTCAGAGGGAGTTGACGACTTCTCACAATCCACATCAAAATGGAGTTGCAAAGATTCAGAGGGAGTCCACCCAGCAACCATACAAAGATAAGTATTTGAATTGTCATTTCTTACATAATGTTATTCAATGATGTATATGCTTATGTTCCTAGAATTAGGTTGTGTATTATGCATATTAGAATAGTTGCATTGATGAACAGTATACTACTAATATACATGGGTAAGTGGCCTATGGAACTGTACAACATTCCATTGCTACTTATCTAGAATGAAACCTCTTTGATGACATGTTAGGAGTTGTGCACACTCTTAACAATGTTCTGGTAGAGATTGGAAGGCATGTAGAAAGTTACGGAATATGGATAAATGTTGTATTGAAGCATTGGCTAAGATAATTGCATGACTGTATGACATATTTCTTTATGTGTAAGAATTTATTCTGAAAACTATGAGATGTTTTCTAATCATGCAATTTAACTTGTTGTGTAGGAAAGATCGTATACCATCACCTACAAAAGAAGGACTACAACATTTGTTCAGCAACAAAGTTATCTATTGAAAATATTGAAGATATTGAAGTTCCCAGTATCTAGGAAGAATGCCATGATCGAGGAGTACCAATCAATCACGAAGATGTTTGGGATGCAGTCCCAAGACATGAAGGGGAGTCTGTAGTGACTTCCAAGAGAAGTTACAATATCAAACATGCTGCAAATGGTAGCATAGAGACTTTTGCTCCTGTAGCCAGATACACTTCAATTAGATCAGTACTTGCTGCGGCTGCAGTGATGATAGGGAAGTATGCAGTAGAGATCCTAAAGAGGTTCGGGATGATGGATTGCAAGGCCATGGCCACACCTATGGCATCGAATCTAAAGCTTCTTTGTGATGCTTCATCTAAGCCAGTTGATGTCTCTATGTATCGTCAGATGATTGGGTCCTTGATGTACTTGATGAACACGAGACCAAATATTTGCTTTGCGGTGAACACATTGAGCTAGTTCCTAACGGATCCGAGGAGTGTTCACCTGGTTGCTGTAAAGCATGTTCTGAGGTACCTGAAGGGTACAGTGGATTATGGGCTCAAGTATGAAGCGAATCAAAAGTTTAACCTGTAGGGTTATGTTGATTCAGATTGGGCTGGCAGTGTTGCAGATAGGAAGAGCACATCTGGATGCTACTTCAGTATGGGATCAGGTGTGATCTCTTGGTTTAGCAGGAAGCAATCTTGTGTAGCACTAAGTACAACTGAGGCAGAGTATGTTGCAGCCTGTTTAGCTAGTTGTGAGACAGTACGACTACGGAAGCTACTGTCTGATTTATTTGTTCTCCCGTTGGATGCTACTGGTATCTTTTGTGATAACCAGAGTTGTGTGAAGCTGTCCGAGAACCCAGTGGTTCATGACAGGTCGAAACACATAGAGATCAAATATCACTATATCAGGGATATAGTGCAGAGAGGAGCCGTGAAGCTCCTGTATATTGCGATGGACGAGCAGATTGCAGATGTGCTGACGAAGCCACTAGCCAGGGTGAAGTTCGAGTACTTCAGAGAGAGGCTTGGTGTTCTTCATATTGATGACACTTCGAGGAAAAAGTGATGGACACATTTGCAGAAGCCATTCCAAGCATGTTGGAAGCAGGATCCTTCACATGGCTGTGGATGTAAGTGCTGGATGATGAGCATCAGGACGATGCTCCAGTTACTGCTTTGTATATGCATCATGTTGGATGCTGGATATGATCAGTTGGATCATTTATATGTATATGTATGTACGCATCATGTTAGATGCTGGATATGATCAGTTGGATCATTTATATTTATATGTATGTACGCATCATGTTGGATGCTGGATATGATCAGTTGGATCATTTATATGTATGTACGCATCATGTTGGATGCTGGATATGATCGGTTGGATCATTTGTATGTATTTTGTATATGCATCATGTTGGATGCTTGGACCATGTATCTGTATATGTATCAGGTGGATACATTGTATGATCAAGTAGATCATGTATGTTGATATGTATCAAGGATGATCAGGTGGATCATGTATTTGTATTTGTATCAGGTGGATGCATTGTAAGATCAGGTGGATCATGTATGATGATATGTATCAGGTAGATACTTGGTATGCATCAGGTAGATGCATTGTATGATCAGGATGGTCATGGATGACGAGCTTCAGGATGTTGCTCCAGATGACATGCAGCAAGATGTTGTAGTGATGATGATCAGGATGATCATGTGTACATCAGGATGATGTATGGTGAGTATCAGGTTTATACTCTGTGGCCATGGAACAGGTTGTGCAGATAAGCATATAATTTGTGCCCTAGGAGATTTGCAAATAGTCTTTCAAGGTTTTGCCTATGGCATGTAATTTGTACCCTGGGATATCTGGCAAATGGTCTTTCGAGGTTTTGCTTGGGAGGACATATAATTTGTGCCCTGGGAGATCTACAGATAGTCTTTCGAGGTTTTTCCTATGGCATGTAATTTGTGACCTAGGATATCTGGCAAATGCTCTTTCGAGGTTTTGTCCTATGGCATGTAATTTGTGCCCTGGGAGATCCGATAGGTTGAGCCGTGTGCTCGTAATCAGTCCTAGGATGCTCTTTCGAGGTTTTGCCATGACCACATGTAATTTGTGCCCTGGGAGATCCGATAGGTTGAGCTTTGTGCTCGTAATCAGTCCTGGGATGCTCTTTCAAGGTTTTGTGGTGACCACATGTAATTTGTGCCCTGGGAGATCTGATAGGTTGAGCCTTGTGCTCGTAATCAGTCTTGGGATTCTCTTTCGAGGTTTTGTGGTGGGGTCACATGTAATAAGTCCTGGAGATCTGGACAGGATGAAAAAGGCCTCAGATGCTCTTTAGAGTTCTTGCTAGTCAAGAGACTCTTTTAAGGTTTTGTGACGCACGTAATAAGTCTTGAGATTTCCACAGTATGGCTAGTGATGACGAAGACCTGTAGGTGGTGGGCCTACATCCAGTATGAAAAAGGACTGGCTCTGTAGAACTTCCTATGACGAGTAGATTCAGAGATTGATTGAGATAGCAGCAGCAGTGACGATGATGATGACTCGATGACGATTATCCAGTGACGATGATCCAGAGAAGAAGACTTGTGCTAGAAGACCTGTGTCGAGAAATACCTTCCTAGTTAAGAGGGAGTGTTGATGTATATGTAACTTTGGAATGTATTTCACATATATGTATATTGTATTCCTATAGAGATGTTATTATTCCTCTATACAGAAGTGTCGTCATTTATATTGTAAGTGTCGTAACTTATACTTGATGGGTTATTAGACCACCTTGTTGGGGTCGGCCCTGTATAAGTCATGTGGGTCAAAGGGTTATTAAACCACCCTATTGAGGGTTGGCCATGTGGGTCAAAGAGTTATTAGACCACCCTAGTGGGGGTCGGACCAGTCAGCATTATGTTAAGTGGTTAAGTTGAGGCCGACCTAGTTGAGTAAAGGTCAATTCAAGTTAGTCTATAAATAGAGAGTGTGTCTCTCTCATTTTACACATTCTATTCTCTCACTCACACTTGGGAGAGTGGCGCACTTGTGGAGGAGGAGGCTCTGCTGCTAGGAGAAGACTATCTCTTGTATTCTGGTTGTATCATTGCTCTATCTATCTCTGAGGAAGTTATTGGGGTTTTTCACCTTTATGGTTTTCCCCAAGTAAACTATGTGTCTCTTGTGTGCTTGCATTATTGTGTCCATGATTGATATGTTGTAGATTTGCTGTACATGTTGTTCTCTCAGTTAATATCCTAGATCAGATTGAAGTAAATTCTGAAAATTTAACATCTTATGTAAATGGAAGAGTTGGTTTTATCCATTATATTTAAAATGGAAGAGATTTATTTGTGCTAGTAGTAGTTGACAATGAACACATTGCAACCTCCAGTTATGTGAGTTGATGAATGAACAAGCAGTGTGACTATTGAAAAATAATAATTTAAACCCCTAATCAAACCAACGAAGACTAAAGATGCAGAAGTACAGTGAAGAGGAATCTATAGTAGTAGAGATCAGAGATCAGATTTCAACAGCAGAGATCATACATGGATTTTGAAGAAGGACATATGCCAAATAGCCTTGAAAAGAAGTATGTCGGAAGAGGAGAAGTAATATCAAATGGACAAAAGAGAAGCAATGAATCCTTAAGTTTGGAAGATTCAGTAAGAAAATGCAGAGATGATAATGAAAGGATCATTCACATTCAAGAACAAATCATGCATGACCTGAAACAATTGAAGGGAACCCAAAGATTAGCTCCAAGAAACCACCAGGAAGTCAGAATACATGAACCAAGAAGAGATTATGAAAGATCTAGATCGTCCTCAAGAATACCTCATCACAATTTCCTATGTAGAGAAGTAGAAAAAGTACTCATCAAGTAGTTCAGAAAGAATCCATGGAAGATCCCTAGTAAGAAATAAGAAGAGAAGATTTGCATTGAATGAACTGGTGGGAGAACAAAGAAGAATCATACCCCAAACATTTAATGGATAAGAGAAGCAAGGAGTAGATGTTGAAGCTTGGTTGTTAGGACTTAGAAATTTTTTCCAGTTGCATCAGTACACAACAAAATTGGAAGCAAGGGTAGCCATCTACCACTTGCAAGGTAAAGCATCCATTTGGTGGGATCATCTTGTCAAGTTGAAAGATAATGATGAAGATAGAATCTCTTGAAGAAAGTTCAAGAAATGCTTCCAGGAAGAATATATATTGGAGAACTACTATGACAAGAAGATGGGGGAGTTATTTGAACTCAAGTTGGGAAGCATGACCATTGAATCTTATGAGAAAAGGTTCCTAGAACTCTTGAAGTATGCATATTTCATAAAAGATGAGAAAGTAAAATGGTCTACCAAATTCCTATAAAGACAAGATTCAGTGTGACAGGAAAAATACTCTTAAAGATTCCATTTGGAAAGCAAAGAACCTATATGATCAAAATAAGAACAGATCTCCATATCATAAGGATTGGAAGGATAAGAAAAGAGACAAGCAAGAACATAGAAATAAAGGATTCAAGCCTCCATCATTCAGACAGAAATCCAAGACCACCTGTTAAATGTTGGACATGTAAGGGGAATCACTAAGTTAAGCAGTTCCTACTTAAAGAAAGTATCCTTAAAAAATTCAAGAAGCCTTAATTGTTGATGATGTTGGAATAAATATTCCAAGAATATATGCAACCCTTGATGGTAGACAAGCTGATCATCAGTCCTAGATGATTGAGGTAGTAGGTAAGCTTACTAATGTACCTATAGCTATTTTGATTGATTCTGGAGATAGACATCGTTACATTGCACCTAGCATAGTTGAGAGATGCCATTTGAAGAAAAGTAAGCTTGAGACAACAATTCTAGTACAGTTGGCTACGGGTACCAAGAGGAAAGTCACAAAAACAGTAAAGAAGTGTCCTTTGGAAATGAATGGTCCGAAGACCCTTGCAGAATTGAACTTCATACGTTTGGGTTCATATGATGTATTGATTGGTATGGATTGGTTGGATGCACATTGCACATCATGCCATACTTGAATATGACAATAAAACTTATACTTGCATGGGTGAAGAAGGTAATCAAGTGACAGTGAGAGGTATACCTAGACCCATATCTCCGAGACATACCACAGATCTGTAGTTGAGAAAGTGTTTCGGAAAAGGTTTCCAATTGTATGTAGCCCATGTGGAGGAGCCAAAATAAGGAAATGAACCAGAGTTACAAGACTACGCAGTGCTACAAGAATCTGTAGATGTATTTCAAGAATTGTCAGGAATGCCACCTAAGAGAGATATTGATTTCACTATTGATTTGGTGTCAGGAGCAGTTCCTTCATCTAAAGAATCAAAATGAGTACTCCATAATTGAAAAAGTTGTAGATGCAATTAGAAGATATTTTGAAGAAAGGCTACATAAGGTATAGTGTGTCACCTTGGGGAGCTGCTGTGTTGTTTGTAAAGAAGAAAGATGGAACTCTAAGACAATGTATATATTACAGACAATTGAAAAAAGCAAGAATCGTAAACAAGTATCCCTTTGAAAGGATTGATGACTTGTTTTACCAATTAAGAGGAGACAAAGTATTCTCAAAGATAGATCTGAGATTAGGATATCACCAAGTCAGAATCAAGGATGAAGACATCAGTAAGACAACATTCAGGACCAGGTATGGTCATTATGAATTACAGTTGTATCTTTTGGATTGAAAAATGCACCGGCAACATTCATGTGTTTAATGAATGGATTTTTTCAGAAAGTATTTGGATAAGTTTGTAATTGTATTCTTAGATGACATCCTTATCTATTTCAAGTCAGAGAACGGAATGAGGAACATCTAAGATTGGTTATGCAAGTACTCAAAGAGAATTAGTTGTATGATAAGCTCAATAAGTGTTCATTCTATTAGAGTAGAATTCAGTACTTGGGAGACATCATATAAGAAGAAGGCATCTCGATGGATCCCAAAAAAGATAAGATCTATTATGGAATGGCTAACACCAAGGAATGTATCTGAAGTAATATCTTTTATGGGGTTAGCAAGATACTATCGGAGATTCATTGATGCTTCTAAAATTTAGCTCATCCTATTATATCCTTGCATAGGAAGGGCATGAAGTTCGAATGGAATTCTAAGTGTGAAGACAATTTTCAAAGGCTCAAGTAAATGCTTAACAGTGCACCAGTTATGAAGATTGCAAATCCTGATGAAAGATCTATAGTATGCACCGATGCATGTAAGAAAAGAATTGGTGGAGTGTTGACTCAAAATGGCCATGTAATCAGTTATGAATCTAAAATATGAAAGAACATGAATAGAACTATGCCACCCATGATCTGGGGTTTGCAGCTATTGTTCATTCCTTGAAGATGTGGAGGCACTACTTGATGGGTAAGAAGTTTGAATTAAGGATTGATCATGATCATTTGGGGTATTGTTTTGAGCATCCTAATTTTAATGCAGGGTAGAGAAGGTGGATGGAATTGCTATGTGAATATGACTTTGATATCAAGCATAATAAAGGCAAGGAGAATAAGGTAGCTGATGCACTTAGTAGGAAGATACATGTGATGTATGTAGCAGTTGTTGGTACCAGCACATCAGATTTGAAAGATAAGATCATTAAATCCAATGCTACATATGAACATTACCAATGGGTAAGAGATGGATTGAAACAACAGAAAGTACCACCAAATTTTGAATATGTATATGTTGGAAGATAATGGAATCCTCATGCATAAGAACATATTTTATGTGCCAAACTCTAGAGATATAAGGAATATGGTTCTGAAGGAGATGCATAATTGAACTTATGCTGGAAATTCAGGTTATCAGAGGACAATAGAAGTAGCGAGGAAGCAAAAATATTGGCCAGGAATGAAGAATAATGTTGCAGAGTACATAGCTATATGTATGGAATGTCATAAAGTTAAAGTGGATCATCGACATCCAACTTTTGTGTTGTAGCCATTACAAATAATTGAATGGAAGTGGGATGTACTGATGATAGATTTCATCACAAAGTTTCCTAAGACAAGACTACATAATGATTCCATCATGGTAATGGTGGATAAGATGACTAATGTTGCACACTTAATTCCAGTAAAGACAACTCATAAGACAGCTAACATTGCAGACATCTATATGAAAGCGGTTTCCAGATTGCATGGAATTCCGAAGGCCATAATGTCAAACAGAGATGCAAAGTTTACTTCTAAATTTTGGAAAGGATTGTTCAAAGGATTGGCACAAATATGAACATGAGTATAGCATACCATCCCCAAACTGATGGTCAAACAGAAAGAGTTAATCAGATGATTGAGTACATGTTGATAATGTATGTGATGGATTAGCCATCCAAGTGAGAAGATTATTTACATTTGGTAGAGTTTGCTTATAATAATGGATATCATGCCTCTCTAAAGATGAGTCTTCTTGAAGAATTATATGGGAGAAAGTGCAATACTCCTACCAGTTGGGATAATCCAACAAACAGAGTCATGATTGGACATCAATTACTAAAGGACATCGAATATCAGATGGTTAGAATCAAGCATAATTTAAAAATAGCTCAGGACAGACATAAAATTTATGCAGATCATAACAGAACTGACAGACAGTTTAAAGTTGGAGATCATGTATTTTTTAAATTTAGACCCAAGAAGATCTCCTTGAACTATGGACCCTTTGAGATCTTAGCTAGGATAGGTATCATTGCATATGAGCTTGCATTGCCTACTTGCATTATAGTGCATATTTTATTTCATGTATATTTGTTGAAAATGTATATACCTGATGCTAATCATGTGATTTATTGGAATGTGGTCAAGGCGGAACAGAAAGGATATTTTCCAATACAACTAGTTTCCATATTGGGAATAAAAGTCAAGCTGATCAGGAATTGAGAAATCAGGCAGGTAAAGTTCCAATGGACCCATTACAGTCTTGAAAATGCTACTTGGGAGTTGGAAGATGTTGTGACGGAATCATACCCTCATATCTTTTGAAATTTTGTTTTGTGACATGTATGTAATAACATATGTCCATGGCTTAACAACCGAGGATGTAATACCCCAGTTGTTAAGCCCTGGACATATGTTATTATTATTTTTATTATTGGTCACTAGGTGCCAGGACTATGGACTTTGGACATTATTATTTTTGTTGTTGTTGTTGTTTACTTAAATAACTAGCTTAAATATGGACAACTAACGAGAATGGGGGGCGATGGATTCCACTTGTGAGGGGATTGGGGACTAGGAGTTGTTTCTCTCCCTAACATAACTTGTTGGGCCCTATGTTTTATTATTTTGGGTTATGGAGAAACTATTGAGTCCTCTTTGATGATTGGTTGGCCTAATTGGATAGTGCACCCTCCTTAGCCTATTGTGATGCTCTTCATCGACTCATGTGCCCTCACTGACTATTTTTATCCTACACTCTTTGGAAAAAGTGTACCTCCCTCCTTACTCCACATTTTTTTATTATAATAAGGAATCTCATGAATGAGTAACTCCTCTAAGTCTCATGAATTCGAGTTGTCCTCTAACCTTTGGAGTTATCTCTCTTGGAATTGGAGTCACTCAATTGGGGAATCTGAATGGTTATTTGTGTATGCGAATGAGTTTTCTCTCTCTCTTCTCTGGTTTTTCTCTTGAGCTCTCCAGTGCAGTGGAATGCTCTCTTGTCTAGAAAAATACATTCTCTCGGGTAGGAGATGCATTGTATTGTTGAATATTGAAGGCCTTGTAATGAGGTTTGAAGACCCTGTGATGAGGATTGAAGATTGATTGTGCAGAACACAATATGAGTCATTATCCCATTGCTTGTCCCTATCTAAATCCAGCACATGAATCCAAACTATGGATGGTGATGTCCTAAGGGACTTGAGTAGTGAAGGGAATCCCATTGCACTAGGTAGTGTAGATGGAAGGAAAATTTTAGATGGAGAAAGGTGTAGTAGTGGTTTCTGATAGTGTGAAAAGGGCACAACCACATGTTCTGGTTCACTTATTTTTTATCATTTCCATGTTTTGAAACCTATTCCATTGTGTTTGGAGTGATGTTTCTAGTAAGTAACACTTTTGTTTCATTGAAAAAGGTTTTTTTTACTGGGATACAACTATTTTTGTGTGGCATTGTTCTCAGTGTTGAGATGAGCGCACCATGCTTGTTGGTTTGAGAGTACCTTTCTTATGGATCTATGGCCTCAGCTCAAGGGTCACTGTCATGATGAAATATGCATGAACATTGAATGTATATGGAATGGTGGAACGTTGTTTTTTTAAGCTAATTTCCCGTGATTAAGATGACTATTTTATTATATGATTAAGTTTATTGCAATTTCATAAATATATGTGCTTGTGGATCTGATTTGCTTACAATCTATATGGATGTAGGTGCCATCCATGAGATCTGATTTTATATGGATGTAGATGAAATATTTCATATATGAATTTGTTTGTGTTGATATTTCTATGGTTGGTAGTCAATGATGAGTATTTTAATATATGTTTATTTACTTTATTTTTTTAGCATATGTGCTCTTGGACCCCATTTTCTTAAATATGGATGTAGGTGACATCCATGAGATCTGATGTTATTATCAATTATATGGATGTAGATGGCAGCATTCATATCTGATTTTGTTTATGTTAATATGGTTTTAGGTGGGGGTCAGTAGATTTGATTTTTAATAATATTATTGTGGTTGTAGATGGTATCTTGTAAATTTGTTTATTATATTGTTTAAGTTAGCTTGCAAATCTGATTTTGTTAATGGTTATATGTTTGTAGTAGATCTAATTATTTGATGTATGATTACATGTTAATAGCTTGTTCATATCTATTTACATTCATGCTTGCATTTACCTTGCATAACATGTGCATATGGAAAATGATATGCATCGCAAGTTTGCATTGTCTTTGAAAATGTTGATTTTTTTTATTTAATGGCTTGTTGGCATGATGGCCTAGCCTTAGATAACCTTATTCCGTTGTATGTTTACCTTGATTCATCCTTCCCATGGGTTTCCTGGTGACCTTGGCCTTGGTTTTGGGGTCGGGGACATCATACATGGAGTAAGAATAAACCAAATGTGGGTCCCTTTCCTGTGTTTGGTAGTGAAATGTGGGCTCACATACCTGATGAGAAAATGAAAGCATTATAGACTAAGAGTGAGAAGTGAATTTTTGTTAGATATCCTGAAGATATAAAATGTTGTATACTCATTCTCATTTAAATGAAATTATTATTAGGATATATGTCAAGTATGATCAATTTCTCTCAACTTAAATGCCTAATTCAACATTTTTTCCATCTTTGGCCTGCTAGCCATCTTTGACGCATGTTCCATCTTCTATTCCTAACATTTTTGCTAGTTCTATTATTCTATTTTCTTCTTTCAATGACGAGAATGAGTATGAAAATCCACCTATGCATGCCCACCCCATGCATTGAATCCATTGAACATAAACATGCACTAGCTCCAAATATTTTTTTACGGATTCATACATCACAAGAAGTGGTTGGTGATATTGTTGGTAATCCTTTAGATCAATATCATACATGTTCATAGTTCTAGTGAGCCTCTTATATTTTGGATCAAGTTTTAGACTCTTGATCCGGAGGCACGAGTGGACCACTTTCCCACCCACCTTCTATCATAAGATGGCTCCAAGCATACCATAAGCAATCCTTCACTATTGTAATAGCAAGAGTTCATTAGCTCCATCTATTAATATTGGGACTGTACATACTATTTAGGGTACTGAGTCTGTTGAGTTCAAGTGGCACTTTGGAGGACCTATAAAATAGGTGTGTTCCATTCCAAGATTGGAGTACTTGTGGGTGATCACCTTTTTGCATAAGCTATAAGGTATCAGGTGGGCAATGAACAACTCGCCTTATAAAAATTTGCAAGAAGTTTTTTCCATCCAAATTGGGATGCAACAGTGAATGAAGAATATCATTCATTCATGGTAAACAACACTTAGGATATTTCACCTCTTTTAAAATGGTCTATAAAACAAGTATGCATCAAATGAAAGTGTTGAGATACATGTGGATTTGTTAGTTTCTGGTGGAGTTTTTCTAGTAGAAGGAATTGACTATACTAAAACCTTTGTACTTATAGAAAAAATGAATTCCATCTGCTCTATATTATCCCTTGAAACTTCATATAAATTGGAGGTTCATTAAATGGATGTTAAATTTTCCTTATTACATGAGGATTTTCAAGAATAAATTACATGGAATTGACTTCTACATATATTCAAAATTACTCTAGTGTTATTTCTACCTTGAGAAATATGGCCTTAAGAAAGCTCCTCGGGCTTGGTATACTAAAATGGAATATAGCTTTCTTCTTGACATTGAATTTTCTAGATGTCAATTCAGGGAAAAGTTTAAGGATCCATACTTGTTTAAAAGTGTATAAGCCTTGGCAAATCTTATTAATTCTTAAAATGTCAACTATAAAATATTTGGTGATATTTTTCTAAAAATATTTCAGATTCTAAGGTTTTTATATAGTTTATATAATAATCTGGCAATTTTTAGAGTGAAAAAAATTTACCCCATCAAAATTGGGCGAAACAAGAATTCAAAAAATGCAAATTGGCGAATCTTTTTTTGAAAAAAAACATGAAAAAATAGCCCATGGGCTAAATTTCGCCCCTAAAATTTTCCTTGGATGTCATTATGACCCAAATGTTTATACCAAGAAAGTGGGAAACCATGTCATAATTATTTTTCTGTTATCAATGACCTTATCCTTGTTGGAATAGTAATGATGACTTGTGTGGTATTGTTGGTGAAATATCATTAAAATGCATAAATAACTCTAATATTATAAAATAGAGTTATCCCACATGCATCATGTAATTAAAATCTCTTATTACCATTCTTTATATAAGAGAGGTGGAAATCTATTTATCACACATGTGTTATGGGATGCTAATATTCCATACCTCTAGTTATATAATAGAGGTAAAGGAGACCCTTTGACGACATGTTGGAAAAAAATCATTGTGACATGATGGAGTGTGATGTGATGCATATGTGAAGGATGTCATGTATTGTAAGATAGAGAATTTTCAAGAATAAAGAAGACCAAACCTTCCCGTGCATGTTTCCCCATTTTGGGTTTTACCAGGTATATCTGGTGTATTGTTTTCTTGTTCTCTTGTCTCTTGTTTCTTACACGATTATTCTTGCGTGTCTCGATATAAGGATAGACTAATATATCTTTTCTATCAATTTACATGTTAGTGTAAATGGATTGTTTTATGTTATACATATTCTCAATATTCTAACATGGTATCAGAGCTAGTTGCTAGCTCTACCTTCTTCGGTAATTATTTGATTTTTTTTACAAGCAACAATTCTTCAAATTTTGAGTTGGGTCCTCCATATTGTATAGATTTGGAAACTGATATATCAAAGCCAAGTGGTATTTTTTTTAGATCTAGTCATTGTTAGATACATTTTTGAGATTTTTTTCAAACCATAACCCTCACCATTATTTTTTTAGATGTTTTTCAAGTTTCTCTTTATACTTTCTGTAGATATGGATTAAAATCGATAGTATAGTAACTTTCTATGAACGATCTATTTGTTTTGTAGCATATCTGGTTTGTTTTTTGCTCTAATTGTGTTTTGTTGTAAATTTCCATAAGGGATAGTGACTATTTCATAGTTTTCTGAATTATAGACAAGTTCAAGCAGTTACGATTGATTCACACCTTTTGTTCTCATAAAGTGTGAATACATCTAGAAATTTCTACCCCGCCTTCAACAAAAGCATGAATTCTTGTATGCATTCACACCTGATGAGTACAAAAAGTGTGAATACCCTTGTTTCGAAAGTTTTTTCTCCAAATCCACTTCTCTGCTCTTGGTTTCCTGTTGTAGGGTTATAGATCTATTGATTAGTTGCTGTTAGGATTTAGTATCGGTGAGAAATTTCAAGTTTATTCTATATTATCTTGGAATTTTTGTTATTAGGATCTTTTCTTTTTGTATTAGGGTTTATGTTCTTAGTTTAATCATCATGTTTCTGGATGTTGTTTTGCTCTTGTTTTATTTGCATCTGGCCTTCTTTATGTGGAATATGTTTTGACATTTTCAAGGGCATGTATCTCTAATATGTTATCATGGTGACCACAAGAAATGGACCTATGCTTAGGGATTAGTTTCTTAATGGATATATATTTTATATATAATTGATGTCATAGTTTTATTTGATCAATTTTTTGCTCAATATTCTAGCATAGTCTTACTCTTCTAATAATGACGATGCTTCTAACATGGTGTCATATTTTTGCTCACTATTTATACGTTGTTGCTAACCCTTGCTTGTGTAAAAGCAATTTCATATTTCATATTCTCTATAATTTCATATATCATGTCATGTATTTATTCTTATGGGTTTATCATGTTCATTATATGCTTTACTATTAGAATTTCTTTTGTGTAGATTAGCTCTCTATTTACTTCACTTTATCCATAAGAGTATTTTGTGAAGAGTTGTGGTACATCTTGGTTCTATCATTCTTTCCCATTTTAAGCATATTGTTGTGGTTATCTCTAGTTATTGAGCATTGTTCCTCTATAGCTTTCCCTTGAAAGCAACAATGTTGAAACCTTTTGTTATCCGGGATGTGAAGTTGTTATTAATAAGAAATATAATGTAATCAATTACTATCATATCACCATATTCTAGTATTAATGTATGAAATGAACATCCATCTTCTACTGTAAATCATGATGATTATCTGTGGGTAAAAAATTTCGATGGATAGGAATTTGTGTCTTGTACTCATGATCAGTCTACTATAGAGTTCTTGCATATTTCAGCTTAGTTGTGAAGATTGACTACTTGGGAAACATTTCGATAGATAGACCATTCGGGTCTTGTATTTGTGATGTAATCTTCAGTAGATTTCTTTGGTTATAAATACTAACTACTGGAAACATTCCAAAGTATAGATCTCGAGTTCTTGTATATTTGATGAGGTCTATATGTTGAAGTAAACTACAAGTTATGATTGTAATTGATGGTTGGGTTTAATGAATGTTCCCTAAAATCTTGTGATGTTGGGAAGGGGGGTTAGTCATCCTCCAAGGAGGGAAAGGCCCTCTTAATGGGTAACATCCAACGTCTTTTAGATCTTTCATGAACCCATTACCTACCCCCTAGAATTCACCAATGTCAAAGTAGTTGGTGTGGAGACCTAAATAAAATCCAACACACAATTTTATAAGAAAATATAGTGTCACCTACATATTATTGCAAGGAGTTTTGTCAAAATCATAAACCACCTATCCATATAGTTTTCAATAAAAGTTTGGTATGTGCACCTATCCATGAAAACACAATTTTGTGTAATAGGAGGGTGTAAATGAGTGATAGGTTCAACAAACAAGGTCATAAGTTCATCTTTTGAAAATTTTAAATCTCTCACCTCACTTTTATTTAAACCCATCCTATAGAATTCAAACATAATCACCATGTATTCAAAAATATCAGATAACTTCCCTTATGCATTGGCAATGGAATATATAATGGTCTCGAAGGATGTAGTGAGAGAAATGCATGATGGTTCTTTGATGCTTCTAAAAGAGCCAATTAGGTTTGTCAATGACTTAATGTCATTATCAATTTCAGTGTTTGGGTCTCTACCTAGTGGTTGGGGGTTACTGTGGGTCTTTCTTCTGTGGGTGATGGTGTGTTAGGTTTCTATTCACGTGTAGGCTCCATGACAATTTAATTTATATGTTAATGAATTTTGAACAAGAATATTTATTATTATTATTTCCATTCTAAATTTTTAGAAATTAAGAAATGTAAACAAAATAAATGGACAGATAAACATCCCTTGAATGAATGGAGAAAACAATAAATGGAAACAACAACAACCTTCCTTGTCCTTGCATGGTCACATGCACTTATTCTTCTCCCCAAAACACACTTTTTTCCCCTAAAAATGCATTGCTTGGTTTAGAAATGAAATAGAATTTGCAACTCTATTTTTTATTACTAGATAGAGAAACATGTGTGCACTTAGGAACACATGTGCATTATTAAAGCATGAGATTTCCTAGAACATGCACACATTCTTTTATAGTTTTATTTGTCAATCTAGTTGAAAGGTTTTATGGTGGTTCATAGGGATCCAAAACTAATAAAAGAGGAATGAATGTGCACTTCAAACAGTGTGTGTGTGTGTGCATGAGTTTTCTTTTGAGCTCCCTTTGACACTTTTTCACCCATCCACTTTGTGCGAGGTCTCAATTTTGAAGTTTCCAGGTCAACTTCAATTTGAGATTGTGCAACGTTTTGAATGTCCAGGAGTTTTTTAAGGATTCTAAGTTGAACATTTGAGGTTTGGTCAAATTAAGTGATTTATTCAATCCCATATCTCATGTAGATCACGATTTCTCTATATGTCCTATATAATTCGTTTTCATTTGGTGTTTGAGGAAGTGTTAAAGGTTAGATGTCAGCTGCATTCAAAGAGTGGGTAAATGTTGTAAGATAGTATTGGTTAGGACCAACGATTTGAATGATGTTGAAATGAGGTGATATAGGTCATCCATGGTTGTTTAAGTTAATGTTTAGGTAAGGAAGTAGGTTTCCTATGCTTTGAGTGTGGAACTTTGGGTACTATTTGAGCTTGTTCAGATAGCATGTATGGATGGAAACTTTGGCTAGGGGCAAGAATTGTGTGATTATTTCATTCATACCCAGATAAACATTTATAGGAATGTGTATGATACTTTGTGTTACATTTGGTTTGAGTAGATCATTCACAATTTTTGTAAATTAAAGGGGTTTGATTGCATATAACATCACCTTCATTAAATTTTGACATGTCTTGAGGGTATACTTGGTTAGCACCAAGATAAAGGGACATAGGGGTAGAAAGGCTAGGGAAAGTCTTCATGTATAACAAAAGCAAGGGTGGGATAGCAAGAGGAAGACGACAAGGAAATCCATTGCTTCGAAAAGGGAAGTGTTGACATAACTTCCTGGTATAGTCATGAAAATGTGTCATGATAAAGTGAGTTACAACATTAGGATTAATTAAGGAACCCCTAAGATATGGTGCTTAGAATTGGCTTGTGTCACCACTCAAATGTTGAGGAATATTGATAAAGTAGGACGAGGAGAGGAGGAAGGGATGGGGTAGGTCACTAAATTAAGTAAGGGATTAATACTATATTTTTAATGACATGCTAGTGTTATTAGGGTTTAGGGATTGTATGTTAGTTTGATTGGATTTATTGCAACAATGATAAATTAATTATCAAATTAAGTAAAAGAGAAAGAGAAACACCGCTAGTTCATTTTTCATTTCCCTCTTATATTTGTTACTTAAACTATGGAAAGGAAGAGAGGAGCTAGAATACAAGAGCATATATCCTAATTAACATTTCAACTCATTGCAAGAAAACATACAACACACATTATATTGATCATCTTAGTTTCCTTTGGTGATCAAGCAAATTGGAAAGGTACTGTAGGATTTACTTACCTTCTAGGTGGCCACAAATTGTTAGCTAGGTGTGAAATGTAAACTACCATAACCAACTCTAGTCTACAATAATTTACTTTGAATTAGAGGAAAACAAATACTATACAACAAGTGTTGTAAACCTACTCTACTCTATATACATGTGAAGTCATCTCTCCTCCTACAAAAGGAAAATAGTAAATACTTTCACTAAATGTAATGAATTAGTAAAAAATGAGTGGGTTATTGATCCAAGTGGATGTTAGTGGCCACCCACCTCTTCCACTCTTTCATAATGGCTCTCCATCTCCTTGGAAATTTTCTACATTTTTTTGCATCTCAAACTTCAAAGGTCATTTTGAGGCCTTAAACGTTCCCAAAACAATTAAAAAACTTCTCAAATATCATGTTGAAAGTTGTTCCTCTCTTCAAGATCTTTCGAATGGATTATTGTGCACCCCAAATGGAGTTTGTATTTGAAACTTGTGCCATGGGTAAGTTGATGTGTTGACTAGACTCCCCGGAGACCACATTTCCTTTGTTGCTTCATCTCCTGGGGTTACGGTTTTGGATTTTTAGGGTTTCCTTGCTTCTTAGGGTTTCACACTTTATGTTAAAAAGGAACTTTGGCCTTTTGTAATGAGAATATTGTAAATGAGTACAACATACACATATCTCTTCAGAGATAAGTTGCCACCATTATAACTAGTTGTATTCCCTTACAATTTACAGTGTTTTTCCATTTTATTCATTAATAGAATCTAGGTTTTACTGTACTACTATGCTTTTTGCCAAACATCTTTGTGTGTTTGTTTCCATTTTATATTTATGCCCTTATTTATTTCTCCAAATAATTCAGGTCAATGGTACCAAATAAATATAATCTCTGTTATTTCTCGGTGCATGTCCCCGACGAGATCTGGGTATTGAGAGTTGTGTCTTGGACTTACTGAGCTTGGGGAGGACACCCTCACCGTCCCAAGCAGCCTTACATGGAAGAAGAAAAGAGAGAAGGCAGAGCATGGGATCCTATTAATTTGTTGCTCCTTGAATCCCTCACACGACAGAGGAATGAGATGATGGATAATTTCATCCAGATCCGTTGATGACTACCAATGACAATGGAAGCACCTTTAACTTGCATTTGTTTCGAGGTTGCAACACCCGTAAAAGTAAAATTTAACTTTGACATTACTTTATTTGAAGGACAAATAGATGCGGATGCTTTGGATAAATGGTTAAATCTATTATAGGGTCATTACTCTATTAAAAAAATTGATAGCGAAAAGATCACCTTCGCACTCCTTAAATCCCTCTCCATATAAAATATTGGTGGGACAAGTATTGTGAAAGGTGTGTCGAAGATGAGTCTATAACATACATGACAAAACCATCTTGGATGGATTTTGTTGATGACATCAAGGAGGAATTCTACCCAGTCATAAACTATGATGGTCAGTACACGAGATGGACAACTTTGTGGTAGGAGAGATACCAAATGATGTATGGGATTTCACCAAAATATTTCATACCTTGCACTCAAAGCTAGGTATCAAAGACTCCGAGTAACACTTGATATTCAAGTACTGCAATATTCTACATGGGTACATCCAAATAGAGATAGATTTTATAAACATCTCATCACTTGGAGTTGCTTATTGGTATGTTGTCAAAATTGAGCAAAACTTTAAGCATAAGAAAGCAAGAGTTTAGGTCTATAAATCAACCACCACAGAAGTATGGTAAAGGTATCCCTAGCTATCAAAGCAAAGGACAAATAAAGGATATCCAAACTCATGAAAATCAGTCCAAGGCACAAGTAAATAAAGGTAACAGAAATTTAAAGAAGGACACTGAAAAGTGGTTTGAGTTCCAAAAAATACCATGGCACAACACCGATGAATTTATTTCGAAACAATCCTTGTTGGACGAGATGAAATCCTTGGAGCTAGACTCTAGCTTAGACTCTGATTCAGATCAAGATAAAGGAAAATATATCATTGGCATGGAACCTAGTGCCACCATCACAACCGCAAAGATCCAACTAGAAGAGCCAAAGGAGCTAGAGGAAGGGGAGTGCCTCTTCCTTTCACAGATGAGGGTAAAGGGGACTCTACTACATTTAATTGTTTATAGCGGTAGCCAAAAGAACCCAATCTCGGTCGAAGTCATAAAGTGGTTGAAGTTGTCAACAATGCCAAACAAACAACCATACAACATCAATTTGGTTGAGCCAAAGATGATACATCCATGTTAGTTAGCAATGCTGCCTATCCTACGACATCAAGCCCTTCAAGGATGAGGTAATGTGTGATGTTGCCCCACTTGAAAATTGTGATGCTCTTTTAGGACAACCCTATATGTGGAAATACCATATTGTGTATAATTCCATGCCATGTAGTATCACTGTTACTTTCGTATGCCAACTTTACAGGGTACTTGAGGTAGCTCTAACTGCTGAAGTCTCCTTGATTTCAACAAAGCAATGTCAAAAGTTAATCTCTCGGACTGGGAAATTTGTCCCCTTCATGGTTCAGTCAAAAGGAAAACATAAGGTCACTACAACTACCAAAACATCAATGCAAGGTTTCTCTACACAGCAGAAGCAGGTGGACTAGACTATAGAGGAAAAAAAGATATATTTTCCCCGCCTAAAGGGGTTCCTATACACTTATAGGTCAAACATTAAATTGATTTGATACCTAGTTCTCCTCTATCTAATGGCCCAATATACAAATTCTCTCTTCTAGAGAATGAGGAAATAAAACGTCACATTTAAGGGATCATTCAAATGATCTCCTCGCCTTGCAGGAGCCCAATTGTGTGGCTGCAGAAGAAGGATGGAATATGGTGACTCTATATTGATTATAGAGCCCTAAAAAAATCACCATGAAGAATCGATACTCAATCCCTCGGATTGATGATCTTCTTGATCAACTTAAGGATACCAATCTCTTCAATAAGATTGACCTAAAGTTAGGTTACCACCATGTTTTAATTGAGAAAATTGATATATGTAAGATAGCCTTCAAGTCTAAATCAGACCTTTTTGAGTGATTGGTTATGCCTTTTGGATTGATTAATGCTCTAGCAACATTCATGGGGATGATGGATGATATATTGAGTCCATTCAAAAACCATTTTGTGTTGTATATTTGGATGACATCCTCATCTTCAACAGAACATGGGTGGAACGTTTGCAACACATTTAGGAGATCTTAAGCACCCTATGGAAACAAAACGTATATGCAATTTGGATAAATGCTCATTTGACATGGAGATAATTCAATATATTGGATACAATGTTGATGAACATGGGGTACATATGGACTTAGCCAAGATCCAAATCATTCATGATTGGCCTGGTCCTATGACTCTAATAGAGTTTCGCAGCTGTATGGACCTCATCAATTTTTATCGTAGGTTTGTGTTGTGCTTCTCTTATATCACTTGGCCCTTAATCCAAGTGACCAAGGGTGGAGCCAAGGCCAAGTTTGCTTGGGGTGAGACACAACATAAAGCATTCAAGGATTTGAAATAATGCCTCTGCTTAGCTCTAGTCCTCACTTTGTCAGACTTGCAAAATCCTTTTGACATTAAGACAGATACCTCCTACTATGTTATGGGTGAAATCCTCACTCATCATGGACATTCAGTGGCCTATCATTGATTTTGTTCACAGGTATCACACCTATGATAAGGAGATGTAATACATTGTGCAGGCTTGTCATCAATGGAAACACTATATCCTAGGAAAGTAGACGATCATCCACAATGATCACAAGCTCCTGTAATTCATGCAGATGTAGGGAAAGATACAAAATGACCACAATCAAAAGTAGTCCAAATACTAGCGACAATTCCACCTAAACATCAAGTATAAGAAGGGTAACACAAATCGAGTTGCATGTTGCCTCAATCAACTTCTAATTTCCACCTTGACTACTATGCTCAACTCTTGTGAACATGAAACCTTTGGGTGGCCCCAATTATATGATGTTGAACCCATCTTTGTTGTTACATATTAGACATTGCGACTAAGAAGACTGGTCTCGAACTTTCATCTCTAAGATGAACTTTTAATCCATCTTTGTGTTCCTTCAAGTGAGAGTGAGAAACTAATTTGGGAGGTGCATTACAGTTGAGTTTCATCTCAGCCATCTTTGTGTTCCTTCAAGCGAGCATGAGAAACTAATTTATGAGGTGCATTACATTTGAGTGGCAGGGCACTTCAGTGTAGAGAAGACAATGGAGGTGATGTCGAATTACTTCTATTGGCTGAAAATCCGACAATACATCAGATGGTATATCAGATTGTGCATTGCATGTGCTATTGCCAAACCTGCCATAAAAAAGAAGGGGTTGTACACCCCTTTTCCAACACCATACATACTTTGGGAGTCTCTCTCCATGGACTACATGTTCTGCCCGCTTTCAACCAACCATGGCGATGACTATGCATTTGTGGTTGTTGATCAGTTCTCTAAGAGGCAATTTTAACTCCTTATAAGAAGAAAATCACAACAAAGGGCATTGCTAACCTGGTTTAGCATGTTTGGGTTCATTTTGTCCTCCCATTGACCATTGTTGGGTGGATTAATTGTCTAATTAATTAAACAACTGATACTACCAAAACATAAATTATCAACCCGAGGAAGTCTTTTATTTCAAAGCTATCGTGCAATATCTATGCAAGCACAATTTCTACCTAACACTTTTTATCTATTAGTATGGAATCAAAATTGATTATAAACTAGATCACATCTTCTCGAAAATAAATCAAACCTAAAATCTATTCATAAAACCAAACTGTAAATCTAATCACACTTCAAGTAAAATCAATTCTTATGAAGCAAGATCTAATTGCAGGAATGTGAAAGAAATGCTATGTTGGCCAACGATCTATCAAAAAGAAATTAACATAAAAACCACTATGATAAATCTAATGAATGAAATCATGCAACTATGATAAATCTAATGAATCAAAGCATTAACTGAATAGTAAACAAATCTACACAACTACAATCAACACTATCAGCATCTGCTCAGGGAAAAGGGCCCTTCCTCCACTGAGCAGAGTTGGAACTCCACAATGAAAGTCTACAACTCTAGATTATGGAACTGGCAGCATGTATTATCATAATGAAATTATTACACAAGAGTTCTGGATCAAATCCTACAACATAACATTGCTTTCTCTCCTTCCCCCAATACATTAGAATGATTACATATTTATACATAAAATGCTCTCAGGAGAATGAGAAACCGAATCCCCAACTTGTGATATGTTTCAACCAATTGCTAATTTGTAAAACCAGCCGCAACAGTAAATCTGAGAATTACATGTTCAGAGAACCAGCGATATAGCTCAAACCGTAGATTTGTTTGACGATTTCCTTATGAATCAGGTAAATGAGGTCGTTGCGCACAAAACCCATGTCCGAGATTTTCAAGATTCGTCTCTAGCTTCCCGCAAATCGAGACACAAATCACTATGTTCTTGTCTGGCACACGTTTCTGGTTGGAACTGTTCTGTCATGAGCTAGAGGCTGTCATGTTGGACTTGAGCACGAATTGAAGTCACAAATGCACATAATCAATCCTAGGAATGAAAACATGTTTTGAATCTCCATGTGTACTTGTGCTAGCATGCCAACTTTGGAGGCCTGAACCATGGCTGCTACAGCTACTAATATGAACAATCACTCCATAAACCATCATCAGTAAAATTATGCATAAGAGTCTTCAATTCATCAAAAATAAAGGAAAATAATCATGATTAACCACTAAAGCATCAATAAAATTAATATGGCATTTCTCGAGCAGTTACAACAAATGGATGGAAAATGGAATGATAAATGGGTGATAATAGGAAGAAGATGGATGAAATAGGTGTCGATAAGTAATGAAAAATAGGGACAAATCGGTGACTCAACAACCATGACAACATGTTCCTAAGTACCTTCTGGTCCAACCTATGGGAAATGATGGACGCCAAGCTGACCAAATTGACTACATTCCACCCCAAGACAAATGGCAAATAAAGGTATGAAATAAAATGATTGTGCATATCTTGAGAATGTACAACTCCAAACATCCTTCCTTATGCTCAGCATAGCTCAAGCTAACATTGATTTGGAAACTAATTTTTTTAACTGATCTAACACATCCAGCAACAAGTTCATGATATTTTACAGAAAGCCAATGCAAAGTACAAGTAGTGCCATGATCAACATCAGATTCCACACAAGTTCCGGGTGTGAGATAAGGTATGGTTTCATTTGTAGAATGAGTGCCTCATAGGACCCCATCGGACACTTCAGCCACTATGATATGGGTCTTACACCATCACCAAGGCTATGGGTGAGAATTATTTTCAATTAAGGATTCCCCCTTTCCTCGACTTGCACCCTATATTTAATGTGAAGCTGCTCCAATCATATTTTCCACCTCTCTTGGACATCTTAGAAGCAACCAAGCACTTGGCCCCCACAAAACTCAACCTTAATTGCATTGAGTAGGCGATAATTGACTGAATTATGGACACTGATATGAACAAAACCTACCAACAGAACATCGAACTATATATGGACGTCAAAGAAGGACACATTCTTTAGCAAGGCAAGTGCATAAGGGTCAAATCAACTGAAGTTTCTCCATCTAATGAGGAAACTTAACGCAATAGATACCATTGCTTATTGAGGAGGGAGGATAATCTAGGTGGATATTGGTGGCCGCCCACCTCTTCCATCTCCTTGGCAATTTTCTACAGTTTTTTGGATCTCAAACTTATAGGACCATTTTGAGGCACTAAACAGTCTCGGAATGGTTGAAAAACTCCCTGGTCTTGTTGAAAGATATTATTCTCTTCGAGATATTTCCAACAGGCTATTGCCCCCCCAAATGGAGTTTGTGTGTGGAAGTTGCACCCTCGAAAAGTTGATGTGTCCACTAGACACCTTGGGCCCCACATTGCTTTTGTCACTTCATCTCCTAGGGTTAAGGTTTTGGATCTTTCGGTTTTCCTTGGCTCTTAGGGTTGCACACAGGGTTTATGTTAAGAAAACACTTTGGCCTCTTGTAATGGGCATTTTGTGAATGAGCGTAACCGACACATCTCTCTTCAAAGATAAGCTACCACCATTCTAACTAGTTGTATTGCTTTGGAGTGTAACAATTCCTTCACCAAGTCCGAACAATAGGAGGGGACATTAACTAAATACATATTTCTAAATTTCGCTCCATAACCATCATTATGAATTTCATAACATTTAAATTATGTGTGCAGATGCATAAATGAAAACACACAGCAAAAATAAGCTCAATCCACACACACACAACGTGCATTCACAATCATAATCATAACATGCATTAATAAAAACATTGCATACTCAAATACAAGAGAACACTTATCTTTAAACAAAGAATATCCAAGCAACTAGTTGTATAAGACCGATTTTCCACCTAACCGTAGGCACTCTGTTCAACATATATTATTTTTTTTGAGAGGCCACCCCCAAGTTGGGCTATGAGGACACCAGGGCGAAGGAATCACCTACATGCTTCTCTCTCTCAGTCCAGAACATGTTCTGATATCTATGCTTATCCAAGTTCTCATCTAGAGCTCTATAGATATCTCACTCAGTCATCACAGCCATGGTACTCCTTCCGAATGCTCCACACAACACAAGGAAGGCATTCCCCTTCACTATTCCACAGTTCCCTTAGGAAATCCAACCCTTACAGTGCTTCCAGTGTATGCAGTAAGAGTCCAAGTTGTTGTATGCAGTTGGAGAACCTCCTGTAGCATCTATTATGGCTTCTCAAGTATTCATGAGTAGAAAAACGCAATGAGTAAGGGTTCCTAGCTTGCCCAACCTCTACGCTCACCTACAACCATCTATTTTACCTTCTAATCTGCAACTCTGTCTCCAAATTCAAATTTCTGGGTTATACACAGTTTGGTAATGGTCATGAACAATAAGAGGAAGCTCTACGTAGTGTAGAAGTCTACATGAGAGAATGATAGAATGAGTGTTAAATCCAAGGGATAGGAGATGAAGGTGAAAAGACAACTAACATAGCTCCTGACTATAGAAGGACAAGACTTCTAACAACTGACAAAACTGTCACCACCCCCATGTTTCCATAGCTTCATTAAGTAACTTTTCCCACCAACCTCACACATGCATTCAATGATTGGGTTTAATAGTAAAGAGAAGGTAATTGGCTCATTTAAAGCGCATGGCATCAATTAGATGAGTTCTAAGGTTGACATTTGGCTTCAAAGGATTTAGTTTCCCATAGACCTTCTTTCATCTTCCCCTTTGGTGGAATCATAGCCCCTCTAGTGCTATTTGAATTGGCATGATAAGCCAACCATACTGTCCAAATAAAAATATATGCATCATACATGCCTAGCCATTTATTAGTTGGGCCTTGGCCTTGAACTCTGCACTAGGAACCCATACTAGCATATTTACATCATTTACATAATTTTGGTTAAATACATTCCAAGCAAAATTGAGGGTATTACCTGGAGTTTACAATGTTTTTCCATTTTATTCATCAATAGAATATGTATTTTATTGTACTATTGTGCTATTTGCAACATCTTTGTGTGTTTGTTTATGTTTTATATTGTTTCCCTCATTTTGTTCTCCAAATAATCTAGATTAGATATTAGTGTGGCAAAGTTTCTGAAGAGAGAGAGAGAGAGAGAGAGAGAGAGAGAGAGAGAGACTAAAATGAAGCCTTATGAATGAACATGGGGGCAATTTAAAATAGATTTGCAAATGCTTGAGTGATGTAGGCAACTTTTATACCAACCATTGTAAGGGTATTCTTCCCAAAAATGTCAAACTATTGGTTTTGACCTTGTGTGACTCAAGGGATAGGGATAAACCTTAGGTAGTCCCCTCCACAAGAAAGTATGAATTATGGACCACATGAACGACAGATATAGATAAAGTAGTAATTTATAACTCATTTCAAACCCACTTAGAGGCAAAGTAAAGTTCAACCAAGTGACCGGTTCAAAGAGTACACCTTATTAGGGATATTTAGGAACCCAAGGATGTCTCCTCAGTGGATGAAGACCCCACTAGTACACAAGACCCCAGGAGGATCTAATTAGCTAGGTAATGGCCCAAATGGGTTAGCTAGAGCCATAACAAACATGCAACTGAGGAACCAGGGAAGATAAATATCAAAGTTTAAGCTAAAGGAAAACCGTACCATGACAATTGAATACCATAATCACACATCTAAACTATAATAAGGGAACTCAAAGGAGGCACTCCAATATATGTGAGCATGTCAAATATTCTCACGGGTTTCCATACTTTCATGTTTACTTCCACTTTTTTCTCAAAATTGAAAGGTGTTTTAACAATGGTGAGTGTTGGCCTTCTCTTCTTCCATCTCTGTGGGCTTCTTTGACATTTTCAACCTTTCTAACCACTACAACACCTGCTCTTGTGTACCTTTTTTTCCCAACCTTCGCATCAATCTAACCATATTAACTAATCTAGCTCTACGTACTAATTGTTGGGTTATTTATAACAATGCACAATTCATTAACTATATTTTTTTAGTTATTGTTTATGGGTGACCAATAAACATCTCGCAGTAGTGCATTTATTGTTGTTGTTTGAGGAGGTGATCAATATGCACCCCGCAAGGTGGCATTTAATGCGCCGAGAGAGTGCATATACACCATCGGATGTGATGCACTAGCACATCCAATGGTGTATATGCACCCCACCATTGTATTAAATGCTGCCTTGCGATGTGCATATTGATCGCCTTATGAGGATATCAACAATAGATCTGATTTAATGATTCCAAAGATTGATATCAGCAATAAATGCACTCCTAATAGGTATTTATTAATTGCCAACACTATGATCCTATGATTCTACTTAGTACTCAATATGATCCTATGATTCTACTTAGTACTCAATAGTCCACTCACATTATGGTTCCCTCGTACCAATATGATGCTCTTTGGTAGTTAAAGTGCACCTTGTACATACCATTGCTACTTAGATTATTTTCTTGAATCAAATCTTGACATCACATTCACCTTGAACGATTCAACTCATCTGATATTTTACATGAAAAATCAACTCCTCTCATTATTTTTCTTGCTAGAAGCTTTTCCTCTCTGGAACCGTGTTAGCTTTCATTCTCTCTGCAACTTGTACATAACTCACAAAATCAATCGCTCTAATTTTTTTTATAGAATTTTGATTCACAACCAATGTGTCACGTCCCCTCCCATCGATATATACATAACTACATATCTTGGGATTTTTTTCAAAACTCAACGCCATTCATTAGATTCATACAAATAAAAACCTATGTGTGTGCAGATCTATCAAACACAACAAAAGTAAAATTCTTCAACACACATATATCATGCAATTTCCAGCATATTGATAACATTCATCAATTAATTAAAACAATGCAGAAGTAAAACACATAGAGAAAATACTTTTCTCGATGTAATGTTGTCCCAAGCAACTAGCTATGTCGTTGCAATGTTCCACCCAACCATACACCAGTTGTGTTCATCAATATCTCAACACAACTGCCACCCCCGAGCTGGGCATGATTTCTACAAGGAAAAGGGGACTCTCAAGCTCAGCACAACCCAAGCAACATCATATCTAAGCCAAGCCAACCCACGGCTAGGTTTATCAGACCAATGTGAACTCTTCTATTTTTTGATGCTTGCACTCAAGCTCAAGCCAAAACAATGGATACCCAGAACCCATACCCCAACATACTCTTTCTATACACAACAAACACAACCATTGGGCATGGATACACATTTTTAACAATGGGATTTAGAAACAAGTTGGCCATGGGTTTTCCCCAAATCGTGGGCATACCAAAACGACTTATGGAGAGGGAAAAATCGACCACAAGGGAACAACTCGAATTTCCCACAAATATAGGGGCATCTAAATGGTGAAAACGACCTCCCAGTATGCCCAAGTCGGATTTCTTTTCTTCCCCACACCTCTGCAATGCAAAAACGGATTCCTCGTTGTGGAAAAAGAAGGAAAATGCGAAAAAAACATGAAGGTAAACACCTCGGAAGCTCAGATTGCGTGAGGGAGCAAAGGAAATGGTGAATAATGGCTTGGGGAGCAAATTCGTGGCTCCTTTCTTGCCCAGGAAGCCAAACACGTTTTTCCCCAAAAACTGATGGCTTGCCCATACCCGAATTTGGATAGCCATACCTCTCCATTCCCCAAGGCATTAACTATCTCAACTAACTCTTGGGAGAATTAAATGATTGGGTGCATAAGTCAAAATGGGTAGTTGAGGGTTTATGGGTTCTCTCATTGAGACTTGACTTGACTTAATTGGATCCAAGGGTTTGAATATTTCCCTCCCAATTCTTTATAAAAATCATGCCCCTATCTCTTGTTGATGCCCCCATCTCTTGTTGCATTGCATAGCTAATTATGGGTATTTTATTAAAATGCATATTTACATGATATTTGCAATTCCATTGTGTCTGGCTAGCACGCAAACCATATTCATCACTAAATCAATGGCGGGGCCTTGGCCTTGAACTCCTCACCACGATTTTATAACAATATTACATCATTTATATTTTAATGCAATGGGTCAAAATCCAAATATTATACAATGCTTCCCACAAGATCTCTACTCTCATGACATTGGCAGTAAACTCTGGCTTCCAACTTAACATATATGCATTTTGAATGGATCAATAAACCGACCAGAAAGATCACAATCTATAGAGAGATTAAAACATTATAGAGCAACAAACAATAAGGGATGGGCAGTATGGTTCATCATCCTCACACCGGAAGATTGATGACTCGACTGTGAAGCCAGACATCTAGGACGGTTGAAGTGTGTCTTGCTTGAAACTAAGGATATGTGAGCAGAAGGTAGAAAATGCATAACTATCAAACACGGAACTCCAGGATCAGATTGAAACCCCTGAACTCTCTAACATTCTAGTATCTGTTATATACCTGAACAACCACATAAGATGTATATATATGCACACTGCAATGGAAAGTTGAAACCGGTAAGTTATTGAAAACTCATAAACTACACACATCTGCAATGGAAAATTGAAACCGGTATGCAAGACAAAGTTAAACCCATCTGTGAGAAACGAACTTTAGAAACGACAGCTCTGAACCCAAACCAGTTTTCAGATATGAAAGCAGGAAACTATCCTGTCTAACAGTATTGCTGTCACTAAATCCTCTGTATTGATGCCTAGTCGTAAACCTTTCAAAAATTAGCATGTCAACTATAATCAGGCCACATTAGAGGTTTTGGAGGTTGTTGAAGCTATCCATGTAGTCAAAATTTGCACTTTAAATGGATTTGATGCTGAAAAATAAATTAATATCCCCTTTAACGTAGTTTGTATTGCAGATGCCTGAGGGTTTGGGCATTTCCCACTTCTGGAATTTATAAAAACGCACATTACACTGGTTTCGGTAACACCTCTGGCAACAAGCAACATAACCTGCCATACCACATATATATATGACCAAGCACAAATTCATCTCTACATGCATATAAAACCATGTATGCAGTTTTCAAACCAACCCATTTTATAAACAGTTCACGAAATCCAATGAAAATTATTATTTGGTAGCGAGATATCAAATTGACTTATGAGAACTTGCCCGGACAAAGAACCCCTCATCAACGAGTGTTCCGGAAGGCACCATTTATTTGGAGGAATGGGGTGACAATTTTTTACTGGATCAGGTTTTTTTTGCTTTTTTCTGAGTTGGTTATGGGATATTTCCCTGACATCGGTTCGTTGGTTCCGTTCTTTCAGGACTATGACTGCTTCTATGGATGGTTCTAGTTGTTGTGGGCATGCATGTTTGTGGTTCTTCTTTGCCGGTTTTGTTTAGTGCTGTTTTTGTTTTACTGTTGGTTCGGATAGCGAAGTCTCCATTTGCTGCAGGATTGGGGTTTCGTCTTCCCTTGGTGTGGCATGGTTTCCATTTGTATATCTGTTGTTGTTATTAGTCTGGTTAACTGGTTCTTTTTAGTGTGTATTGATTGGATTATTGTAATTTGGCCAATCGACTTTTTTGTTGTCATTGTTGGCTGGTATGATGGCTGTTTCTTTTGGCCTGGTTAAACTCTTTTGAGCTTGTGCTCTGTGTACTCCATCCTACTATTTCTAGTATTAGTAGTATGCACTTTTCTTGTGAAAATAAAGAACCCCTCAGCATAGTCGCTTAGTTTACAGAGAAAGAAAATAAAAAAATTGATAAATAGTATGCACTTTTTATTCTGAAAAACAAAAGAAACCAAGAAACCCTCAGCGTAGTCATTTCATTGCTTAGTTTACAGAGAAAGAAAATAAAAAAATTGATAAAGTAGCAATCATATGATCAAATACTAGTTCTGCAATTTCCCCTCGTACAACTCTGTTCCAGAGCCATGGCAGAATACTTACGATGGCCACGTGTAACAGAAAGCGCGCTTGAACGGGTTTAAGTTTAATTATTAAGACCGCGAAACAAATCTGGATGCAGCTATGGCCGGGCCAATTGCATTTTTACTAGAGAGGGCTAAAAGCGATTTTATAATCATACAGAATGGATTACACAAGCGCCCATCGTTTTCTCCTCTGCGCAGGAATACTCTTACTGGGCGTGATGGAAATAAGAGGTATTTGAACCTTCAAAGCTCACAATGTTTTCTACTAACAGTCTATGGCCGCACTCTGCACCTCCAAGGTTTGAAATACCTTTGAGCTTCAACAAGCCGAGTCAACTTAACATTCTTTAAAACCTTTAACGAGTTTTATAAAATCCCAAAATTCCAATTGATTGATCTGTTTGCATTACCGTCTTTCACTAATTAAAACGCACAGCATGGGACTCTATTACAGAAAATAACATGTACTTTGAAAGCAACGAAGAAACTCAAGGTTGGATGTAACTTTTAACACAAGTTTGACAGAGTAATATGGCTGGAAATGGCATGTAGTCAGCCAATAACTAGTCAAGAATTAGACCTATTAAACCTGCAGCAGAGTCTGTAATTTTATACAAACTAGGAATACTATTCTCTTTCAAAAATCAGACCAAAGAAATCCTTCCTCCAAATTGTGCTCCTCTTCATGAATACTGAACAGAGGAGGGGGAGAAAGCAGAAGACCTTCTGCCAAATCTGTAAATAAGTTGAAGGACTCGAACAAGTCTTCCTCCACCACTACACAGTCGGACTCACCAACACATTCTGTTGGTGTACAAACTGAGGACGACATACTCGAAACCGATTGTTCTGATAGCTCGACACTTGCTATCTCGGAATCTGAAGTGGAGGCTGCATGCTCAATATAACTTACTGGAGAATTTTTTGGGCTTTTGCATGCTCGTTTATTGGCATCGCAGCTCCTTCTAGAATTCCCTGCACTTTCAGAATGGAACGCAACGGCTGCTTCCGCAGCGGCAGCCTGAATGTGGCGCGGAGACGAAGAAATTGGGCGTGGAAGATGATCAATGAGCTCTGGGAAATTAAGCAATGCGTGCTTCTTGCCCTTCAAGTAGAATGCAGCGACGTCGTAAGCTCGAGCGGCCATCTCTGGCGTATCGAAGGAGCCGAGCCAGATTCGGGTTTTCTTTTTGGGTTCCCGAATTTCAGACACCCATTTCCCCCAACTACGACGACGCACGCCTCTGTATGCTGGATTTTGCAGCTTCAACCTGCTCTCTTCATTCGGACGCAATGGGGGAGCTTCGTCTTGCGTTCGAATCCTCTTCATCCCACTCTTAGCTGTCGGTGCAGATTTGCTGCTTGCTTCAGTGTCTGTAGTTGATGAAGTGAGCAAAGACTCGGGCAGAAAAGAGGCTTTCTTATCCATAGATTTTTGCATGGAAAATTAAGCAGGTAGGACGCTGCAACATAGTGTCATGTGGAGGAAATGGATGTTTAAATATCCAATTGAACGCGGATTTGCGCATCCATCACAGCTGGAATACAAAGTTTGTGATTGCAACTGGTGAAGCTCAAGCTCAGTGGAGTAGATAAAATATAAGGGTGTTCCACCGTGGTGCCTACGGACAAGTACATTAGGCGATTAAATCTCGTTTTCTAGTTACAGATGCATCCGCTAAAACAGTCTGGACTGCATATCTCTACCTCGATGGACTTAAATTTCTAACGCTCTCTTTTACCCAAATAAACCAACAACAATATGAGAAAAAAACAAAAAAAATTCTCGTTTGAAGTTGAACAAATTCTTAGAAAATTTTAAGTTGTCAGTCAGACTCAATATGAAGAAATTATACTGTGAAGTTACACCAATCACTTTCGGCGAGTCACAAGTCCCAACTGATGTCTTTTCGGTATACTGTTAGGTGTGGGTTTGGAGGCGGAATTGAAATCAAACAGCCGTCACTAAATATGTCAGCATAATAGTATTTCTTTATACTATCCCTATGGCATTTAATCCAGTTCTGAAGGTGGAAACTGGAAAGAATCAGAGGGAACAATGAAAAAGGTTTAATTTACTTGAAGATTAAAACACTGACCTCTATAAATAATAAACGAAAAAATCAAAATCATTTCATATTTACACAGCTCCTTCGATGTTTGTTTTAACTCCCAAAATAAATGACAGGGTATGGGGACGTTGGCCTATTCCTTTTAGGTAGACTCCCAGTCCATTCAGCCTGGCGAACGTCATTAACTTCAATTCCCGAGAAAGTGATACGAATAAAAGTGGAGGCGAGGACCTTGGAACAGTTTCAGATGTACCTGTACGATGTACTTCATGGTTTTCTATTTACAGAGTAACACAACCCATTTTCTTCATTCTTTTGCATTAAGGGGCATATTATAAGAGTTAAGGGGCACCAACACAAAGAGTGAATTTATTGTTCAGTGGCTACTTATGCATATCTCATTGGTACGGAGTATTCCTCTTCTTTTGTCTTGGGGATTCAATGGTTATTATTTTTTGGGCCCCTTTGGAATGTGCTCTCAAGATCATCCAGCTGGATTATTGGCGACGCTTGATAGATTGCTTTGGACATATTTCATTTGAACATGTGTTTAGAGAACACAATCAACTGGCCGATCTTTTATCTAAACGGGCTCTATCGGTCCCTGAGGGCACCATTTTCAGTGAGGAGTGGCGGGACAATTTGTTACTGGACCGGTTTTCCTTACCTTTTTTCTGAGTCAGCTGTTGTTTTTTCGAGATATGGTTATGGAGCAGCCCATCTCTCTGTGCAGGTCCTTGATCTCTGTGGCGGAGGTACTTGCTTATGCCTTTTTTTGGTTATGGTGTCTGCTGGGATCCTGAACTGGTGTTTGCGATTGTTTATCGCTGTGATATGATGTTGGACACATCTCTTATGATTTTGTATTGGCTCCATGTTTTGGGTGATGGACTTTTGTTTCTTTTGGTGGGATTGGCCCGGTGTAATTTGGCCAATCCTTTGGTTTTGTCTATGTACTACTATTGGTTTTTCTCACTATGTGGTGGATTATTGTCTCTTTGGGGGATTGGCCCGGTGTAATTTGGCCAATCCTGTGATATTCTTCTTTGTGCCTTTGTTGGCATTTCTCTCTATGTGTTGGCCCTAATGGCCGGTTGGTGGACTATTACACTTTGAGCTTGTGCTTGTATATCTCTCTTTACTATTACCAGCATTAATAGTAAGTATTTTTTCCAATGAAAAAAAATAAAAAAAATTATCAAGGAATTTGGCAAAACACAAAGTCCATGGATGGTGTTTTCATAAATCTAAAGTTTTAAAACTATGGAAAGCCATCAAAACCCTGAGCATGCAGGCACTATACTTTGAAATTTGTATACATCGAAACCATGACAAGCATTCAAATTTCTATATCGTTAAACTATGACAAGCATTCAAATTTCTATTAGATTTCACCTGATCAAGAAAGATTATAGATTCCGGATTTATTTATCCTACACTCTTATGCATCTTCAAAACTCCTAGAGCATGCAACCATGCTGGCATTATACTACCATGGAAACATAACAAGCATCCAAATTTCTACTAGATTCTACTCACTGGAAAAATGGTGATTTTGAATATTCTTTATCCTACTCTCTCACACACAGCCAACTTGGCTGACACACCTGTTTTTATCTTTGGAAAAATCTAAGATACCAGCTTCAACAATAGGTAACTTGGGGCAAGCATGGCACCAGTCAACATAGACCTTCCTAAATAACGTTCGTTTTCACTTCACTTTCATATTTTCTACTGAGATGTCTTTTTCTCTTCTTACATCTGCAATGATTAGCTAGCGGGCGTAGGTTGGAGCACAACAGAACCAGACCTCCGGAACGAATGGCTTTATAGCTTCGGGAGGGATGGAATTTGTCAGGCAATCTCGATTAGCCTGGTAAAAGTTTCAAAACGATGTAACCGTCAAATTTGAAAGGTGTACTGAATTTCAAATTCCAACCGGAAAATCTCAGATTTCGACCTTTCAAGGCCTGCCTGCCTGCATATATATTAATTGAAACAGCTATACGGATTGACTTGAAGGGCCCGAGAATCGAATATGGACAGTTGAATCCTTTCAACTTTACGGCTTTGGTCCTACATGACAATCTCTGGGCCAGGGGCCTGCTTACAAATGCATTCGTAGTAAGGAAGATTGGTTGAATTTCGTTGAAGAAATTGATGTTCAAGTTCAGGGTTGCCGCAAGGTTAAAAAGTGACCACTGACCATTCCAATCCAAGGAAGGATACCATGCCATTTTATACGGACAAGTACTGCGAATCAATTTTTGCATCTGCTCGGAACAGAAGAAAGCTGAGTAGGTATCATGTCAATTAAACCTGTCCATTCGTTCAATCAATTTTTTTTTCTTTCTCAGCGAACTCATATTAAATGCCATGAGATCATCCGTGATAAAAGGCCCATTTCTGTGATGAAAGTCTTCTCGTTCTCGAAACTTGGAAGATGGTGGGACCATGCACCTCCCAATTCTGTGATGTTCATGTCTTCTCAGTCTGCAACTGGACGATGGTGGGACCATGCAACTTGGACGATGGTAGTAACATGCACTTTGCATTGAATAGAATAAGAATAGTTTTATTTACAAAATTTGTTTATCATTTACTGTTTTTTTCAAGCCGAAAAAACATAACTTGAACTTGATATTCTTAAGGAATCAAAGTTACATCATGTGTAAACAAAGAGAAATGGCTTATACAACGTATCTTCATGCCAAAAAAAACCCCAAACACATTTACTGCAGATATACTGCCACTAGCAGGTACTAATAGACAGGTAACTAGGGAAATATAGACATAAACTTCCCCCAAAAAACCAGAATACAGACAGCATCCTCCAGGATTAGACAGGGAACCAGGATGATATAGACATAAATTTCCCCCAAAAAACCAGAATACAGACAACATCCTCCAGGATAGAAAAAAGCAGCAAATATCAACGGACCAAAAGAGAAACTAACTAGAACAACTGATAGGTACCCTCATCCAGAAGGACATTGTCCAACAACTCCACATAGTGTAGTAGGCCATCCATCGGACCAACCCCGACCTTAGATAACCGATCTGCTTCCTTATTGAATTCCTGGAATATATGAGTAAAAGAGATCAGTTCAAAAGAATCCTTCAACTCCTGAATTCTAGACATCCAGTGACTGAGATGGAGGACATTTAGTGAAGACTTCCCAGCAATCCAATTGATAATACAATGAGAGTCACCAGCCACTTGAAGCCTAGGGAGTCCTCACTTCCAAGCGATCCACAAAATGCCCCATAAGGCCAACAATTCCGCCTGAGTATTAGTACTCGAGCCAACACCCATCCGTAAAGAAATAACATGCCCCAACTTGATATGTAGCACCATGCCAGCCCTACAAAATCCATTCCACTAAGCCCCATCAAAATAGCCAACCGAAATATCTAAATCAAAACACAAAGGGATAAGAGCTCTGATCCTAGTATAGGCTTTCTGTTTGTAATAATCCCTGTACATGGCAATAGCTTTGAAAGCAACCTGTGGGTGTCTAGGGCGTTTTCCTTCAAACAAAGCATAGTTCCTGCAAAGCTAGACTTCCCATATAACAAATAAAGGGAGATCCCGGTATTTAGACTTCCTGTGAAACCATCTACACATAGAATCCTGAAAGGTGTCACCGATCCAAGCATCCCTAAAATTCAGTATGTCTTGACAAGAATTCTAGACAATAGTAATGAAAGGACAAGTCACAAATAAGTGTGTTACAGATTCATCACCATTAGCACAGAGGATACAAAAGCCAAGTCCAATGAAGCCCTGTTTAAGCAAGTTATCCCATGTGAGGACTTTGTTTTCCAAACATAACCACAAGAAGCAGCGCACTTTCAAGGGAATATTCAAGCTCCAGATTTTAGTATACCACCAATAGGGTTCTTTTTCCACCTGTTCATAAACAAGGAAGTCATAAGTGAGTTTAGCATAAATAATACCATTAGAATCTTTCCAATCCCAAACCAGTCAGTCGCGTTCATCCTTCAAGCAAATCCCAACAACCTTCAAATGAGTAACATAAATTTGCCACTCGGAAGCTTCACTACCAACAAGACCCAGATCATCCGAATGAAGCCATGCCGAGGACAAGTCACCCAAATTACATCCAGAATAAACCTGGGACAGGACCTCAATCTTCCTGGAGTGGAGACATCTCAACAAAGACGGTGAGAGTGTGAAATCGTCCTGCATCCCCATAATCGGGTCAATGCCTATTTGTTCCCCAATACTAGGACCAACATTCCAACATAGCCGCTTCTTCAAAATCGGAAGGGTTTTACATAAACCTCTCCAGATGGCAAAGGAATTCATGCATACAGTAGGAGTATTACGAATCGAAATGTAGGGCAGCATTGACCTGAGATATTTCTTCCTGATAATAGCACTCCATAAGCTTTCACCAAAGAGAGCACGCCAAAGTGTTTTAGCCCCCAGAGCATCTGCAAACCAGCCAATATGTTTTAGACCCCAACCACCTAAGTACTTTGGAAGTGAAATACTCTGCTAGGTAGTAAGATGAAATTTTGACTGAGAAGAATTTCTAGCCCAGAGAAACTGAAACATATGTTTCTTGATACATTCCAAAATAGCCTTTGGCACCAGTGCCAAGGACATCCAATATATCGGAAGACTCTGAAGGGCAGAGTTAATAAAAAGTAATTTGCCACCTAAAGATAAAAACCTGTAAGTCCAAGTATTAATACGTTTCTCAACATGACGAACAAGCCAAAACCAATCATTAATAGAATAGCAGTTGGGATTTAGAATAAAGCCAAGATACAGAATCCCATCCTGAAGAGGCTGCCACTGAAAAGGAAACAAAGATTCCAGTTGCTGACGAAAACTTAAATTCGGTTCCAAATCCAAGCTGATGAACAAAGTGGATTTAAGAGGACCCACTTCCATACCAGAAGCAAGACAAAAAAGCTTCAGGATATCAGAAAAAAAGCTCCAATCCAGCACATAGCCCCTTCCAAAAATCAAAACATCGTCAACAAACAACAAATGTGAAATGGAAATCCCAGGGGACAGTTGGATACCAGAAAAGTGTTTATCCTCTTTAGCCAGTTTAATAAGGAGACTAAATCCCTCAATAACCATCAGAAACAGTAAGGGAGAAAGAAGGCATTCTTGTCTCAGACCCCTGTCCCCCTTAAAGAAAGCAGTGGGGTGACCATTAACCAGAACCGAAAATTTTGCACTAGAAACACATCCGAGAATCCAATTCGTAGCTTCATATGGTATACCAGATTGGATAAGAATAAATGTTAGAAAATTCCAGTCAACACGGTTATATGCCTTCATAAGGTCTATTTTCAAAATAATGGCTTTCAAAATCTTCTGCTTAATTGAATGAATACATTCTTGAGCCACTCCAATGGCATCAAGGATCTGGCGATTCAAGAGAAATCCAAACTGTTCCTTAGAAAGACCAACATCTAAGTAAGGTTTGATATGGTTCAATATAATTTTCGTTATAATCTTGTAGACTAGATTACATAGAAAGATAGGTCGACAATCATTGTAACAGGAGGGCTTATCCCTTTTAGGCATAAGGGTGATGAAAGTTGAGTTGAGTTTATTAGGGACCACCCCTTTGATCCTGGTTTCTTCCACAACTCTGAGAATGTCGCCCCCTAAGAGATAAAAAAGTGAATGAAGAAATCCACCGTCCAACCATTCGGACCCGAGATTTTTTCCTTTTCAAACTGGTCAAGAATACAAGGGGTCTCCGCCAAAGTGACTTCAGCAAAAATCGAGGTGCCAGCCTCCTCAGGAAAGATATGAGGGTAATTACCAACCACATTCAATTGTTCAAGTAAATTATCTCTAACTTCCGAGGTATAAACATTCTTGAAAAAATCCACCGCTCCTTGTTCCAATGAAGAATGCTCCTCCAGAGGGAAACCATTAGTGTCATTTAATTCCCAGGTGGTATTAATATTCCTTCTCATACTAGCATAATTCTAAAAAAACTTGGTATTTTTATCACCACATTGAATCCAGAGGGCACGGCTCTTCAGATGCCAAGCTTCTTATTCATGAAGCAAAATCTCATGTTTTTTAAATTCCAAATGAGTCTGGAAGGCCTTCAGATCTTCAGAAAATAAGTCATCCAAACTCTCCCCCAAAGTGCATAACTGCTGCTCAATAGAAACTAAGTCAACATGCTTCCTATCATTCATCTCCTTATACCACCGAATGACATCATACTTCAACATCTTAAGCTTATAAAGCAGAGCACTAGTGGCAGAATTGAAAGGCTTAAGGGAATACTTCAACCACTGTGCATGTACCAACTCACAGAAATCTTATTGAAGGAGCCAGGTATGATTAAACTTGAACAGATAGCTCCTTTTAGACACATTCAAATCAAACTCCAGAAAAAATGGTTTATGATAAGAGATTCCAATAGGGATAGACCAAGACCTATACTTGCCAATACAATAACTCAAATCTTCAGCAATAAGGAACCGGTCAAGCCGTTTCACGACACCAAACTTCCCAGTTCGACCATTACGCCAAGTAGGAACCAACACAGCTAATGCAACATCAATAAGTTTAGCTTCTTCGAATGAATCCCTGAAAAAGCCAGATAAGGGGTCCTCCTGTTTACCTGAGCCCCAAATCTCCATAGAGGACATAGTAAGATTCAAGTCCCTTGCAAGGATCAAGGAAGGGTCATTAAGACACCCTTTCGTAAACAAGTTTGCCCAAAACTCCTTTTTATGATTATAAGGTCCATACAGATTAAGTACCCGAATAGTTCTGTCAAGATTTAGGAAAGAGCCTTCCAATAGAATGCCCCATCCACAGAAAAAGAGGCAAAATTCGAAGAGAGGGGATTCCAAGTCATATATATTTTCTTCATGTAAAATATGTTTGGTTTTAGGAATAGTTTACACTTTAATTACTTAAGTTTTGTTTTAGAGATAGTTTACACTTTAATGACTTTGCACTTTTCATTGAAAAAAGTACTAAATTTATTGATAACATTATATCTCTCAAAATGTGTTATTCAGAGGAGTGTTTTACATTCATATGCTCCCCCCATTATGAGATTAAGTGTTGGTACCATTGTCTCTTAAAGCACTCACATAACTCCTTTTAAGCATTCATGGCTTCTGAAGATCATAGGGATTTAGTCATTTTCTTCAATTAGGTGTTCAATCTGTATTATCAACTTTCAAGAAACAAGCCATCTAGAGTGACCTCCCTTTAGACATTCATGGCCTATGAAGATCATAATGATTTATCCATTTTCTTCAATGAGGTGTTCAACCCGCATCATTGCCATGTGAGTAGGAGGGGAACCCCTAACCAACATCTTGGCTCAAGGGGTGAGTCTATGAGGCATCACAAATCCAAGGATACCATAGGCTACATGCATTATGCACTTTTTGGCAACCTTGATGTTATAAGTGTTTCACCATTGCAACAAGAGTCTTCTCTTTCTATGGACTTTCTTCTTTGTGAGTCTCTTTGATGTTCCTAGTTTTGATGTGCTAGATCTTCCTTCTATTTGGATTTTCTCAGTTTAAGCTAGCTGGTTTTCTTCTATACATAATCCATAAAGTTGTGTTTGCATTCCCTTTATAATTTGTTATATTTTACTTCTTTTAGGGACATGATTCAATTATGATATTTAGTGAACATTACTATATAAATTAAATTAAACTCTATGTTTTTATTATTATGTTTGTATCTCAGTTTTAAGTTCAAAAAAATAGTATCATTGTTTGACTCTTTGTTTGATTATAAAGGACTAACTATGACTTTTCCTCGCTAAAGGACATCACATACTAGGTTGTATGTTTTAAATAATTTTTTGAAGGGCCATTTATTATTGAGTACCCTAACCAAGGATTATGCTTGTTGATGGGTTGCAAATTCTTCCTTTGTTTCTTTTGAATTTTGGTGGCCCAATAAGTTGATTGGAAAATGTTGGGTTTCTGTAATGTTAGTTCTAATGCATTTTTGTCTCAATCAATCAAAGTGGTTCCCTTCCCTTATAAGAATTGTCTCATTTGTTCTTGTCCCTTGCCCTTCCAATGCAACAATGAGTGGGGATACTTGTAGTGGTGGGTTCGACTCCATAGTCATAGCGATATCAATGTTTGCACCTCCCACCCTAATGTTTGACTCGTTGTTTGATTATAAAGGACTAACTATGACTTTTCCTTGCTAGAGGACATGACATACTATGTTGGATGTTTTACATAATTTGTTGAAGGGCCATTTATTATTGAGTACCCTAACCAAGGGTTATGCTTGTTGATGGGTTGCAGTTCTTCCTTTGCTTCTTTTGAATTTTGGTGGCCCAATAAGTTGATTGGAAATTGTTGGGTTTCTATTAATGCTAGTTCCAATGCATTTTTTGCTCAATCAATCATATTGGTTCCATTCCCTTACAAGAATTGTCTCATTTGTGTTTTTTCCTTTCCCTTCCAATGCAACAATGAGTGGGGATACTTGTAGTGGCTAAGGGTGCATCACCAAAGCATAGAGAAGCTCAGAGCTTACTCATTCAAAAAGATAAACTGTCAAAAGATGTGAAAGTGGTGCGCCCTCCTTATTTTATAGATTGGGTGACTTGTTGAGCAAGTCAAGTTGCTAATGAACCTCCTTGGCCTCATCCAATGCCCCTTCCTTTACTAAGTTGGAATCTTCCTGCTTTTCCATGCTATCTTTCTTCCTTTTGGAAACTGTGCCCTTCTAGCTTTTCCTGATGTTCCTGCTTTTCATACTGTTTGGCTTGTATTCCTTTTGGAAACTACACCCTCCCTTCTTTCCTGATGTTTTCTACTTTTCAAGACTCACTACTTTTCAGTACTTTCCTGCTTTATGCACTTGCTTGATTTTCACTGCTTTTGCTAGTTTCCTTCTTTTTTTCTTTGCTCTACTTTTCTTTCACTTTCTTCTTTGATAGAAAACTCATTGAGCTATCCTTATCTTCTTATGCGCTCTCATCCAACTCATTATCATATTTAATAATAATTAAATATCCAAATAATAATTGCATCACCTCTAATTTAATTTATTAAAACAACTATAGGCTAAATTATTCCTAGTTAATTTAATTGCCTAGAGAAATGGGCCAATGCTATCCCC
This sequence comes from Larix kaempferi, assembly GCA_027924585.1. Classification (NCBI taxonomy): domain Eukaryota; kingdom Viridiplantae; phylum Streptophyta; class Pinopsida; order Pinales; family Pinaceae; genus Larix; species Larix kaempferi. The sequence goes on from BSBM01000792.1 coordinate 12,292,942, forward strand.
ATTAATTAATTAATTAATTCACTGATTTTCACTAAGATCCATGGGAGTTTGATGTGACATTGGTTGCTTCCTAGTGCTAACAAAAATGGGAACATGACAGGATCCTCCCACCTTAATGAATGAGATGAGATCATAAGTTGAAGCATCAAGCATGGATGCCTCTTAAAACAATGACGAGTCATCTAGTGGTGATTCAACTCCCAATCCTTCCACCATATAGATTTTCTATTTAATCACATTTTGACATGGGAAACATTTTTCTTCAAGCATGTGCCCATGCTAAAAAAATTACAATGGAATTATATATGCTCATAGAATAGAAGTTGTTTCCCACTACAATTCTCGCACTCCAACACAATTTTATCTAAGAGACCTTTGCCCAATTTGCATAATTGTATATTTGGTCCACGATGGAAGTGTACTTATTTGTGGCTTTTAGGTCCACAATAGAACTATGATGAAAGGACTACTTAGTGGATGTTTTAGCAAAGGTTTTTATTGCTACAAGGTTGGGCAAAATTATCCAAAAAAACTCCACCAAAATCTCTACTTTTGACAATGGAGGTTTTAGCAGATGTTCTCTATAACTAAAAATTATTAGTGGTTGGAGGTTCCAACAAAGGTTTTTCTTTCTTTGCATTTCAAATAGTGAGTCAAACTAGTCCATGTAGGATACACATATTTTGCATATTATATATTTTTAAAGCACCAATGCTCATTATATGATGAATCGATGAAAATGGGTAACACTTTTCAATGAAATGTGTAATGAAAATTTGGTATTTTACATCTTTTTAGATTGGAGCTACCAAAAGTCATTTAAGCCTTGTGAATTTTGATGTGCAATAAAAAAAATTATAGGGAATTGTGATGTCTTTCTGATGGGATATATATATATATGAAACCTTTCAAGGATTTTTACGAAACCCTGGAGCCCTTCCTTTGATCTAGCTACAGGCCAAATTTCTTTAGCCCCAGTTTGGGTCAGGCTCCCCAACCTGCCCTTGCATCTCTTGAATTTTCCTTTGCTTCAATCTATTGGCAATGTGCTAGGCAAATTTTATTGTTGTAGCCCTGAAACAAAGGCCTATGTCAAGACTACGTTTTCCCGTATTTGCATGGAAATGGACTTTAGCAAGGGTTTCCTAGCCGAGATTCATTTAACTAGCAAAGATTATGTGTGGGTTCCAAAGTTTGATTATGAAAATGTACTATTACATGCAGATTTTGATTTGAAACAAGGCATCTAGCCAAAGATTTCCCAAAAGGAATGCACAACCCTAAACCTAGAAACCGCAAATCCATGTGGTGGAGTGGAGCAAATTTAGAACATTATACTGTTCATAAAAATGAAGATCTATTAGGCATGGTGTCTATCAATGAAGAAGTTGAGCAAGATAAGGAAACTCCAGTTCAAAGAAAAGGCACGCTAGTAGTGCATGGCACCTCCTTAGAAGATGAAACCCCACTCGAGATTTCAAAGGAAAATGAATCCCAGTATAGGGATCTCGTAATTTCAGCCATACATGATGAAAATGAAGAAGCACCTCTCAAGCTTGATAAGCACAAAGAGAAAGATAGCTCAACAGGATGGATAAAAGTTAGCAAAATGAACAAAGCTGCTACAACTACACCAAAGAATGAAGTTACTCCAATTTCTCAAAAAAGGAAAATAAGTTAGCAAAATTTAAATTGCTAAATTGGATAAGTTCTGTAGGACTTATACCTGGAAGGTTTAAAATTTATTAGTTATTTGGAACTCAATTTTGAAGGAAAACAACGAGCCCTTGTGGTCTATTTCCTTTTTAGCATAATAGGCTAGCTTATATATAGTCGGTTGATTTTTGAATTACCCATGTGTTAGGGAAGAACAAGTCCGATAAACCAAACTTGTTGGTCTCAGTGGATGTTACCCTTCATATATATATATATATTAAATGTGTTTCCTTGTAAGTTTATGAAAAAGGTTAACAAGTGAGTTTTGTCCTCGTCAAATATAGGAGCATGATCTACGCAAAATATAATAGATCTCACTTTTTATTATTAGTAGTTTTTTGAATATTTGAATAGTGTTTATACACCTTTGTGTTCTAGTCAACGTTTTTCCAACTATTTATATAAATTGGAAAATAAAAAATACCCTTTTAAAGAGGAAAGATCCACAAGGATCCCACATATTTTTTTCTATTTTTTTGTGTCAATTTTATGCTATTTTTTGTGTCATTGCAATATGAGTAGGATGGGAACCCCTAACCAACATCTTGGCTCAAGGGGTGAGTCTATGAGGCATCACAAATTTAAGGATACCATAGGCTACATGCATCATGCACTTTTTGACAACCTTGATGTTATAAGTGTTTCACCATTGCAACAAGAGTCTTCTCTTTGTATGGGATACATGCATCATGCACTTTTTGACAACCTTGGTGTTATAAGTGTTTCACCATTGCAACAAGAGTCTTCTCTTTGTATGGGACTTTCTGCTTTGTGAGTCTCTTTGATGTTCCTAGTTTTGATGTGCTAGATCTTCCTTCTATTTGGACTTTTTTAGTTTAAGCTAACTAGTTTTCTTCTATATATAATCCATAAAGTTGTGTTTACATTCCCTTTATCATATGTTATATTTTACTTCTTTTAGGGACATGAGTCAATTTTGATCTTTAGTGAACATTACTATATAAATTAAATTAAACTCTATGATGTTATTATTATGTTTGTATCTCATTTTCAAGTTCAAAAAAATAGTATCATTGTTTGACTCTTTGTTTGATTATAAAGGACTAACTGTGACTTTTCCTCTTTGTTGAAGGCCATTTATTATTGAGTACCCTAACCCAAGATTATGTGTGTTGATGGGTTGCAATTTCTTCCTTTGTTTCTTTTGAATTTTGGTGGCCCAATAAGTTGATTGGAATTTTTTGGGTTTTTGTTAATGTTAGTTCCAATGCATTTTTGGCTCAATCAATCGTAGTGGTTCCCTTCCCTTATAAGAATTGTCTCATTTGTTCTTTTCCCTTGCCCTTCCAATGCAATAATTAGTGGGGATACTTGTAGTGGTGGGTTCGACTCCATAGTCATATCTATATCAATGTTTGCACCTCCCACCTTAATGTTTGACTTGTTGTTTGATTATAAGGGACTAACTATGACTTTTCCTTGCTAGAGGACATGACAGACTAGGTTGGATGTTTTACATAATTGGTTGAAGGGCCATTTATTATTGAGTACCCTAACCAAGGGTTATGCGTGTTGATGGGTTACAATTTCTTCCTCTGTTTCTTTTGAATTTTGGTGGCCCAATAAGTTGATTGGAAATTGTTGGTTTTCTATTAATGCTAGTTCCAATGCATTATTTGCTCAATCAATCATATTGGTTCCCTTCCCTTATAAGAATTGTCTCATTTGTGTTTTTTCCTTTCCCTTCCAATGCAACAATGAATGGGGATACTTGTAGTGGCGGGTTCAAATCCATAGTCATATCTATATCAATGTTTTCACATGTAATATCCTCAGATCATATTATGAGAATATTAACTTAAATAAAAAAACTTTAAATCAGAAAAAATTGCAAGACTTGAAAACTAGTTATTGGACTAGGATTTATTAACTAGTTTGGGCACAACTAAACCCACCCAAACTTCACAATTGGAATTTCTAGGATATGATCAGAGTGGGGGAAAGAGTACAACAACCAACAACAAGGATAATCTTGCTTAAGAATCCACTGCACAATGTAATGGTACCTTGTATGTTTCAACAACAGCTACCGCTGAAGTCTACACAAGGCTTCCTGGGTACACCAGCATATGCAAACTAGATCCTTTAAATAGGATATGAGGAGAAATCATAAGGTGTCTGGTACTTTTCTACCCTCTAAAATACTAACACACAAAATATACTAGTGTTTTGAATCTGTTTGATTGAGTTTGGGAGACTTGAATGAGGTTTGACAATTTAATACTGTTGAGATACCCAAACTTCTGGTTGACCCAAACATGGTACGGCCTGCACTAAATTCATATATGAGGCTTGGGAATGGTTCAATTATGTCTTATGGACTTGTTACACTCTACAAAATCAAAAATAGTTTCATAGAACTCCTCCTATGACAATTTCAATGAAACTAGCTAGTTTTCTATGCAAAAAGAGAAAGACTTTAAACATTGAAGTACAAGTGACTATGGAAGTGTTGATGCCTCTGGGGTGAAGGGTAAGTGCGAGATGCTGGAATGGGTTCCAAAGGCACACAACAAGGGATGAAAACCTAGCCAAAGGCTTCGAAAGACCCTACACAAGGGCAATTCTATCCTCGAGTTGTTTGGTGTGGTGATCACCCACGGATATTTGGCCTCCGCTGGCACTCTATGAGTAAAAGATTTGATCTTGAAATATCAGTTTTCCTATAACAAAAAACGGGGCATAAAAGCTGACTAACGAACCTATCTTAACCTACCTAAGGAAAGAAACTATTCTAAGTCAGATCTGACCTAAAGGGGAAAATGATGTTGTGCAGATCAGAATTGAAGTGTGATGAACAAGTAGTAAGTTCCTTGAACAGAAATGTCTTCGGGTTCTTCACTTGTTAATTTAAAGTTTTATCAATTAAGAAATTAAGTGACAATTCTTCAAAATGTTTGAGCATATTCATATACCTGATCTGTAATCATTGTGTTAATTGAAAAATTAACGTTTGATTATACATGTTTATTTGCATCGAATCATTTGCAGAAATATAAAAGTGAAAAACGTTCAATTAAAGAAATTTAATAAAACAATTTTGAGCATAATCCAGACATACAGAGAAATCAATATGAGAGATCTTATGCATTAATAAATGTCCTGCAAAGGATTAAACACATAACCGATGACGAATTTGAAACATGAACTCAACAATTCCCAAAGAAATTTGAAGAACAATAAGAGGTGAATTAAAAGATAACTTTCCTGAGTAGAGAAGTATTGTACAAAAATTACAATGACTCTGATAAATAGAGTATCTTCAGTCCAAACTCCCGCTGAATTGCAATTCCAAAATTCCCAACCCTTTACTAAGGGAAACATTCCTCCTTTTATACTAAATTTACATCAGAGTTCCAAAAGGAGAAATTCTACAAAATAGAGATTTACAAAATTGGATCTAACCATCGATCCAAGAAATCTTGCTACTTTTAAGCTAAAAAGATTTTCCGCCACCTTTCACAAAAGAAAGACTTGTTCTTTAATCTGATAAGGTTTTGTGGCACCATAAAAATTTAATCATAGATTGCTCACTAGAATCGACAGGTGGTGTAGCTTGCACAATGTCCGCGGTAGGAAATTTGGGGTCGGAGAACCCACTGTCAAAAACAGAGAAATCCATTAGAGGATTTACTTCAGGAACGGTAGCCAACACGTCAGGTTCTTCATTGATTATAAAATATTGTATAACATCAGTATCAAGATCAGTTGATCCCTCCAGAATTTCCTTTCTGCTTCTCGGGGTTGTGAATGTAGGCAGACAAAGTTTCGAAGTCTTCCTCACTGCTACCATTGTTAAGATCAGGAACACCTGCATCAAACGGTGGTGACAACATTTCTTGATATAACAAGGGGTAGAGCTCTTCCTTTTCAATATGAACATTAGAAAATTCACCATCTGCATGAATATTGTTCATTCTGAATGAGTCTCGGATAGAAGGATGTAAGAAGAATGCCAAACAGAGTGTTTCCTGTTTTCAGAAAGCAATGGATGAACTGGAACTTTTATGTTAGTTGCTATTTAAAGGCCAAAAAGCAGGTCGATGATAATCGGGCGGGGTGATTTGCAATGATTAAAGTTATCCAATCAATTCATTGTAATTACTTCAATTGTAATGACAAAAGTTGAGGTATGTTCCAGTCGGATCAAAGCCTGTGCGAAGTACGAGTTCAATTACTGCTTGCATGATTTCGAACTGCCTTACAATCACATCGTTATAAGCCATCTCCTATCAATAATTATGACTGATGATTAATAATGGAGACGAAGGTTATGGTGACAAAGCTGATGTGCAAAATGGTCTCGACTAAGAGTTTCAGTACACAGGCTATCGACTCTTCACACGTAACAAATCCGATCATTAAGAAGTGGAACAAAAGACGACAAGATGTCAAAACTCGAGTCCAGACATGGCAGACTTAAGGCGGAAAAAAATGGCGTCCATCCAACATGAACTAACCGATAGACTGGTATTAGTGTTTGCTATCATGGATTGCACAAAAAATGAAAATTTGGCAGAACTAGCTTTCAAAAGACAAAATGGAAGGCCTGACTTGACTGACTGCCCAAAATCAACATGACCGCAAGATTATAATAGACGGACGGCTGAGATTAACCAGGGCGGAACGTGGAATCGGGCTCAAAAAATTTGCAGGAAGTTCTTATTCAAAGATCCCGCAAACCGAAACCCAAAAGTGCGGATTTGCGGGTTGCGGGTTTGCAAATGGAAATAAAAGGATTTTCGAAAGCCGAAAACCGACTGTGCGGGTAGCGGGCTTCGGAAACGTAAATCTGTGATTTAAAATAACCATCCCGAAAGCCGCACTCTGAAACTACGGTTTGCGGGTTTCGGGAGCACACACCAAATAAACGAAAAATCACAATCCCGAAAGCCGAATGCCGCCATTGCAGGGTTCGGGTTTCTGGGTAATTATTTCTTTTTTTTTAAATTTTATTAAAGAATGATTCCCCAACCCTCAACCGTTGGGTTGCAGACTTCGGAATCATCAAAATAAAAACATAAAACAAGAGTCCCGCAACCCGCATCTGTCGGGTTGCGGGTTTCGGGCTTTCCAAATGTTGGGTTTCGGGATGAAGATAACAATCAACAAAATATTCAAAATTTTGGCTCCTTTTAGACCGAAACACTTTGGAAGAAATGATCAAACCATTACAAACAAGCAGATCAAAAGCATGGGTGAAGAATTTTAGAGGTAAAATCAAAATCCAGAATTTTCAAGATGACTCACCCAAATACCTTTGCGTTTATTAAAATTGGGGGGGGATCCCATGCTTGGCTAAGCATGGGATCTATTGTGGCCACAACAGGAAGCTCACAAATTCATTCTCAAAATAAATATAACATATCAAAAACATGTATTTAGAAGCATCAAACATCCATTTGTATCTTTATAGCACTAATTAAATCATAGAAGTTCCAACTCTAACATATAGCTCACAATGTGTAAGATCCGAGTTCATAGAACGAGGAATCTATGATGCAAGAATGAGAGAAGGGTATAAATCACTGGATCAGGCCCAAGAACAGAGAATAAACATTTAATAACTCATAGAGGGTGCAACCAACATCTGAATCTTCTTATAGGAGTGCAATATCACCAACTGTTCTTCCTCTCGGAGTGAATCTCAACAAAACCACATCAAATCTAAGTGGATCTTTGCATCAAATCCAAAGGATCGATCTCTTCATGAAATGGGCTGGATCAGACCTGCAAATCAATCATCAATGGATTCACTAAATAATTTGCAGAATACTGGAACAATAACTATGGGGTACATCTCCCACAGGTGGCTAAGGGCGCATCACCAAAGCATAGAGAAGCTCAGAACTTACTCATTCACAAAGATAAACTGTCAAAAGATGTGAAAGTGGTGTGCCATACTTATTTTATAGATTGGGTGAATTTTTGAGCAAGTCAAGTTGATAATGAACCTCCTTGGGCTCATCCAATGTGCCTTCCTTGACGAAGTTGGAATCTTCCAGCTTTTCCATACTTGCTATCTTTCTTCCTTTTGGAAATTGCGCCCTCCTAGCTTTTCCTGATGTTTCCTGCTTTTCATACTGACTGCTTTGTATTCCTTTTGGAAATTGCACTCTCCTTTCTTTCCTGATGTTTTCTGCTTTTCAGGACTGGCTACTTTTCAGTACTTGCCTTCTTTGTACGCTTTCCTGCTTTATGCACTTGCTTGCTTTTCACTGCTTTTTCCAATTTCCTTTTTTTTTCTTTGCTCTACTTTTCTTTCACTTTCTTCTTTGGTTGAAAAATCATTGAGCTATCATTATCTCCTTATGCGCCCTCATCCAACTCATTATCATATTTAATAATAATTAAATATCCAAATAATAATTGCATCATCTCTAATTTAATTTATTAAAACAACTATAGGCTAAATTATTCCTAGTTAATTTAATTACATATAGAAATGGGCCAATGTTATCCCCATTAATTAATTAATTCATTGATTTTCACTAGGATCCATGGGGTTTTGATGTGACATTGGTTTCTTCCTGGTGATGAAAAAAATGGGAACATGACAGGCACCTCCCACCTTAATGAATGAGATGAGATCATAAGTTGAAGCATCAAGCATGGGTGCCTCTTAAAACAATGATGGGTCATCTAGTGGTGATTCAACTCCCAATATTTTGACCATCTATATTTTCTATTCAATCATATTTTGACATGGGAAACATTTTTCTTCAAGCATGTGCCCATGCTAAAAAAATTACAATGGAATTATATATGCTCATAGATTAGAAGTTGTTTCCCACTACAATTCTTGCACTCCAACACAATTTTATCTAAGAGACCTTTTCCCAATTTGCATAAATTTATATTTGGTCCATGATGGAAGTGTACTTATTTTTGGATTTGAGGTCCACAATAGCACTATGATGAAAGGACTATTAGTGGATGTTTTAGAAAAGCTTTTTATTGCTACAAGGTTGGGAAAAATTATCCAAAAAAACTCCGCCAATATCTCTACTTTTGACAATGGAGGTTTTACAGATGTTCTCTATAACTAAAAATTATTAGTGGTTGGAGGTTCCAACAAAGGTTTTTCTTTCTATGCATTTCAAATAGTGAGTCAAACTAGTGCATGTAGGATACATATATTTTGCATATTATATATTTTTAAAGCACGAATGCTTATTATATGATGAATCGATGAAAATGGGTAACACTTTTCAATGAAATGTGCAATGAAAATTTGGTATTTTACATCTTTTTAGATTGGAGCTATCAAAAGTCATTTAAGCCTTGTGAATTTTGATGTGCAATAAAAAAAAATGTAGGGAAGTGTGATGTCTTTCTAATGGGATATATATATATATATATATATATATATATATATATATATATATATATATATATATATATATATGAAACCTTTCAAGGATTTTTATGAAACCCTGGAGCCCTTCCATTGATCCAGCTACAGGCCAAATTTCTTCAGCCCCAGTTTGGGTCAGGCTCCCCAACCTGCCCTTACATCTCTGGAATTTTCCTTTGCTTCAATCTATTGGCAATATGATAGGCAAATTTTATTGTTGTATCCTTGAAACAAAGGCCTATGTCAAGACTATCTTTTCCCGTATTTGCGTGGAAATGGACTTTAGCAAGGGTTTCCTAGCCTAGATTCATTTAACTAGCAAAGATTATGTGTGGGGTTCCAAAGCTCGATTATGAAAATGTACTATTTACATGCAGATCTTGCTTTGAAACAAGGCATCTAGCCAAAGATTTCCCAAAAGGAATGCAAAACTATAAACCTAGAAACTGCAAATCTATATGGTGGAGTGGAGCAAATTTAGAACATTATACTGTTCATAAAAATGAAGATCTATTAGGTATGGTCTCTATCAATGAAGAAGTTGAGAAATATAAGGAAACTCCAGTTCAAAGAGAAGGCATGCTGGTAGTGCATGACACCTCCTTAGAAGATGAAACCCCACTCAAGATGTCAAAGGAAAATGAATCCCAGTCTTGGGATCTGGTAATTTCATCCATACATGATGAAAATGAAGAAGCACCTCTCAAGCCTAATAAGCACAAAGAGAAAGATATCTCAACAAGATGGATGAAAGTTGGAAAAATGAACAAAGCTGCTACAACTACACCAAAGAATGAAGTTGCTCCAATTTCTCCAAAAAGGACAAGAAGTTAGCAAAATTTAAATCGCTAAATTGGATAAGTTCTGTAGGACTTATACCTGGAAGGTCTTAAATTGATTAGTTATTTGGAACTCAATTTTGAAGGAAAACAACGAGCCCGTGCTACTGTCTATTTCCTTTTGAGCATAATAGTCTAGCTTATATATAGTCGATTGATTTTTGAATTACCCATGTGTTAGGGAAGAACAAGTCCGATAGACCAAACTTGTTGGTCTCATTGGATGTTAACCATCATATATATCTATATATATATATATATATATATATATATATATATTAAATGTGTTTCCTTGCAAGTTTATGAAAAATATTAACAAGTGAGTTTTGTTCTTGTCAAATATAGGAGCATGATCTACACAAAACATAATAGATCTCACTTTTTATTATTAGTAGTTTTTTAAGTTGACCCATTAATATTTGAATAGTGTTTTATACACCTCTATGTCCTCGTCAACATTTTTCCAACTATTTATATAAATTGGAAAATAAAAAATACCCTTTTAAAGAGGAAAGATCCACAAGGATCCCACATATTTTTTTCTATTTTTTGAGTCCATTTTATGCTATTTTTTTCTCTATGTGCCTTTCAAATTGTGGTGAAAAAAATCAGTTTAAGTTTTAAAAGAAATTATATATAAAAAATATAATATGAAATCAAAAGTGTGAAAATAATCATGCCATTTGATAGAGGATTCATAGAGTAATCCATTGGCTTTAACTCTTCCACCTAAGATGAATGAGATCAAGGAGTTTCACCCTCTAGAAGTTGCAGTTGTAGGAAACCCTAGAGAAAGAGGGATATAATTCTAGAATTTAAGCACTTGATCGAGCTATATAGCTCGACTGATCCTTTGAAAAATCTTGAAGAAATGTTTTCCAAGAAGCTTGATCGAGGATTAAGAAAACCATTGATCGAGGTTTCATGTGGTTTGAAAGACCGCTTGATCGAGTTCCTGCAAACACATCGCATTTGTCAATTCCTAGTTTTATGGAGCTCGATTAATGAGCTCCTCCAAACACACTACAATTGTCAATTCCAAGTTTTAGGGAGCTTGATAGAGCTTTTGCAAACCCGACAACGTGCGCACGTGTGTGTCCAACCATATGTTGATAAAAAAAATAGAAGAAAACACACATGAAGCAATCAATAATCAGCATTGACTAAAAGATTATTGAAATAATAAATTAACCAACAATCAAGATGTGAAATATTAAAAAGTGCAATATGATTGCAAATGGGTTGAAATATGATTGTGAATGGGATGATGAAAATGGAGTATGAGAGAAGGCTAGACAGAGGATGAGACAAAGATGAGCATAATTGAGAGAACAAGAAGAAGAAGTTGTAAGTCAACCCATTGCTCAACCTTTGGTGCATCTAACAATATATTCTTCAAGGCATCTAGTTCAAGAAAATATCAATAATTCCTTAGGTTTCCATTTAACCATTAAAATGAACATCTATTTTATAATTCTTAAGGTTTCTATTTAACCATTAAAATGCACATCTATTTTATATTCTCCAGGTTAATCTATTTAATCATCGAATGCACATCTATTTTATAATTCTTGTTGTGGATTCCTTTAAACGTTTACTTGAAACAATTGAGCAATCTAATAAATCAATGTCAAACCTTAAATCAATGTCAAACCTTAATTCAAGCAACATAACTAACCAACTTAATTCTTCTTTGTTGAGGTCATAATACAATTTATAGTGTAAGTTGAGATTGTTGGGCTAGGCATTCAAATAATGCCCCTCAATCATTTCTCATTGATTGAATGCCCCTCATTCATTTCTCATTTGAAACATAGTTGTTTTCCCAGGGAGCTTGAAATCCTTCTAGACCAAGTGTGCGAAAACCAAGATAAGAAAGTTGTGGTGCCATTGGATGTTAAAGCTAAGGTTTGATGTTTCTTTAAGGTTTCTTGAGACACCCATATATTATTTACCTGGGAACCATGACCATTTGAGGCTAAATCTATTATATACACTTGAGGAAGGTATCTTAGTGGTCAAAACCAAGGATTATCACAAAGGTGACTTTCATGGGTTGTGATTGTACCTGAAGCATATAGTTGTTAGCTTCTAGGATATGGCCCCATTTCCCTTCACTATAACTCACTTTATCATACCTTCAGTAGTCAGCTTTGGAGGATTTCATCCCCTGTTGTTGGAACTTTTGGAAGGCTCAGTTACATTTTATAGGAAGATTACTAAGTGTCATAGGAAGATCGATCAACTTACACACTATGAGATCCATCCAACCATGAAATCAAACACTGTCTTCTCCACCATCGAAACTACTTAGGAAACCATATCTTACACCAAGACAAGTCCTAGCATATGCAAATAGTCCTCATCGCTGTGGGCATTCCTTGGTGACCCACACCAACCACCACCCACATTTTCTTTACCTATCTACATCATCCTAGTATCAAAATGAGGAACCTTCAAACTTGTCACCTACATCAAGTATGCTACCATCACCTACCACTTCATATCACCCATTAGGCATGATCTTCCCCCTCTCCCCATGAAGGGGATCCCATTGCATATATCCCATTTTTCTTTACCACATTAGTTGTAACTAAGAATCTAGTCATGACTACACTAACTCTTCTGGTATTTACCCTAGGGATACTTATGTATGGTACCTCACAACTCCCAATCCCAATTTCTCCCTAGTTTGTACTAAAGACATAAGATTAGTATGATTGATGGCATGATGTTATATGGTCTTTTAGAGTTATGATCATTATCATGATTCTAGTGGTGATGTTATAGTGTCACATGTGTCATTTGATTTGAATTATACATAGGCATGGAATTGATATCTAAATCTTGGCCATTGCATTACATTACTTTGTTTACACCACATATCAATAAGGTGTATGGAAACTCTCTTCTCATTGTGATTGCAGTTGCATATTTGATTACAATAATGGATATGATGGATGGCATTGTTATTTTATTGGCTATTTAACACCTATAACATACTAGTACTTCCACAATTAACAAAGTAAGTGCAATAAATAAAAAGAAGAAACATGAAATGCATAGGACATTTAGTGTCCTATGTGTCCTAATATCATATTAGTGTCCCAAGTGATGATTTCTTATAGTAATGACATACTCTTTCATGATCATGTTTACCATGTTCTATCATTGCATTATATTTTAATGTGACTTTGATTGTAGAAGTGAATAATGTCATGGTTGGTTTGTTTTGTCATCATGGAAGGAATCACATTGTTTTGAATAGGAAACAAATACTACTTTCTTCAGAATGTTGTTGATGAGAATGCTCTAGCCCAGATTTAGCACTTCCTTCCATATAAATATGAGTATCTTTGAGATGGATTCAAATATTTGGGGTAGTTTCTTAAGCCTAATCACTATGTCAAGGCATATTGGATGTGGCTTCTTAGAAAAGTGGAGAAAAGATTAGACTGTTGGGCATTCAAATGGCTCTTATTGGGAGGAAGGTCACTCTTGTGAAGCATTTGCTGGAGAGCATTCCTGTTTATTGGCTCTCACTTGCAAATATTTCTATTTCTATCCTCCATAGAATGAGAAGGAAAATGATGCACTTCTTATGGTCTGGTAATGTAAACAAGTTAAAATTTCACTTGCAGGGTATCAAGAGTCTGTTATGGTTCAGTGCTGCTTTGAGCCTAAAGAGTATGTGGAGAGGACTTTTTGGGCAGGGTCTCTCGAAAGACATTATTCATGCAAAATACCTTTAAAAAATTCCTGTCATGCAGTGGATTAGATACCAAAATAAATATTTAGTCCAAACCTCAAACTTATGGAATGGTTTTCTGAAGGCTTATCCATGGATGGGTTCATGGCTATCTTGGAGGGTGGGGAATGGAAACCTAGTCCATTTTGGGATGGATCCCTTTGTTGGCGGGGAAGATTTGTATAGGTTGTCTCATCCTCTTATTAATTAGTTAGTAGCTTGTGAATGTTACATATTAGCTCATGTCAGGAATGTGAAGAATGGAATTTATTCTTATTGGTTTTATGTAGGTGATCTGGGTTTATCAGGTGTACTGGAAGAAGAATGGAATTGATTTGTTTCTGGGTTAAATCATCTAGGTATTAGAATCTCTAAGGGAGTTGATTGATTAGTGTAGGAGTGGAACAAAACTAATGGGTAGATTAATGAAAAATGTTCCTATGAGGCAATTTCAGCTGCTTTTGCTGGCTCTATCGAGAAGTGGCGTTATAAAAAACTTTGGAAATGGAATATGCCTAAAAAAATCAAATGCTTGATTTGGCTATGTTTGGAAATTATGATACTGACTTGGGATAATATGAAATTTATAGGTTTTATTGGTCCAAATATATGTGGCCTTTGTAAAAATATCTCTGAGTATATAAATCATCTCTTTGTAGATTGCTTTTACTCTTGTTATGTTTGGTGTGAGGTTCTTTCATAATTACTGATTTTTGATGCATGGAAAGAGCTAACTTTTGAGGACAATCTGAAAGTATGGGTTCATCAGTACCCTCAGCATAAGGATATTCCATCATTTGTGTGTTAGGGAATTTGGAAAGCCAGAAACCTCTGGATATTTGAAGAAGTATTGCTACATGATCATATGACCAACATAAAAAATTATGGGTTTACATAGAGAATTTCATAAGGAACAGGTTAAGAAGAATCATAAGGTTATTACTGAACTTGTCTATCATGTGGAAGATATTATTGGTTTCTTTGATGGTGTTTATTATTCTGGCCATTGTGGTTGTGGCATGGTGATCAGAGTCCCTGAGAGGAATTAGTTCCTTTTAAGGATGGGTTGTGGTATAGGATCCAATACTCGCGCAGAGTTATTGGCTCTGTGGGGCCTCTTTCTAGTTGCTCATTCTAGTAATTTTACTTCACTATATATCTATGGGGACTTCAAAATTGTCATGGACTGGATTAATGATAGGGCTACTCTTCAGGTGGCAATTTTAGATTAGTGGTGTGAAAGGATTAAGCTCCTCAAGACTTATTTTTCTCATTTATCCTTCACACATTTTTACAGGTCTTTCAACAAACTTGCATATTAGCTTTCCAAAAGAGTTGTGGGTGCAGCAGAGGGAATCCTCCATTTTGATGAATTTGAGGATTTCACAAAGGTTTTTGAAGGATACCTCAAAGCATATTAGTTGGGTTTCTTGCTGTATATTTCAATTGGTCCTAGTTTTTGTGGCACACGGGATTTAATAGTCTTTTGTTATTTGTATTTTGGTAGGGGTATTTGATGTTTCAAGTTTTTGGGAGACAATCATGTCAATTTTGTATGGATCTGCAATAGTTATTTACTCTCTATTTCACCAGTGGAGCCAATACACTTGAGTTTTTTCAGTCCTTTTCTAGATGGAAGATCTATTATGTATTTTGCAATTATAACTTTGATTCAAGCCCAGATAACAAGTTATAGTTTTTTTTTTTGGTTTAGCTGGAAAAAAAGGCAACTTGAGCATGCAACAATTATAGTAATTGAGCATAACTTCAATAGTTTTAGTAAATGGGAAAATTTATATTTGGTTGGGCATGAATGGTGGATAAACCATAGTTTTGTACAACAATTGAAACTTTACCTCAATATTTGTTTTGTAATGGTCACATGGCACCGGATTTGGGAAACTTGGTCATAAATGGAATATGAAATTCAGTTCATGGTTTTTTTTATTTGGTAGTGTCTCCTTTATCCATTTCTTGGCCTTGTGGCACATTATCATGGTGATTATTTGTTAGTTTTTCATCATTTAATTCAATACGATCTAGGATCTTAACTGAGAGAACAACATGTATAGCATATCAAACATAAGAGACAAGAGACAAGAGACACAAAGCATTTCACGGGGGAAACCATAAAGGAGAAAACCCTGCAACTTCCTCAGAGATAGAATGAGCACCAATACAAAACCCCAAAACAAGAGAGTCTCCTAGCAGCTTCTCCTCCTCCACTTGTGCGCACTCCTTCTCTCTCTCACTAATGCGAAGTGAGTGAGTGTGTGAATGAATAAATAGAGAGGTGCTCCTCTCTATTTATACTTTACCTTTACTTTCCTTTTACTCTAATTGGGCTGACCTCCCTTAGGAGAGTCTAATAACCCATTACCACTTGTCATTGGGCCAACCCCACTAGGGGAGTCTAATAACCCATGAAAGACAAAACTCCGGGGTCTAATGCCCCGTCATACATGGGAGGATGGATCTCAATGAATTTACATGACCCAAGTACAATAATGACTTCTCTGATCGGAGGAATAAACATCTCTATCGGAGGTACGAAAATAGAATACAAATACAATATAAAATATACAAGTGAATACATTCTGAAGTTACAAATACATCAACACTCCCTCTTAACTAGGAAGGTATTCTATTGACATAGGCATCAATACACATAGGCACAAGTCTTCAACATTGGAGCTGGATCATCGTCATTGGATCACTGGAGCATCATCGTCACTGCTGCTATACTCGTCATCTTGATCAATGGTGCTATCTCTCAATTCTTCTCGTCATAGGAAGTTCTATAGAGCCAACTCTTTTTCATGCTGGATGTAGGCCTAGCCTCCATGTAGGTCTTCATCATCTCTGCGAGTGGCCTATATGGTGAATCTCGGGGCTAATTACGTGCATCTGCAAAACCTTGAAAGAGCATCCCAGGACTGATTACAAGCTTACTGCTCAACCTATAGGATATCTCAGGGACACATTATATGCAGACTTCGCAAAACCTTGAAAGAGCATCCCAGGATTGATTACGAGCTTACTGCTCAACCTATAGGATCTCCCAAGGACACATTATATGCAAACAAGCAAAACCTTGAAAGAGCATCCCAGGACTGATTACGAGCTTATTGCTCAACCTATAGGATCTCCCAGGGACACATTACATGCTATCTGGAAAAACATCGAAAGAGCATCCCAAGACTGATTACGTGCTATCAAACAAAACCTCGAAAGAGCATCCAAGGACTAATTACGAGCTTCCTGCTCAACCTATAGGATCTCCTAGGGACCTATTATATGCCAAGCACAACCTGCAAGATCTCCCAGAAACCTATTATATGCCACTGCACAACCTGCATCATATCCACGACCACAGAGTATCATCTTGATACTCATGATCATATTAATCATCCTTGCACGGAGCATCATGCTGATGCTCATGATCATACTGATCATCATCATCTGGAGCATCATCTCGATGCTCATCACACAGCACTTACATCCACAGCCATGGGAGGATCCTCCTACCACCATGCTTGGAAGGGCTCCTGCATCTATGTCCCATCACTTCCTCCTGGAAGTATCTTCAATCTAAAGAACATCAAGCCTCTCTCTGAAGTACTTGAACTTCACCTAGGCTAGTGGTTTGGTCAACATATCTGCTATTTGCTCGTCCGTCGCAACATACAGGAGCTTCACTGCTCCTCTCTGCACCATATCCATGATATAGTGATACTTGATCTCGATGTGCTTTGACTTGTCATGGAACACCGGGTTCTCAGACAAATTCACACAACTCTTGTTGTCACAGAAGATACAAGTAACATCCAACTGCAGATCAAACAAATCAGACAGTAGCTTCCTTAGCCATACTGTCTCACAACTAGCCAAACAAGCTGCGACATACTCTGCTTCGGCTGTACTCAGTGCTACGCAGGACTGCTTCCTGCTAAACCAAGAGATCACACCTGATCCCATACTGAAGCAACACCCCGAAGTGCTCTTCCTATCCGCAACATTGCCTGCCCAATATGAATCAACATAACCCTCCAGGTTAATCTTTTGATTCACATCATACTTGAGCCCATAATCAACTGTACCCTTCACGTACCTCACAGTATGCTTTACAACAATCAGGTGAACATGTCTAGGATCCGTCACGAACGAGCTCAATGTGTTCACTGCAAAGCAAATATCTGGTCTCTTGTTCGTCAGGTACATTAAGGACCCAATCATCTGACAATACATCGTGGCATCAACCGACTCTGATGAAGCATCACTCAATAGCTTCAGGTTTGATGCCATAGGTGTGGCCATGTCCTTGCAGTACATCATCTCGAACCGCTTCAGGATCTCTACTGCATACTTCCCTTGTCCAAGGAAGATTCCATCTGCACTCTGCCACACCTCCATACCTAGAAAGTAATGCATCATACCCAATTCCTACATCTCGAACTCGACAGCAAGCTTCCTCTTCATATCAGCAATCAACCCAATATCACCTGTCACAAATAGTTCATCTACATACAGTAGGAGTATCATTGGATTTCCTTCCTCACCCTTGTAGTAAAGGTTGGAATCCGCTTTACTCTTGGTAAAGCCCAAACTAGACAGGAAGCTGTCTATCCTACCGTACCAAGTCCTGGGTGCTTGTTTCAAACCGTACAAGCCTTTCTCCAATTTGCACACATATGAATCCCTGTCATGTGTCTCAAAACCGAGTGGTTGCTCCAAATACACTTCCTCTTCGACTACACCACTCAAGAAAGCTGTCTTGACATCCATCTGGTGTATCTTCCACTTCATCACTGCAGCCAGAGCAAGTACTGTTCTGATGGAACTGTATCTGGAAACAGGTGCAAAAAGTCTCTTCATAATCTATCCCTTCTTTCTAGGAGAAGCCACAAGTCACAAACCTTGCCTCGTATTTCTCTATGCTACCATCTGCAGCATGCTTGATCTTATAGATCCACTTCGAAGTCACAACAGCATTCCCTTCTGGTCTTGGGATCACATCCCAAACATTATTCTTCATGATCAACTGGTACTCCTCGATCATGGCATCCTTCCATTACTACATCCCTAATCCTGGGAACTTCAGATTCTTCAATATCTTCAATAGGTAGTTTTCTTGAACTTCGTCACTGGAACAAATGTCGTTGTCCTTCTTTTGTAGGTGATTGTACACGATCTTTCCTACAAGTCAAATTCAATTGCATGATTAGAAACTTCTCATTTTTTTTTCAAAACAAATTCTTATGAATAAAGACATATGTCATATAGTCATGCAAATATCTTAGCCAATGCTTCAATACAACATTTACCCATATCCCGTAACTTTCTAGATGCCTTCCATCTCTACCAGAACATCGGTTAAGAGTGTGCACTACTCCCAACATGTCAGCAAAGAGGTTTCAATCTAGATAAGTAGCAATGGAGTGTTGTACAGTACCATAGGCCACTTACCCATTACTATATTAGCAGTATTTTGTTCATTAATGCAACTTTTATAAAATGCATAATACACATCCTAAATCTAGGAACATAAGTATGTACATGACTGAAACACATCATTTAAGTAATCATATATACAAGAAATGATAATTCAAATACTTATCTTTGTTTAGTTGTTGGGTGGACTCCCTCTCAATCTTTGCTTCCTTACAGGAATTATTGGAGTGTGCTCCCTCTTGATCTTTGCTTCCTTGCAGGAACAACTGGAGTGTGCTCCCTCTTGATCTTTGCTTCCTTTATGATATCTTTTATGTCTTTGAACTTCTATCCATCCTAGACCACTATGCATGCTTAAGTGTGCACTAGTGTCATCATTGTGTCATCCTCAATATCTCATACATAATCATACATTCATTAGTATAATCTCAATACTATCAAAACATTATGATTCTAAATAATCCTAAACATGTATGGTCATGGTCATTTCATACACAGGTAATTTATCACAAGCATTAGTATTCAAGGTTTCAGGGAGGACTTCTTTTACTGATGCATATTCTTATTTGACCATAGGACTCTTCTAGTTTGTTATATCATTGATCAAAGTAAGAAGCATAATATGCATAAACCCATGATTACTCAACCTTATAACTTCATGAATAATCATTATCAATCATACAGAAGTATACTTATATGAGATCCTAACACAAGGTAGGATTCTAACTTGATATAGGAAAAACATACCCGGATTATCATGTTTGCGAGTTATGTCTAACATACCCAAACAATGTCTTCTTTGTTCTTTAATGATTTAGAGACCTTGTGCTAGTAACCTGCATATCTCATAAGTTAAGCATTGTAGAACCAAATTATACATACCTCACAAGTAGAGCTTCTATGTGATCAATGGCTATGGATGAGTCTTTGTCTTCATGTCACCGTGGTCATATGTTCTTGATCTAGAACTTGATTTGTCTTTCTTGATGTACCTTTCATGTTAGCGAACAACATCATCCTCATACAACACCATAGTGCATTAGTACAATCATAAGTGTCATAACCCTAATCAATGAATGTATTCTATCATTCACATGCATTCATACTTTTACTAAGGTGATAAGACAAGTCTAAAATTAATCAAGATTATATCAACCTCAATAATATGAAGACAAACATATCATAAACTTAATCATGAACAAATTTCAAAACACATGTATCTCCTCACTTCACACCTGTCGAGATTGATTGTAGTCTTCTTATGTAAGGCCTTAGCCTTATCTCCCTATGGAACTGGAACCTCTTCACTTATGTAGGTTTCCAATTCATTCTCTTCTAGGATTATCCCAATCCACTTGATTTGTTGAAACTAGATCTGGAGCTGGCTAGGGTTTGACAGAGAAACCCTAAAAAATCCAAACTTGGAATTTCAAACTTCTATCTGGATAGGGAGATGCAATTGACTGAGGCGAGCAAGCTAGTGTGCTCAGATTTTGAAAACTCCAAAAATTGACCCTCCAAAATTGACCTGCGAATTTTGGATCTACAACTTTTGTCAAAATCTGGTTTTCTGGTCCAAAACCCGAACTAGGGTTTGATAGATCCCGGGGTTATACCCAACCAAAAACTTTGATCTTGGTCTCTAAATTTCGATTTTGCTGAGGATAGAAATCCCGTGTTGAGATCACTCCAAAATTCCACTTCTGTCAAAAGCCCTAATTTCCCGCAGTAATGACAAGCCAAAATGAAAATGCTCAGAATCCAATTCGGTTTTGACAAAAATATATGCCATATTGTTTATGGTGCATCTATGAAATTTTGGATCCTCAGGGTTTGCAAATTCGGCCTGTAGTAGATTGACCTATCATCTTTCCAACCCCACAGATCTGAACTTCATTGGATTCTCTATGAGAGAGATATGCTAAGTGTCGCAACATGACCTGTTTATGGGATGAAATAGTATAGAGAACTTGTACGGAGTGCCACGTGTCACTATTTCAACTTCGGCCTCTGAAAATTGGACCTGTGAAACTGCATTCCATTCCCTAGCTGAAAAGTTTTACAGAATTCCATTTGGAGCTTCCTAGCCCGAGATATGACCTATGTTCCTAGGTCACCTGTTTAGGGATACATTCTGGAAGAGGTAGAAACCCTAACTTGTATGGATCATATCTCACAAAGTACAACGAATATGAGGCTGAAAGTTTTACACAGGATACATTTGTGTCTGATATTCGGCCTGTAAAAAATTCAGACCCTGAACCTTTGCCAAAATGGATTTATAGTGAAATCTCCACGATGACTAGTTTTTACTATACCAAGCCCTAGCTTCCAATTTGTCGCAAGTGCACCAAGTGTCGTAAATGCCATACAATGCCTTCCTTCAGGCTATCTCTGATACCATGTTATTTTTTCATAATTTAATTCAATATGATGTAGGATATTAACTGAGAGAACAACATGTACAACATATCAAACATAAGAGACAAGAGACACAAAGAATTTCACCGAGGAAACCATAAAGGAGAAAACCCCGCAACTTCCTCAAAGATAGAATGAGCACCAATACAAAAACCCAAAACAAGAGATAGTCTCCTAGCAGCTTCTCCTCCACTTGTGCGCACTCCTCCTCTCTCTCACTAATGCGAAGTGAGTGAGTGTGTAAATGAATAAATAGAGAGGTGCTCCTCTCTATTTATACTTTACCTTTACTTGCCTTTTACTCTAACTGGACCGACCTCCCTTAGGAGATTCTAATAACCCATTACCACTTGTCACTGGGTTGACCCCACTAGGGGAGTCTAATAGCCCATGAAAGACACAACTCCGGGGTCTAATGCCCTGTCATACATGAGAGGATCGACCTCAATGACTTTACATGACCCAAGTACAATAATGACTTCTCCGACCGGAGGAATAAACATCTCCGTCGGAGGTACAACAATAGAATACAAATACAATATAAAATATACAAGTGAATACATTCCGAAGTTACAAATACATCAACATGATTGAAGGTTTCGAACAAATGGAAATATGAGGTCCCTAAATGTAACCTTTGGTAATCATGAGGACATAGTGGCATTGGGATTTTTTGTTCTATTGATTCAATCCATCACTTTCCACTCATCCTCTCTGTATTGAGTATTCACATTGGCATTTAACATTGCATGGGGTTGATGGGCAACCTAAGTGGACTTAACTATTAAGAACATGTGTTTATTCCTTGGAGGTTATAGGTTTGAAACTGAGGGGTAGGGTATGTACGCCTCCATGGAAGAGTGCATACTCTTATATTTTTTTTAATGATCATTCATATGTATTTTGTCACTAGATTAAAACCTTTTTATGTTCAAAGTCAATGCAATCTAATTTACTTGCATCATAGATAAACTGAGGTTTCATGGTATTTGGAAGTTTATATCATGACACTAATAAATTGATTAGACTATGTAGGGTTAGAATCTAATACACCACGATAGAACACCATCATGTCTCATGTTTCAAGAATAACTATGAGTTGTATTGATTTTGAAAGGGATGGAAACTTTTTAGAAAGTTTAGATGCAAAGCTAAGAGGAGAATTTTGGGACACAAGTCCTAATTGAATAGTCAAAGAACATGTTAATAACATAATTAATTCATTTTTTAACAACAATCAACAATTACAAAAGCTCAAATCCTACATAGATTGATAAAACATGTAACAAAGTTGTTGGGTTTTCAAGTGTTAAACACACAAATATGCATGAGAATATTAAAAAATATATATCAACAACATTCTCTTCATTTGGAAAATCAAGAAAACTTGATATCTGAGGCACTCATAGGGAAATTACAATTGTTTTGTTGCACTAGGGACTTAAAGAAGTTGAATTGTGACAACAATGTCAAAATTGCTTCACGTTTCAAGAAACACATTGTGGAGGCATACTAAATTTAGGGTATTTATAGATGAAAACAATGAAGTTGCTTGTTGGTTTCTTATTTGTAGGAAACTCTACTAGATAGACTTCCAAAAGTCATCAAAGAGGAAGTGGTAGAGTTTTGGGAAACCCATTCTCATGCTATACCATATCAGAATCATTTTGTGACAATGCTTATATGGCGACATGTATGATGAGCATTGTAAACACATTATGGAGATAATGCAAGTTGAATTATTTGAGAGATTTCAAGAAAGCCATCTCGGTGAAAAAATTTCCTTTAGCATGTTTGATAAATTGAAATGGTGGTATATCAATCCCAACACAATTTGAGACACTTGTGTTGTTATTGTTGTTATCAAATTGAATTCCAACTCCATTATAACACATTCATATATTTCTTCAAAATAAACTGGAAATGCCACCCTCCTCCTTCCATAGTGCATGGATTTATTTCAATGATATTATGCAAAAGGAATCATGTGTTGAACTTTGGTTGTCATTGATGTCAATTGATGTAAAAAAGGATTAAGTATTCCTATGCTAGTTTGGAGAAGTATATAGAAAGGCCACTTTGAAGAAGTATATGTGCAAGTAAGATGAAGAAAGGTATGGATTCCAGTATGAAGAAGTAAATCCTCAAGTGCATCTAGTATGAAGAAGTATGTTCAGAGGTACACCATGCATATCCAATTTAAATAAGTACATAAGGAATACATCCATTCATAGTCACTCAGGTACAAGCTAAATTATTGGTTGGACAAAGGTTTCGGAGTGCACAAGAAAGTCAAAGAGTGGTTGGAAAAATGCTTGAAGAGTGCGCAAGCAAGCCAGAAAGTTCATTACACAAAGGTTCGAGTGCTGAAGCAATTCAAAGAGTTGATTGGACAAAGGTTCAAATGCGCAAAAAACTTGCAACAAGAAATGGTTGAACAATTATGCAAGTACCTGAAAGCACGCAAGTCTCACCAATCGAAGGAAGCTTTTAGTTGTTGAAGCATGCACAAGTACCAAGAAAGGTGTGGTAGGTGAAGATTGTATATGCACACATTCCACAAGCAATGGTACATTAAGGGCACAAGACCACACCACAAGGGTTAAAGTCCCACTAAGTCAAGGACCATATATGAACAAGACCGACAAGAGATGACACCTTAACAATGCTAAAGTTGACAAGTCACAAAAGCATAAATCGTGAAGCAAAGAAGAAGGAAAGCCACAACCAACTTGTGGACATACAATCCGTGAAGGACATGCATAAATAAGAAGCAAGTTCGATATTTCAAGTATGATTGATAGCAAGGATGAAGAGCTTGTAAGAAACATAGAAAATACATATTTATAGTTTTTGGGGCATCAAGGGCTTGTGGAACCATAATAACATGATCTAGATGAAGAGCTGAGTGCACACAAGCAGAGGAATGAAATAGATGAAAGTGCGTAGAATGATACTATAGATCTCTGACAGTTGCACAGAGACATAAAGGAATAATTATAGAAGATGTGAAAGTGTGTGAGGACAGAATGAAAGAATCACATACAACACATAAACAGTCACAAATGATCTAAGACATAAGCACAAAGACTGTTATGAAGTATATCTGAAGATGTGTGAAGTAAAGAAGGGTAACTAATGCACAAATATTGAGTTAATGCATGTGAAGTAAGTC
Source organism: Larix kaempferi (assembly GCA_027924585.1). Lineage (NCBI taxonomy): Eukaryota > Viridiplantae > Streptophyta > Pinopsida > Pinales > Pinaceae > Larix > Larix kaempferi. The sequence goes on from BSBM01000792.1 coordinate 12,317,670, forward strand.
ATTCCATCATATGCGCAATGACAGAGTTGAAGTAGAATCAAGTATGCACGTCATGCTGAGGATGATATGAGACAAGTGCGTTAAACATAAAGGATGAATCATTTAATGCACAGCTGGTCCCATATTTTCTGAAATATTGTAGCACCTAAACAGAACAGACATATCTAAGAAGGTGCACAGTTCCATCTGATACTGATGTGCAATATCAGAACAACAAGTTACCAATTGATGTGTAGTATCAGTTGAAGAATGTAGTTGCCTAGTAGCAGAACATAATATTGAAACTTGGCGCAAACTGCAGAATTTGATGAAGCAACACATAGTATATAAAGCGAGATGTCAGTTGAAGTGAAGTGTTGAAGTTAAAGGGAAATTTTGAGTGGAATGAGAAGTCAAGTGGAGTATGCAGCAAAGTGACATCAATACTACATCATACAGAAGGTGCGCACACTAGAACAAACATCATAAGATCTGAAGTGTGCACGTATCAGAAGTATAGAAAGGAAATATATTATTTTATATTTCTAGGCGGCAAGAAGGGGAAAGGAGTAGGAGGCCATAGCCTCCTTTCAGTTGGTGCTGGAGAACACAGGGAGTTGTATCTTCCTTCAGGTCAGTTTCTGTAAAACTAGGGGGTCAGTGCCTCCTTTCAGCTGGTGCTGGTAAACACAGGAATTTAGTGCTTCCTCAAATGTAATCTTTTCATTATAAAAGAGCATTTCGTGGTTTTCTCCTGTTTGGGTTTCCACATAAAAATTCTATGTGTTCTATGTTATGTGATTTGCACATATGTGGATGAATGTTTTATTTGTGATGGATGCATAATTGATGATCAAGATTAAGTTCAGATTAATTTGTTAAGAAGTTAAAAATTGTTCATAACTGTGCTAATACTGATTCACCCTCCCTCTTAGTATTAAATAGATTCCAACAATTGGTATCAGAGCGGGTGTCTTTAGTAACTTATTAACATTTGACAGATAGATATTTGTGCATAATTGAACATTCAACAGACATGCATACAAAATATGAAGAGATGGTTGAAGTAGATTTTTAAAGAGAATTGATCAGTGCTCTGGATGAACTGAAGAATTCGAGGAAGAGAAGCAAGCACTTGCAGGAATCACTTATGAGATTAGAGGAAGATTCCACTAGGAAATTGAAATCAAGGGAAGAAAAGTGTGAGAAACTGGAAGTTGAAATTGTGTCCCTAATAGAAAACTACAAAATGTAAGTAGTCAATTTGAGCATGAACTTAGAAACAACACTTATGAAGAATCAAACTTCGTAAAGAGATATGCCGATGCACTCAAAAATACGTTCTCAAAGAACAATCAGAAGTTTGAAGAAGAGAACGGGAATCCAATTCATATGAAATCCGAACTTGTGCATTTCAGGAGAGTTCATCCAATCAGGTATCAAAATCTATTTTTGGGCAACTGTTACTAATGTCACAACTTTGGTCATAAAGCAATAAATTGTAGAGCTCGTGCACTTGCGTATGCTAGGAAGAATAGTTTTTGTAATCAAATGAACCCCAAATAGAACAACCTCAGGAAAATAGTTGAGACCCTAAGAGAAGATCCCAATCCCTTCAACATTTTTAACATAGATAATGAGAGCTGTAAATGTCATAATCATGGTGATGATAGTCATAAATGTGAAAATCAGTTGCCTTCTACGTAGTCAATAGAATCAGCTGAAGATCAAAAGGATCAGGTCTATCAGGAAGCATGTATCCTGGACTTACATGCACAAAATAAAATAGGGAAATGGTACATAGACAACAGTTGTTATAATCATATGAAAATAGACAAAAAAACTTTTCTAAAGTACAGGGAAGAGAATGGAGGTAGTTTCTACTTTGGGGACAATGGATCTGCCAAAATATTAGGAAAAGGTTTGGCAAGTTTGGGAAACAAAAGGACCAAGGAATAAAATGTCTTACTAGTCAAAAACATGAAACACAATCTTCTAAGTGTCAGCTAGATGTGCGATCAAGGCCACACACTCACTTTTGACTCAGAAAAATGCAAAATAAAAAACAAAGATATAGGTAGAGTAGTAGCAATAGTCTCCATAACTCCTAACAATGTTTATATTTTGGATGCTGAAAAGGAAGAAAAGTGCTACATGGGACATACCGATGAAAGTTAGCTCTGCCATAGAAGATTGAGACACATCAAATTTGATCATATGGTCATAATTAGTAGGAAACAAGATGTGAGGGACATTCCAAGAATTACTAAACCATCAAACTCATTATGCAAACACTGTGTGCACAGAAAGCAAGCAAGGATTGCATTCAAGATACAAGAGTACACTACATCAAAGCCTTTGGAAATGGTTCATTCAAATCTTTATGGACCAATGAGAACCAAGGGGATGAATGGCGAGTCTTATTTTATTCTTTTTATTGATGATTACATCGGAATGACGTACTGGGTATTATTTCTTAGAAAAATAAGAAACGTTTGAATGTTTCAAGGATTTTAAAGAAGTGGTTGAAAATGAAACGAAATTAAGAATAAAGTGTTTGATATCTGACAATGGAGGAGAATACACTTCAAATAAATTTGACAATTTTTGTGAAAAGAATGGAATCAGAAGACAATTCTCCGTAGCTAGAACTCCACAAGAAAATGGGGTGGAAGAAAGGAAAAACATAACTGTGAAAGAAATGGCTAGAACAATGTTAAATGAATCAAAGTTATCAGATATGTTTTGGACCCATGTTATTCATGCAGCTGTCCACATCCTCAACAGATGTTAGATCAGGACAAACAATTGTTCAACACCTTATGAACTCTGGAAAGGAAGACCAACTACAATTTATCATTTTAGGATATTTGGGAGCAAATGCTACATCAAAAGAAACGATGAAAATATTGGAAAGTTTGACTCCATATCCGATGAAGGAATTTCCTTGGTTATTCCATCAGAATCAAAGCCTGCAAGTGTTATAATCTACGACTCAGAAAATTAGTGAAAATCCCAGACATGAAATTTGATGAAGTGTTTACCCACAAGAGGGTAGATGATGATGATGATCTGCCTGTGCTCGAATAGACATATGAGGAACAATCAATAAACAGAGAAGTAGAAGAACCACATGAGGTGATATATCAAAGAGAATTAGAAGACGGAAGCCAAGACACTAAGGCTCCTCCCAGATACGTTCAAAAGAATCATTCAGAGGATTTGATCATTGGAGATAAAATTGTTGGTGTAAAAATCAGAAGAAGCCAAAGATATTCATATGAAGAATTTCATTTTTCTCTACTATCGCAGATAGAACCAAAAAGGTTTGAAGAGGCTAGAACATATGAGAATTGGGTAAAAGCCACGAATGAAGAATTAGACCAAATTGAAAAGAATGAGACCTGCAAACTTGTTCTAAGACCAAAGAATAAGAATGTTATTGCCACAAAATGGGTATTTAGAAACAAATTAAACGAAGAAGGACAAGTTGTCAAAAACAAGGCAAGATTGGTAGGAAAAGGTTATGCACAGATTGAGCATATAGACTTTGAAGAAACTTTTTCTCCTATTGCGCGAATGGAAGTAATCAGACTATTCTTGGCCTATGCATGTGCTGGAAATGTTAAATTATATCAAATGGATGTGAAATCAAAATTTCTAAATGGAGATATTGAAGAAGAAGTATACATTGAACAACTAGAGGGATTCTCACTTTCAGATAACAAAGATTATGTTTACAAATTAAAGAAAGCTTTGTATGGACTCAAACAGGATCCCAGGGCCTCATATTCAAGATTGGAAAAATATCTGTAACAACAAGGTTTCAGAAGAGGTAGCGTGGATAGTAATCTTTGTATAAAAATAAAAAAATGAAAAAATTATAGTTGTTGAAGTATATGTTGATGACATTATTTTTGGAAGCAATGATGACAAAAAGAATCAGCAATTTACAAGGATATGAAAAAGAATTCGAAATGTCTATGGTTGGAGAATTATCCTTCTTCCTTGGACTGTAGATATCTCAATTGGATAATGGCATCTTCATCTCTCAATCTAAGTATGTGAAAGAGATGTTGAAGAAATTTAACATGGAAGACTGCAAATCAGTTTGTACACCCATGGTCACTGGGTGCAAGTTAAGTAAGGAGGATGAAGCTGGGTAAGTAGATCAAAGACTATAGAAATCAATGATTGGAAGCTTGTTGTATGTATCTTCCTCAAGACCAGATATCATGCAAGCGGTTGGACTTGTTGCAAGATTTCAAGCAACACCCAAGGAAACACATGTGCAAGTAGTAAAGAGAATTTTCAGATACTTGAAAGGGACAATAAACTTTGGATTGTGGTATCCACAAAGGAATGATATGAAGTTAGTAGCTTATATTGATGCATAATGGGCATGCAATGTAGATGACAAAATAAGTACTAGTGGATATGCATTCTTTTTAGGAGAATGTATTGTATCATGGATCAACAAGATATAACCATCAGTCGCACTATCTACTGCAGAAGCAAAATATATTGCAGCAACTGCATGTTGTGTGCAAGTGATATGGATGAAACAAATCTTGAAGGATCTACAAATAGACCTTGATCAACCCATCCAAATTTTGTGCGGCAATACTAGTGCGGTCAGTATATCAAAAAACCCAGTCATGCATTGCAAAACTAAATATATTCTGATCAAATACCATTTCATGAGAGAACAGGTTTCTAAAAACATTTTCAAGTTGGAGTATGTAGAAACCAAAGAACAAATTGTAGATACATTCACAAAACCGCTTCCAAGGAACACATTTGAATATCTCAGGTAGAAACTGGGTGTGGTTCAAAATCCACACACAACTTACCAACTAGAACATGGGTCATGTTGTTGCCTAATACATACCTCGAATAACGTGGCAGAAATATTCAAGCCATTGGGTGCGTCCTTGGGGGTAAGTCTCAAGTTGAGATATTGTCACTCAACACTCAATTCCTTCGTCTAGGCCAACTCCTAGCGAAGCCAAGGTGGTGGTCCCTAAAAAATAAACTAAGGTTGTTACGCTACAAAAGGAAAATTATTCTAGGATTTTATTGATTAGCAACAAGAGTAAATAAAACAAATTAATTCAACAACATGTAAGGGAGATCATCATCATTTTGCATAAAGTGAAAACTTGGAGCAAGATAATAAGAAAATACAGATTAGTGACAGAAATAAATCACGAGATTACTGGAAGTAAAATGTTTTGCTATGCTCTTGGTAAATTATATTATTATTATGTGTTTCTTATGAGTGGTTTCGTTATTGGTTTGGCCAACTAAGAACCCATATCCTCGAACTGAGCACATATAAACTATACCAGGTATCCAATGAGGTGAGACATAAAGTCTACCTTGAGCAACCTTTTGATTTCATAGTATGGTTCAATGCGACCTCCTAAATTATTAAAGGTAAATTTTAGGTGGATTATCCTATTAAGACTAGCCACTCTAGTCCCTTTCTGATTGTGACCATAGATTGGACAAGCCGTGGTGATCCAGAGCATACAGGGATTTCGAGTAAGATTTGTTACAAGAACACAAAAAAAAACAACTTGCAAAAAGGGAAATGTTTTGTAATTACTAAAACTAAAAATATCTTTTCTAATTGTAAACTACTTACTTAGGCAAGCCTTTTCAGTGGCAACAAGAGCATACTTTGGGAAAGCGTAGCTAGGTTCGTTACTTTTTAAAAAAGGAAAGAACTAAAATGAAACTACTTAAGTGTAGTGAGTGCAAATGTTACAAAATGAAAGATCTGTAGGACTGAGTGATTTTGTGGTCCGATGTTGGATTGGAACCAAGAAATGGTTAATTTTAGCTTAAATTAACTAATTAAAGCAAAACAAGAAAAGACGAAAGGTTAGGGAGAAGTCACACCATGAAAGTGAGACAAAATAGATCCCCCCCAGAGGGATGGGGTGTGGGTGATAGGTATCCCATTTGCTTCTCTTTTATTATAGATTATTACAATGGTTTAAAATAAATGCCTTTGGTCCTTATAAATAGGGATCCAAAGGCTTACAAGTTTTAGAATTTTTCTTAGAAGAGGAAAAAGGTGCTTGGGTTGTCCCATCCTTCATGGATGGATTCTCCAAGTTTAATCAGACCCAAATATATTAACAAGAACAATACAAAACCACCTTCACCACATATTGGGGAACATTTGCTTATTGAGTCATGTTGTTCGGACTCAAAAACGTTGGAGCCACATTCCAATGCACCATGTCATATTTTTTTCATGATATGGTCCACATCATCCTGCCATACTTGGAATATCTTACCACACGTTCCATGAAACACTCATAGCATCTTGAGGATCTCCATGAATTTTTCCTAGGTGTCGCAAATACAACATCCAATTGAACCTACTTAAGTGTGTGTATTGCATTCCTACTAGCCGATTTTAGGATTCATCAAATGAAAAATTTAGGGGCAAAATTTAGCCCATGGGCTATTTTTTTAAAACAAATTCCAAAAAACGATTCGCTAATTTTCCCTTTTTTTCAAAGCTGATTCGTCCAAAATTCCATGGGATAATTTTTTCTTACCCTAAAAATCACCAAAATTATCCAAAAACTATATAAAGTCCTTAGAAATTTGAATATATTATTTTAAAAATTGCTAAACATTTTGTGATTACAAATTTAAGAATTAGTAAGATTCTCCAAAGTTTCCACACTTTGAGAAAATTATGGATCCTTAAAAATTTCCATAGATTCATCATGTCTAAAAAGGGGATCACCATTGATCCTTTAAAATTCCAATCCATTATTGACCTACCCCCTCCAAATATCTTGAACCAATTGCAAAGTATTCAAGGAAAGGCAAATTTCTTGTGTTGTTTCATCCCAGAATATGCCATGACCATTCAAGGATTTTTGTGCCTACTGCATTCCAACATCCCCTTCGTATGGGACAAGAAAGTGCAAGCTTATTTTGACCCCTTAAAGTGGGCTCTTACTTCGGCTCCCTTGATTAGCCACCTGGACTTCATGAAGTATTTCATCCTTTACATATCAGCATTGCATTATGTTGTTGCTAGAGTGCTCGTCTAATAGGACACCATCCATTAGGAACATGTCTTATACTATGTTACTAATAATTTATCTAGGCCTTCCATCACATACCACCATGAGGAGAATCTAGCCTTAGCCATTGTATTTTTCATCCAAAGTATTTGTCACTACATTCTCATGAGAAAAACCAAAGTCAATGTTGACTTGAATCCTATGCTATATCTCTTGAATCGACAACTCATTCAAGGAAAAGTTGTTAAGGAGATCACTATCCTTCAAGAATATGAACTCAATTTTGTGACCTCCAAGAGTAAAAGGCTTTGACTTTGGTGGATTTCATTACAGATCTACCCTTTGACATCAACTCATCCTCTATCCATGACAATATTTTGGATGAACATTTGTTCATCATCGTTTTGGATGATCCTTGGTATGAGGACATCCTTGTTTATTTGCACACTCAGAAGTTCAGATCTCACCTTAAATACGATGATATTTGTTGGATTTTCACCAAGCCCCATGATACCTTCTCATCAGTGATGTTTTATATTGACGAGGCATTGACACGATCCTATGATGATGTCTCACCCACGATAAATATGAACAAGTCTTAAATGAATGTCATAGCGAAGCTTATCGTGGTCATCTCTTGGGTATGGCCATTGCCTAAAAGATCATCCACACTAGTTATTTCTATCCCAACTTATTCTTTAATTTCATTGAGGCACTCAAACATTTTTTAAACTACCAACTCTTCGGCCCAAAGACGACGACCCCCCCCTACCCCATTGCACCTTGTTGTCATCGTTGGTCCATTTTCCAAATGGGCCATTGACTTTAGGGAATGAAAACATGTGTTGAACAGTGTCCATAAATACATTGTAGTGGATGCTGACTATTTTACCAAATGGGTCGAATCCATGCCAACATACAACAAGAAAGCCATGATAGTGACATGTTTCTTTTTTAACCATGCTATCACTCAATTTGGTGTCCCACACCAAATGGTTTCCGATCATGGAACACACTTTGAAGGTGTCATTTAGAAAGAGTTAGAATTTGATTTTTAATTTGAGCTCCAATTTTCCTCCACCTATTACCCTCAGGGAAATGGCCAAGTTGGGGTCGTCAACAAGGTCCTCAAAACCATGTCCTAATGGATGGTGGATAAGAAAAATTCCAACTGGAATCATATGTTTTTCCCACCCTTTGGGTGCATCAAATATCCACCAAAAATACCACTGGGTTTACTCCATTCCACCTTGTCCATGAAGTGGAATCCATTCTACCTATCGAGTGCCAAATCCTATCTTTGAACCTTACTGTTGAACTTTTTCTCGATACTTCTACTCTAGAAAAATGCTTGATCGCTATGGAACAAGTGGAAAAAGATCATCGTGTTTCCATACATCACATCGAGGATTCCAAAAAATGTTCGAAATCTTATTCTAATAGTCACATCCACCCTATACACCTATTCCGCGAAGGTGATCTTGTCCTTTCTTACAACCAATCTCATGAAAAACTTGGTCGAAGAAAGTTCAAGCCCCTATGGAAAGGACCCTATGTCATCAAACATTGCTTTGTAAAGGGGGCATACCTCCTCACTAGTCCGGATGGAAAAATCTCGAAGAACCCCCACAATGGGTTGTACCTCAAAACATACTCTCCATGAGACCAGCCCACCCTTTTTGCTTGAACCATAGTTGTCTTTTGTTTTCCCTTGTAGTGAGCCTTATGGTTTGTTCCTTTGTTCCATCAGATGGATCATCAAACTCCATGCTACGTCAGTTACACCAACGATGCAATTAGATACCCCCCAAATATAACCTTGACTGCTTGGGTCCTTTATTCCTTGTCACACATCATTAAGCATGCTAATGGCGTGTGTATTGACATGTCCACCAATAATAAGGTGGAATATGATGTTGTGATTGTCCCCTGGAAAATGCTCTCCACGTGTGAATTTGTCACCTTTGTGTTTTACTTGATCCTCGGCTACTTGTCACACAATACGCGATCCTTACCTCTTTAGAAAATTCCCATGAGCTATACAATTGGTTAGACAGTTTGACTCCATTACATTCATTCATATAACCCAGGAGTATAAATAGTGTCATGGATCATACAACAAATCAAATTCTAGATTGGCATATCAATCATCAATAATAATAAAATAAACCATGCATGTGCATTTCATCTATCCATCACATTGTGCATATACACATGCACATACTATGCATACATTGCATAACATCACATCATCATAATATAAGGTTCATGTAAATAAAATTCACATCCATATGCATCTGTAAATATATATGCATATTTCCAAAATAGAAGTGCTTACATTCATGATCCCAACAACTCAATCAAAATTTGTGATACATAGGTCGAAATTCCCATGTCCATTGCATGGGGGTAGTCCCATAATTTTTTTTTTCCTACTGATCATCTGAATAGTTATTGGAGTCATTATATTGCTCCTCCTCATCACTATCATCATCATCCTCTATGCGGGGGACATTCCACCTCATAATGTCTCAGATGCCCTGTACATCCATGACTATACACCATAAGGTCATATTCCAATCCAATGGAGCCTTGTAAAACATGGAAATTATCTCATCATCAAGGTAATACCACCCATCATTTCTCACTCCCTCCAGCAATTAGTTGATGTCATGACACAATCCCTCCAGTATTTCCTCAGCACTTTGTCACCGATGCTATTCCCAAGGGGGTAGTATCAACCCCTTCAACCCTTCCTCATCTTTGCTTAAAACCTAATGGGGGCACTAGTCTCACATCTTTACACACATATATGATGAGTAATCAATACCATAATCATAATACACATAATACATAATACACAATCATACTTGCTATATGGTCCCCAAGGCTGGCTAGGTGGGAATGGAAGTTCTGGGACTCCCAAGAAGTCCATCCTAGCGTATGAGCAGTCCTTGATCACTATAGGGAGCTTCCACCCCTAAGCAAAGAATCCATGTTCAAATATGTTTCCCACTGTATCATCTTAGCCTCGTACCATCATCTCCCCCAATCATTGCATCCTTAGCTCAATAGGCTTGCTATCATGGATAGTGACAAGAGGCACAATGTCAGCACCCAATCAAGAAATAAGGAACATATAAAGGTCCCAAACCTGAATTATCCTCTATGCCGACTATAGTGGTTCAATTTTCGTTGAACCTCCGATAAGAAAATCTAGGCCAACCCAAAGTAGGTCCCACATAAAATCTACTACAAGACCATCATCCAACCGTTAGAGATATTATGGTTCCCACTTGACCCTAGTACATGTATGACACTAGTAGTTAGTCACTACTTGTGTGTCCAGGATAGCGATGTTGGCCAATAGTGTAGAGGAATCATGTATCTAAGATTCATCCTAGCAATGTCGGACCAAAACATCCTTCATATCCACATCTCGTCACTTCACGAACTGTGTATCACATATGACCCCCAACATAGGGAGCCCAATCACGAGGTATACATCCTATAGGGTGATCTCAATGTGTTTTTTCTATATGATGAAAGCACCAATATCTTTGTCCCAGTACTTAATGATATTTGACAAAAGTATCTTCTACAACCTTATCAAGGGGTTCGCCAAGAACTTGAGCAACCTAATATTGTGCAGGGATATCTATTACTGGAGGGTCATTTCTAATGCCTTTCCATAACCCAACAACGTCCCTCTCCCTCCCGTCGATCCTCATCCTTCATCATAAAGCTTAGCTTTGATTCAATCATCATCAAACTCCTCAAAATGATTTAGTCCCTCTTTTTCCATAAAAAAGAGCGACTTGGGTTGCACTTGGTCGAGGAAAACTAGTGACCTTGGTCACATCCTTTCCCCTACCAATGGTGACCTAGGGTCACGCCTTTCTGTCAGCTAGGAACGACTGTGTCATACTTATTATGGGAAAGCTAGTGACCAAGGTCATTAGATTTCCCTCGAAAGGCTCTACCCACACTTAAAACCCTCCCAGGTTCACCCTAAGGTCTTGGAGGCCAAAAAAATGAAATTAAATGGACAAAATTAATGAAGGGTAAGGTGAAACCACTAACTTGCAAGTTGCGGAATTTGAATTTGATGGAGGGAAGGGAACAAATCAACGGCTAAATTTTTGAACCCCATAAGCTCCTCCAATGGTGAACAATGAGAATGACACCTAGGTTTGTGGACCCACCCTTTTATAGTGATTTGGGACCATTTTTCTTCTTTCCCATACAGGCTCATACAACACCCATTTGACACATTGTTCACATCGTTAGAATCATGGTTATGCACTCTACTTGATTATGTGATCCATTTTCTATGTTTGAGAACTTTCCCAGGAAACCCATCTTTCCCTCATTTTTTGTGCCACATGTAATTTAGCCCATGTCTCTATGTTATATGCTACTTGTACATTTGGTTTAATTTCAAGACTCACTTTCATGCTTGGTTATTGTTTCCATGTGTGTAGGTCCAAGTTGTGGATGGACATGCTCATCTCAACATGTGACTTCTCCTTACATGTATACTTTCTCAAATTGGGATATAGGTGATTTCCATCTATAAAATATCATGTGCATCAAACTTGTTTGATTCCATTTTTTGCGTGTAGGACCCCCCATGTTTGGGTAAGTGGCCTAGCCTAGCCAATCTTTCATTTTCCCTTGAACGGTAGTAGAACCTTCCTTACATGGGTGTCATTTATTAGTAACCCCGATGTCGTTCGACGCCCATGTCATCCCCCTCTATAGGATTGGGTGTCTGTCTAGTTTGTGATTTTTCACTTAGCCACACATACTTCGTCATCATCACTCATTTGCCTACCCACATACTCCCGCATTTATGGAAATTTATGTTTCATGTTACACATTCATGAATCCACTACTTCATTAGTATTGTAAAAGTTACATTATTTTACCTCCATTCATTTTCCTCCAAGGAGATTACCATCAATATCCTACTCCTAGTCTCTTCCATCTTCTATCACACATTATTTTGATTCACTTGGTTGTACATTGGATACTTATCTTCTTGTATCCCCCTCTTCTCTCAGGTACCCATGTACTTGGGAAATCATTAAAAATAGTGCTTCTTAGCACTCATGTAGACTATGTATTATCTTAGTATGGAAGTGTCCCTTGTCACCGTTATTTAGAGCGTGATGTGATGAGTTACCCATGGAGTCTTACTGATACCATACTCTCCCATAGTAAACCTCAATACCCCTCCCTTTCTCTCCATGAGTCCCCCCATTGCAGTCATGTTCCCTAGTTCCCATAGTTGTGTCTCTCTATGATATTATCATGATTATAACATATGATTCCAGCTGGTTAGCCATGCCATTATTCTTTGAATAAAGGAATTTTGAATCCCCCACTCAGTGACCCTGTATCCCCCATTGGTGTCCCAGTCCCCCACTTCTCTTTATTATCCAGTTATATCCCTCGTGCTTCCAGTAAGGAAATCTCATTGCCTTGTTGTTATATGGTATCCCTCTATCGACATCAACACATATATTCTAGAGGATAGACCTCTAGGAACCATGTACCTTGGGGCCATAACCATAATTGATGGGTTCCCTTAAATCAACTAAGGGAAGACCTCATTTCCACTCGGATAGGTTATTTATCACGTGCTCGACTACAACTCATTATCGCACCACTGATAATTGTATAAGTTGATGGTTCCATTATATAGTTTGGTCAAAGACCATGTATATCATTGACTCCCTCCATTTTAGAGTCTCTTTGGAATCCCTTCAATCTCATGCTTCCTATGGTATTCAGGTTGCGTTGGTGATAGTGATCCGGTTTCAGTTGTTGTTCCTTGGACTTGTTTGGTTTAGTCTTTCAGTTACTTGAGTCACCTGTGAGGAGTTACATCACTCTCTACTCCTTCTAGATCTCTTCCCCCCCTTTTTTTAGCAAGGCTTCAATTACTATGATTCAACATTCTGTTGGGATGCCATTGTTACAAGCTATGCACTTTAGATCAACCATGGTCGGACCATGATTATGTATTCAACTTGGGTCCCTCTTGGACCTTCATGATGTATTGTATCCAATAGTTCTTCATGTATTGATCAGGCTCCTTTTGGTCTAGATCCCATATTGTATTGAGACATTGATACGATCTTCGAATAAGCGGTTATAAGGCTACGAGTTATTTAACGATTATATAGATAAAGTGTTATGAGGATTATACTATTTAAGAGTTATTATATGGTTTTAGGGATTATATATTACGGGTTATGAGGTATAAATATTAAAGGGTAATTTAGGTTTGTGGTTATGGGGTTAGCGATTAAGGTTGACATATTATCCAGGTTAGGGATTAGAGGTAATAAAATATATAGGTTGAGGATTTTATATGTTAAGTGGTAGGGTTTATAATGGTTTTGTGTTATTGGTGTTTAGGTTTAGTAGTTATAATGGTTAAATATTGGGGTGAAGGGTTAGGAATATAACTCATAACACATAACAATATTATCTAACCCTATGGTTTTTAATTATGTGGTAGTTTGCTTGAGTTTTGATTTTCTTGGATTGAGATATAACATGCAATTTCTAAATTTTAGTCCTCTATGCATTACTAGAGTATTGAAAAAAATGCTAGCATATCTTCTTGCCAGCACACTGTTGAAAAGAAAATCAATTGTGTTAACGCTATCAATTGATATAATTGAAACACAAAAATTAAATTTAAACTAAAAACCAGCATAGATCCATCTTAAACTCAGATATATTAAGCACCGAGAGGGATCCAATTTATTGAGGTGTAAAGTTTTATCTTAAAATTTTTTACACATCAAGAAAAAGTTTACACCTCAAAAAATTGGATCCCTCTGAATGCTTATTATATCTGGGTTAAGATGGATCTATGTTGGTTTTAATTTTTTTATTTAATGAGTTGGCATGAATTTTTTAATCACTTTTTATTTTTGATAAGTTATGAGCCGATATTATTATTTTAATTATTTTTTATTTTATTTTTGGGAACGTTACGTTACGTAACGCAATGGATATACGCCTCTCACTACTCTCGGTGCAATTAAAAATTTGAGCAGCATAACAATTGTCAATTAATAAAAAGATAAAAAGAAAAAGAAGCAAATTAAAAATTAATTAATTGTTATATTATTAAATGTAAATTAGGTTTTATGCTAAAAGTTGAAAATTTCAATAACATAATGGTTGCTTGGCATATACATACACACACACACACACACACACACACACACACATATAACCAATATCTTGAGTTGGATGCCATTGGGTTGATTGGGGTTGGTAGCTACCAATAGAGCTGAGTCAAGGTTAGGTTTGTCACTTAGTCTAGTGGTTTTTTTCCCAAACAAATGCTCAGTGGAGGGTTTCTGTTACCCACATGAACACTCAGTCGAGGGTTAGATGTCATTCAAATGAACGCCATGTTTTGTTTTATATATAAAAATGAAGAGCTTAATCAAGCTCTTAAATGCTCAATCGAGCTTAATAACTCGATTGAGCTTGCAAATGATCAATTAAGATTTCAAATGCTCGATCAAGATCTATAACTTAATAAAGAATTTGGTCAAATTGACAAAACCCTCGATCGAAGGTTTTTCCTTGCCACCAATGTTTCTCGATTGAGCTCTTAATAGCCAATCGAAAACATAAAATAGCTCAATCGAGCATCTGTAAAACTCAATTCCCTTTTCCTACCTTGCCAAAAATTATTATCCATCTTCATAGATTCACTTATATGTTTTAAAAGCATAGATGAGTGTTATAGATTTTGAAATTGCTAATGTGTATTAAATATGTTGTAAGCATTGATTCATATTACAAATTAATCAACACCAATGCTTATATATCTTTATGTATTATGAAGTTCTTGTGATAGTAATGATAATACTAAGAATATTATTGAATGGAATGGTAGTGGTGTTGTAGTTTGGAGCACTAATGCTTGTATTATAATTATAAGCACCAATATGTCATAACATGTATATTTGCACCCATACATAATAATCATTAAATTAAAAAAAATGGTGTATAAAAATGGAAACATTCCACAATATTGCTTATATTATAATTATAAGCACCAATGTGTCACTACATGTGCATTTTCACCAATGCATAATAATAATTAAATTTAAAGAATTGGTGAATCAATATGAAAATACTCCACAATTTTGTTTAATTAAATACAATGTAGCCATATAATATCTCTCATGTTGAATTCTTCATGTTATCAACATGCAAATGCAATTTTTTTGTTTTTAATAAAATTTCAATTACTCACCACAAAATCAAATATTTTTTATATAATATATTTTAATGAATATATTTGGATATTTGTTTATTGTAAAATATATTCCACCTCATTACACTTAGGATAATTGTAGAGGAATGTTGTAATATTAAATCCAATCACTTTTGCTGCTTTGTGGACTTTATGAAAGCTTTTGATATGGTGCCTAGAACTAACTTGTGTAGTAGGCTAGAGGAGCTAAAGGTTTTGTTAGAATTGAGAGCTACCACGATAAGATTGTATGAGAAAGTGATTGCAAAATTTAAAAGCATTGAGGGATGCTCTAAAGATATTATTGTAATATTGGAGTTAAACAAGGATGCCCTCTCTCCCCTACCATTTTCGGTATATACATCGATAAGCTAGAAACTTGTTTAGAAGAAGCAGGTTGTGTTGGAATGACCTTGGATAGAATAGTCATCATCTCCTTCTCTATGTTGATGATGTTTTTATGCTAGCAAAGTGCCCCTCTGACCTTGATAAACAATTAAGGATTCTCAAGGATTTCTGCTATAACATGGGTATACAGACAAAACTAAAGTTATGATTATCAAGTCCAAGAAATACGGTTACGCTAATTTTGATTATGAAAATAACAACTTATAGGAAGTGGCCTCTTACAAATACCTTGGAATTTATATCCATCACAAGCTCAATTGGAACTATAGCATTGAGAAAATGATTAACGGAGGGTGGAAAGCTTATTTTGGCCTCCAAAACAATTGCAAGGAAACAAACTTGGTGATGTGGGATAAAAAGAAGTTCCTTTTTGAAAATCTTGTTACTCCCATGATCTTGTATGGGTGTCAATTTTGGGGCTGTAGCATGTCTCGAGAATCCTAGAGAAATATTGAGCAAATTCAAAAACATTTTATCATGTATAACCTCAGGATTAAAAGAAATACACCCTATCCTATTATCCTTATAGAAGTAGGTTTTCCCCCCATCGAAAGCATCGCTATGACCAGGTATCTGATGTACAAGAATAGGATAAATAACATGCAAAACCATAGACTCCCTAAAATTGCTTAAAACTCTAGTAAAAAACAACTATGAATTAAGAGAGGTTGGTATGAGGATGACATGGCTTGGCCAAACAACTGGGGATTGATGAAAATGTCACTTTGCAAAACAACCTCCAAAATACTATCACATCTAAGTTTAAAGAGAAGATGTGGGGCAAGAAGTTTTTAGAGGTTAGAAGATAATTAAGATATTACAAGGAAGTCATTAACCCTAATATGGAAGATCAAAAGTATCTCTCTTTCTCAACCAGTTCGAAGAAGAAAATTAATATATCTAAGATAAGAACGAACTCCCATGAGCTTCATAGTGAAATAGGGCGCTGGGCAATTCCTAAAACACCATGGGTGGAAATGATTTTCCAACTCTGTGAGTCTATGAGAGTTGAGGATGAAGGTCATTTCTTTTAGAGTGCTCTGCATACACCCACATTCGATCACAGTTTCCTCATCTTTGCTACAATTCTAACCTTCATGATCTTCTAACTTGTCAAAAATATGATGACCTAGGAACGCTTCTTTCTAAGCTTTTTGAGCATAGAAATAAAATTTTACAACAATTGAATTAATTCTTTTTCTTTTCTTAAGGTCCCATGGGCCGAATAGGTCTTAGTGGATGTTAATATTCATCATCTTCATCTTCATTGTCCTATATAAATCGTTGTTATGGTAAATAATTGTTACAATTATTGGTAACATCTATTGGGACATGTTATACCTCAATTTGTCACTTCGTACACCATTGAGATCCTTCATGCCATATCATCATTAAGGACGTGTTGTTTATACCTCATAGGAGTGTTGAGACCCCTTCTCATCATGTTGGTCCCCTCCCTAGTCATACTTGGAGGCAAATCCAACACTTAGGGGGTCGAATGCCACTTCACCAAGCCCATCTTGCCAATATTTTTGTGCCCTTCTAGTGGTGCAAGGAGCTAAAATACAACATTTTTGCGCTCTACATGCCTACAGGGGCACGGGAATTACAACCTTTTCGCGCTCTGTTCAGTTCTGGGGGCGCGAAAATCCCTCAACAACCATTTTCCTTGATTTTAGGATCTTGAATATTAAGGATATTTTCATGGGATAGGGATTCCACTCGAATATCATCTCACCCTCCTTTCTTGGTATGATTCAGCTTCTTGATCCATATTTTACTCACTTAGATCCATTATTCTCTCTCAATGATTGGTCTCCCAAATCCTATAAGAAGAAGGCCATCCATGAGCGAAGGGAGAACTTTTGGAGGCATCAAACTTATGATCTCAAAAGTATTGTAGAGGTAGCAAAGGAGAGCTTGGAAGGAGATGATGTTGCTTTGGACATCAAGGTATAGCACTTTGTATGGTTACTTTCATATTTCTTAATAATAACTTGGCCTATTCTCCCATGTCATGTCTCTCTTTGATGTATGATATGTTTTATTAGATCTTAATAATACACTTATGTTTGGAAGGTTGGTTTCCATCTTGTGTTGCAGGTTCAAGAGCTTTAGACATCAAGCTTAGAACTGGAACTCAAACTACTCTCAAGTAAGAGGCGAATCCTCTATCTCTTCCCCTTCCTTTTCATGTTTGAATGCTTTTGCATGTTTAATCTAGGAGTTTAGGGTTCCATTTGTTTTGTTTCTGTCATAGATTGGACATTTAGAAACTTAGTTTAATCTATGAGAGGGTTTAACTATCTGTAGGACGAATTCTCTAATATAGATATTGGCGACTCCATTGGGGAAATCCTAAATTTCATTTGCCATCAAATCTTTAAGATTTGATCTCCTACCTCTGCAAATCACTTATTTTTTGGTCTTGATTGACATTATGATCTTCATTGCTGGGCTCTCCGAGTCTTAAAAACTTCAAATATTGATAATTCTTATCCCATATATTCGCCCTTGCCTCTCTACAACATATTTTCGTGCCCCTCCCGTGCATTACAGAGTGAAAATGCTTAAATTTTCATGCCCCCACAATAGTCCAGAGCACGGAAATCTCATATTTTCGCTCTGTGTTGGTCTGTACAGGGGCGAAAATCCTCTGTTTTGGGTTTTTGGGAGATTTTTGCTTGGGTTTGCCTTGGTTTGTTGGTTCAAGGTTATTTGACTAACCTCTTGCTTTCTATTAGGATCTATAAGTGCTCTTGCATCCATAGTTTGAGTGCGTGTTGTTTGCATTTTTAGGAATATTTTAACATCAAATTTGAAAAACAAATCCGCCTCAAGGCCGGGGGGGGGGGGGGGGGGGGCAAGGGTTGTGTATCCTACAGTCCCTTGGACCCATATTAAGGTTTTCTCAACCTTTTGAGATCTTTTGTGTCATTTGGATTGCTTTGATTGGCTTTAAAAAACTTGGGATATCCTTGTATCTCTAAGTCATCTTTCATGGGTTTTGCACTTTGTTTCCTTTGCATCTTTAGCTATTTATTGGTTATTGGAGTAGATCGATTCTTTGTTTCCATATTTTCAAAGAGAAGCTTCATTTTTGTCTCTCTTTTACTAGATTTACAAGCTTGAAAAACATAAATATTCTTCTTACTTTAGTTTTATCATTTGATATTCTTGGGCTTACATTCATAAGAAGAAGAAAAGAGTGTTTCATATTCTTGTACATTTGAGTTACAAAAATATATTGAATGTTTTTCTTTGCATTGCATTTGAATGGAAACATTTATGGAATCTTTCTTTCCCATAGCTGAGATGTGTCTTTTTAATGTAAAAAGATAGGAAACGAATTAGAATTTTTGCATTTGTTATTGATGGAAAGATCTATTTTTGTCACTTTAGGATAGTTTGGGTATGGTTTTACATGATTGGTTATCATTCATTAAAAAGATAAAATTGCTTTTGCATAGGGTTGTACATTTGGGAACGAAAAGAACTCTTCCTTACGTAGCTAGAACTTCATCCAAGGAAAAAATACTTGCATAGATTCATCCATATGTGCATGCTTTGAGTCGGGTCTACACACGACCAAGTTGCACTTCCGCTTCCCTTGAGTAAAACAACAAGCCTTTAAAATCAACACCCTAACTAAACACACATTAACCTCGTTTGAGGACATAAAAAGAATTGTGTAGTTAGGTAGGACATCGGGGCTAGGAATCCAAATAATTCCCCCTTGTCATTTTACATATGAGACATAGTTGTTTTCTCCTAGGGTGCTAAAATACTCTTGTATTTGTTGAAACGGTTATGCACCAATTTGTTGGGGGGCATCCCGTTCCATGGGGGTAAGCAGCGAGGATTGGTTCCAGACGGACTTTGTGGAATACTGAACTCCACTTAGCGCCTAAGGACATCAATCCATTGTCTTCCTTGTATTTTTCGTCATCCATACTGGTTGTACAAGGGCCAAAAGGAAGAACCTCCAGTAAACCTTCCCAAACATGTCATGAATGAGGTATCCTAGTGACCATCCTTTTAGGGCTCTTTTACCCGGGATTCCTTTCGGTAGAGGGATATCCCTTCATCTATATTGATCTCTCATTTTGTATTGTCCGACTTGGATTTCATCACTTTTCGGAGGATATGATCTATTGAGGTCTATGGATATTAGATAAGAGGTTGCTTGCTCTTTTACCTTGTAGAGGGTCTTTTTGTTTTAGTGCTGCTCATTGGATTTTTGGCCTCTTTGTTATAGCTCGTTTTCTATGGCATCGGTTACAGTAAGTTTTTTGAGATTGATTTTTGGCATGTGCACCTCCTTTTTCTTCTAGTTTAGATATGGAAGCCTCTTTTGGGACTACTAATCAAGAGACCCCTTTTCAAGGGGTTCCTTTTGTTTTTCCTCCATTTGGAAATATCGGTCCTCCCTTTATTGCCACTTTGAATCTTCCCATATTGTCTATAGGATTACGAGTATGGTTATTCTCCAATTCGGTGATCCTGAATGCACCTAATGCTTCAAATGTTAACTCTCCATCACGAGAGAATCAATCCCAAATTGATCCTTCGCCTTCTTCGTCGGATGTCTCTTCTTCCATTTCTTCTTCCTCTCCTGATAAAAGCAGTGATGCTAGTAATCGAGAGGATAAGAAGGAGAAGAAAAGGAAGGTAAAGAAGAAGAAGAATAAGAAAGAGACCAAGCATCAACTGGTTACTCCTAATGATGCTCTTTCTAGTCAAACACCTCGAAAACCAAAGTTCCCTTGCAGGATTTGCATGGGGGATCACCTTCTTAAGGATTGTCCTAGTCTTTCCAAAGTATTAGAAGAGTGGTCTAAAGCCTCCAAAACACCTATATCATCAGCCTCTGGACATCATACTAATGATACCCCATCAACCAATGGCTCTATGGTTAAGGGTCGAAAAGGTAAAGTGAAGAGTCCTTGTTTGTTATGCAAGGACATGCACCTTACTTACCTTTGTCCTTGCATGGCATTAGAGGAAATTTGGGGTCTGAAATGGGCCTTATAAAAAAATGTGCGATGGACAAGTGTGCACTGAGTAAGATTTTTCAAACCAATATAATTTAAGTATTTTGGTCAAACATTATGGTTTAGTTGGATCTATAGAAGCCAAATATGCTTATGTCTCATAATTTATAAACCTCACCTTGGTTAAGATTTTGAAAAGTTCATCTCGAAATATGATAAATATACTTGAAATAATAAATTTAGAGTATTTTATATTATCACTACTCCTAAGTTATTTAAAATATAAATCTCACATTAATTAATATGATAGTGGAGTAATTTTGAAATAATAAAAACATTTATATAATTAATCTCTCATAAATAAAAATAAATAATATTTTAAAAAATTTCATAAATAAAAAATAGGAGAGAGAGAGAGAGAAAAAAAAATTGTTTGTTATTTTTGCGATAACTTTCTCCCCTAAAATTGGAATTCGACGCTCTTGGTACCATTGGAAAGGTCTAGATGAGAGCTACAACTTTCATGTTATGATTTTTTCTAGATTCCGCAATGATTAAAATCGGTGTGTACTCTCAGAAAACTCAAAACATGAAAGTTGTAGCTCTCGTCGAGACGATTCCAACTGTACCAAGAACGTCAATGTCCGAGTTTGGGAGAAACAATTGTCACAAAAATAGAAAAATATTATTTTATCTCTCCTATTTTTTAATTTATGATATTTTTTAAAATATTATTTATTTTTATTTGTAAGAGATTAATTATATAAATATTTTTATTATTTCAAAATTACTCCACTTTCATTTTAATTAATATGAGATTTCTATTTTAAAGGACTTAGAAGTAGTGATAATTTAAAATAAAATAAAAATAATGATTGTTTATTTTTAATATTATTGTAATTATATTTTTTCATTATAAGTTTAGTTGTTTTTTAAGTTTTAGATTTTATTAAATATATAAAAATAAGTAGTGGTATATTCATCAAAAAATTAAATAAATTAATAATATAATTAAAAAAATTTGCCACTATATTATTTATTGTGTATGCACAATAATCTAAAACCTTTCATTATTATTTTCAACCATCATCTCTTAACTCTACACTAACCCAACATACTTGTCAACTACCATTAATGAGATATTATAGGCTGACCTTCACTAGATAACACCTATAACTTAGTGTAACATGGCATATTTGTAGTGTGACATGGTTTTTTTATTATTTTCTGTAGGAGGCCTATTTTAGACCCTAAATTTCCTCTAATGATGAAGCTTCATAATTGTTGGAAGACATTACTGTATCCCAAAATCATCTTTCAACTGGATATAGTAAGTTGTCCCTTGACCCCTCATTGGTTGATCGAGCAGCTAATCCTGATCCATACTCGGTCGATCCCACTCTTTCCTCAAAGAGTGGAGAACAAGTAGTTCATCCCGCTTTTCCTTTGAAGAGTGAAGTTGAAATAATCGAGTCGACATCATCTCCACTCAATCTCACTCTCTCATTGGAAAGTGTTGAGACTGAAGTAGTCATCATGACAAAATCTTCGTCTCATCCCGCTCTTCCAGTTGAGAGTGAACTGAAAACCAATGATGTTTTATTTATCAGTTCAGATTGTTCTGGACAAAGGGAAATCCTGTCCATTTCCACAGGATCCCCTCCAAGTACCGAGGTCATTTCCTTTTATTGGAATAATCTAATAGAATCTTGTATTCCTTCGAGTGTTCCTTTCTAGATATCCGTCGAAGTTACCGGTAGGAACGTACTTCACACTATTGTTGATGAAGGAGATTTTGTTAGTATTTTATCCTCAACTACTTGGAAAGCTATAGGATCTCCTCAGCTTGTGCCAGCCACTGATTAGATATTGGCTTTTAATAAAAGACCTACTAGACCTTTAGGGGTCCTTCCTGACAATAGATGAAATTGTTTGCAAGTAGGGAGTTAGATCTGCAACATATCAATCTATCTTACTAAGAAATGGTGAGTTTCTATGTCAGAAACATGAAAATATTATCACAAGTTTACAAATATCTATATTCATTCATCAAAACTCATTAAGATCTAGATTCATTTAAGAATTAAATTCATACATGATAAGCAAAATTCAAACTCTTAGATGGTAGAAAGTTGAATCCATTCATATTAAAACAAGGAAGAAGTACATCCTTACCAATGATCTTGGTGTGAAGCCCTCCTCCATTGTTATGAGCTTCCCTTCCTTCACCCTTTCTTTTGAAGAATTTGAGCTCTATTCTCCTCCTTCAGAATCTCTCTAGCATGCCTTTGCTCTTCCTTTAGTGTACTCTACAATGTTTCCCATGCCTTTCTGATATAGCATTGGGAAATGAGCCCTCATGTTTCTTAATTCAATGTGGGATTATCCATTTTCATCTTTTTTTATTATTTTAGCTCAAAGACCCACTTTTCCATAGTTTTTAGGCTTTTTGCACAACTTTAACATACTTTGAGTACAATTAATGCATTCATCTTCACTTATTGATTGGTGTAGCTTAGTTTTAGACCTTTTATGAGTGGTTCAATCACTGAACTTGGTCTTCTTAGGTTCTTACTATCTTCACCTAATCCTTCCATTTATGGGAGAAGTGATTAGATCATAGAGGACTTGTCTATGAATGTACTTATGTTTCTGTCTTCATGTTGCGAGCACATAGTAAAAATGTGCTTCTTCTGTCACATGACTAGGGTGTTAATTTGATTGTTAACAGCTGCCCCCTAATGTGTGAGGTCCGAAGCGGAGCTAAGGGCCGAAATACATTATTGAATTTTATACTCTGTATACTGATACTCTTTATCATTCAAAGCAAGGATGAGGGAAGGAAAGCTCATGGGCGCAGGATTGAGTATCACACCTACAAAACATAGAAATTTCTCAAATATATAATATCTTCCTAAGGCAGGCATACCCATGCTCAGCAGTAAACAAGCATGGCCACGAACAATACACAGTGGATCCATGTCAAAAGCAATTTTTTCTAAAATGTAAACATGCACTTTGATGAGTACGAGAATAAAGTCTTTATAGAACTTCTGACATGGAAATCTAATCTTGCACAGCTCGGGCAGTGCATCGATGAGTGATACAACTATTTTTCCCAAGGTCTTCAATATAAACCGATGATAGTATGAGTTTATATCATGCGAATAAGTGATCTAATGTTGAGCATAATAAAACACCATCTGATTACCAACCATTGATGTATACCGTTAACAGATGCAAAGAGACCCATCGATAATGATGATGGACTCTAAGGTACTGAGTACAAACTAGCAAGTGTGAATAGATGTTCTGAAGTTGAACACTTGTAGAATCCAACAATCAGGGGTCATTGATGTATACCCACTGTCATTTGTGAGGAAACCTGCCACTAATGACTGCAAGATCCAAGGTACTTTTGGGTTTCTAGATCCATGTCCTAGATGATGATTTGATGTCGATAGGAATTGATCCATCGGAAGGAGGGCATTGATGCATCCCACATCAACCGATATGAAACAAAGATCAATAGTCTGATATAATTTGGAAGAATTGCAAGATCCAACACTATATACTGACATAAGGAAGGATGACATGATTGGTCAAGAATATTTGAGGAATGGCTGACTCGGTTTGGACTTCCCTTAAACACATAACATGACGTAGAATGGACACTTGGAAACATAGGACTTTGAGTAACCGGCCTTAATGAAATCCGCTAATGCCAGGTGCATTAATGAAAGCTCCATTGGTGACGAGAAGGATAACCCATCGGTGGAGATCTATTCAAAATACTGGTACAGTTTCCTAAGGCAAATGCAGATGGTGTACTGACAGCAGGGACCAAATTATGTGTCATGTTCAAGGGCGACAAGGACTGACTGTTGTCGTTTTCTTCAAGGATTATAATATGAAGTGATTCAAGTCTCTCCCTTTTTGGATTTTTGTGTTTTTTAATTTTTATGCTTTTTCATTTTTGTAAAAAAGAATAAATAATTCTATGATACATAGGAAGGAACGAGTGTTGCATGGGCGTACACCTATTTTTCAAGGGCATGGGTTAGGCCAAGGCAAAGATCCATATTACAAACAAGGGCTAAGCTAGTTGTGCACACTCTTACAACTGTTCCTTCCCGGGGTAGTCTATCTGAAGCAGGATTATGTGTCGACGGACAATGAAGTAATACCATGTGACTGAAGTTATCCGATTTGGGGAAATGGCCAAATAGGAATGGTTCAATGAGGTTTACTTCAGCTTGAGTCTTGTGAAAAATGCCAAAATCATAGATCATCATGAATCATGGTCTGTCTCAACTACCTGAGTCAAATAGTTTGAACTGTCAAAGTCTTCAAGTCCTGAAATCAAAAACCATTTCACTAGCCAACAATTTAGTTAGACACTGGTTCAGATGTGCATTTAATATCTAAAAAGATAGCTAAAATTGAGAGATTATGCCTCTTTCTATCATTCAAAAGGATACGGTTTGTACATGTATGAATAAAAGATAAGTAAAAATACTCATGATTTACCATATGTGTTCATTGTGCAGCCGATGCATGAGAGGAAGCATTCCCTTTCAGCTTGAATTCCTAGAAGCTGTGAACCTTTAGTCTTTGATCTGTCAGCAGTGGGTTAGTTTCGATGTTGAACTAGAAAATTTTGAAACAGTTTCCCATGTTTTCGAGTTTTTCCAATTTTTTTCATTTTTTTTGTTTGTATGAACATTTTTTGGGTTTTATCTGTACGAAAAAGAAAAAAAAAGAGAAATAGTATTTACACTATTCTTTTTGGTGTGTGCAAAATTTACACACTTTTTGTGTTATGATGTAAGCTAGATTATTTCGGTTTTGACTTATGTCCTTAAATGATGTGTTCAATTAAATTGGCCATGAAATAATGTACATGATTGCTTTTTGGTGTAATGTTAATG
This sequence comes from Larix kaempferi, assembly GCA_027924585.1. Lineage (NCBI taxonomy): Eukaryota > Viridiplantae > Streptophyta > Pinopsida > Pinales > Pinaceae > Larix > Larix kaempferi. Next base: position 12,343,339 of record BSBM01000792.1, read on the forward strand.
TCTTAGATTCCAATCAAGTACATAGTTGGCCAAAGAATCAGCCAAACTATTCAGACTTCTAGGAACGTGTATATATTCAATAAATTCGAACTGACGCTCTAAAAGACGTACTCGTAGAAACTTTCTAAACAGTGTAGGATGTCGAACCTGATGCCGACCATTTAACTGGGATACAACTAATTCTGAGTCTAGTTTGACGATTATTCATCGGATGCTAAGGGTGACAGCCTCGACAAGAAGCTCAATGACTGCGCTATATTCTGCAACATTGTTGGTTGCAGATCCGAGAAAAATGCCTTCTGAACTAAGAACTTCGTTATTAGGTGTGAAAACGACCCATGCGGCGGAATCAACGTTCCGAGAACTACGGATGGCACCGTCCGCATATCCCAAATATGTGAAAGATTCTTGTGCCATCTGCCAAAGTGACAATGCCAAGCAAGATAAGTGTGTGCCCGAAATAACTAATGTACAAAATTTTATACAAATAATACAACATAATACAACAAATGGTGCGAGGCATCAGTGCCTACGCGACGTATTTCTTCAGATAGAGACCATTTTTGATCTCCGACATGGGTTCCCCATCAAAATTGATCAATTCATAAGCTCTCTATTTTAACATAGTTTTGACAACAAGTGGACCAAACCATTTAGCTACAAATTTTCCTTCTCCTATTTTATCTTGGTCTTGGTCATAAACTATAACCAGATCGCCTTCAGAAAAGACTCGGGGATGGATGGACTTGTCATATTGTGTTTTAACCCTCTTCTTGCGTACTTCTATGTTTAGAGAGGCTTCTCTTCTAGTTTCATCCAAAGCATGGAGATGGAGAAGCCTTTCCTCTTCCACAGAAGTGTTAGGTAGGAGTTCGATAGCTATCTTTAATGATGGGATTTCACATTCAATCGGCAACACAGCTTCTTCTCCATAAACCAGTTGGAAAGGAGTGAATCCGGTTGCATTTTTAGCAGTTGTTCGGTAGGCCCAAAGAGCAGTAAACAACATCAAGTGCCAGTTGTTCTTGTTTTTATTAATCATCCTTTGTAACATGGTTTTCAAAACCTTGTTGATGGCTTCTATTTGTCTGTTAGCTTGAGGATAGTATGGCGAGGAGAAGTCTTGCCGCAATTCTAACCGGTTTGTAAGTTCATCCATATAGGAATTCCTAAAATGACTTCCGTTATCGGTAGTGATCTCTTTGGGTACACCAAACCTTGCTATCACATGATTGAATAGAAAGTATGCTGCAGTTTTACCCGTGCACTTGAATGTAGGCATCGCCTCAACCCACTTGGTGAAGTAGTCCACTGCTACAATGATGTAGTGGTGGCCATCAGGTGAAGGTGGGTTGACTGTCATATAATCAATGGCCCATTTTGAAAATGGACCCATGGTTACTACAGGGTGTAGAGGAGTAGGATGTGTGGGCATTTTCCTTGTGTAAATTTGGCAAGGGTGACACCTTTTGACAACATTTATGTAATCTTTGAAAATTGTAGGCCAAAAATATCCTGCACGCAATATTTTATGAGCAGTTGCTAACCCAGAAATATGACCGCCACATGCTCCAGCATGGCAATAATTCAATACTTGTTCAGCTTCCTAATGTACTAAACAACGTCTTAATATCATGTCTATTCCTCGACGGTACAAACTATCCCCAATGATGAGGTATCTTTGATCTCGATGTCGAAATGCTAACAACTTCTTGGCTTTAGCATTTTTGAATTCAAGGTCAAATTCTTGTAAAATTACTTTCCATTTTGAGTATTTGCCACTAATGACACGGCGGGACAAAATGTGTCTCATGGGGTTCATTTCAGCCGCTATGGTTGTTTTTTTTGGAAGTATGTAATGTCTAAGTCGTTGGATAGCATGGACCGCTGCCAAGGCCAACTTCTCAACTTGGGAATATCTCAATTCGGGACCTGCAAGGCCCTTACTAATATAGTAAATAACATGTTCTTGAGAGGATTCATCTTCTTGTGCTAAGACCATTCCAATTGTGGAAGGAGAGGCAGCCAAATCTAGCAGAAAGTCTTGATTATAGTTCGGTGGACTAAGGACCGAGGCAGAGACCAAAGCTTTTTTTATTTCATCAAATGAACGTTGAGCATGGTCATCCCATGTGAATATTTCATCTTGTTTTAAGAGACACATGAAACCTTTAGCTTTTTCAGCAAAATTCTCGACAAATCTCCTCAAGTAGTTAGCTTTCCCTTGAAGGCTTGGAAGTTGAGTGATTGTTTTTGGGGAAGGCAACTGAAGTATTGCCTCAAACTTGATGGGATCAACCATGATCCCTTTTTGGGACACTACGAACCCAAGTAACCTCCTAGAGTCCACACAAAACATGCATTTCTGTGGATTTAACCTAATGGTGTACTTGCGGCAACACTTGAAGATGGCTTGTAAATGTGCGCCATGTTCAGCTCTCTTTTTAGCTTTAGCTGCTAAATCATCAAGGTAAACCTTGACGATGTCCTTAATATCGTGAAATGAATATGACATAGCTCTTTGAAAAGTATCTCCAACATTTTTGAGGCCGAATGGCATTTTCTGAAATGCAAAAGTTCCCCAAGGGCATATAAAAGTTGTTTTATGTTGGTATTCCTTTTTTATCTGGATTTGGTTGTAACCGGAGAAGCCATCCATAAACGAGAAGATTTCATTCCCGGTGCATTCATCGATGATCTTATCAATGAAAGGTCTGGGATAGTTATCCTTAGGACAAACAAGCTAACTTTAGATCTCTAAAATCGGTACAAACTCGGATGGTTCCTTGTTTTTTGTTAATTGGAACAGGAATGGATACCCAATCAGTCAAAGGAACAAAATAAATGAATCCATCTTTCAAGAGCTTTTCGACTTTTGCTTTAATGGCAGCTAATTTCTTAGGGTTCATTGGATGTAGTTTTTGCCGCACAGGTTTAACATTGGGATGGGTTTTGATCTCATGTTCTATGATGCTGGGATCGATGCCTGGCATTTATTCATAAGACCATGCGAACACATCACAATTTTTTATAAATAAAGCAGTGTAAAACTTTATTTCATCGGGAGAACAATTCTCACCTATGTTGATGTGCTCAACAATGTCAGGTTTAATGGATATATCAATTCGGATGGTTTTCAAAATGTTCACCAAATTTCCCTTTGAACTCACATTGTGTATCTGGACAGGGCATTGGTACTTAATGATGTCATCATCAACGAAAAACCTTTTCGCCAACTTTCCTTCTAAACTCACAGTGTGTATTTGGTCAGGGCATTGGTACTTGTTGATGTCATCATCGAAGTAAAAGTTTTCAGGTTTAACTTCTAATGAATCGATCTTAGGAAGAAACGAGGATTTGTGATGCATATCGTCCCATGGTCATTCTGAGATGTACATAGCCTCTAAGATGGCTTCATCTGAAGATAAAGTCTGATCTAGGAGATCATGGTTACTTTGAGAGTTCAAGGCCCAAATAGGTGAAGTATAGGGATCATACTCCTCCATCTTGGGAGGGTTTTGATCTGGTTCGACCGAAGCCATTTGAATAGCTTGATAAGCGAGCTCTGCGGCATAAAAGGGAACACTACTCTCCATTTCCTCATGGTGTGCAAAAGTATGTATCTTTCCATCATTCTTTTCATCTAAGGTGTTTTATTTGGAGGTTCCAATCGATGAGGTGGAACCAACCTCCGAAGTGGAATTAGAAAAGACTCTTAATGGAAAGTATACTTCTGATGTTATGGTGAAAATTGGATCAATGTTAGGGGTCAATATTGGTGGTGGAAGTGGAAAAGGTCCCAAAAGGGACGAGTCTTTAAACATTCCTACCCCAACATCTTGAATAACCGTCGTTGCATCCCCTACATAAGGTACATTCGAATGGATACCAGTTTCGGGTGAGCAGTAATCTAGTTGATCGATTGTAACAATCTTCCATTGGTGGGGGAACCAAATGACTCAGAATACGGAAGACACTATAGCCGTCATCTTGTGTATCCAACTACGTCCCAATAGAAAATTGTAGTCTATGGGTGCATCCACTACCTCAACATCTACTTGAACTGTTTTCCCCCCCAGTTCAACTAGGAAAGCCAAGATAAGTCCATGAGGTGGGAACGAATGTCCATCAAATGCCTTGAGTATTGTGTGGGATGGTACTAAGGTGGGTGATCCTAAAGCTCTCTAACAAGCTAGTGACATGACACAAGTGGAGGCTCCTTCATCCACAATGGTTCGAAAAATATTCTTCCCATGTGAAGTTACTTTAATTTGGAAAGCAATTTGTGATGGAAGCCTACATGTGGGCTGTTCTAAGTCAAATGTGATTAAATTGGTGTTTGATGGATCAATAGCACCGATAGTAGACAATAGTGCTTTCCGTTGAGTGGGACAACTTTGCAACACCTCCAAGGCAGACATTGCACAAGGGGCTTCAGCTAAATCTTCAACCACATTGTAGTTTTGAGTAGCTCGCGCATTAGGGTTGTGTGTTGTTTTGCGGAGGACCCCTTTTGGAGGTCGAGGCACCATGTCTATGGTTGGTTTTTCAATATTTAGAAAACCACTAGGTTGAGATCCAGTTGCTTCAGCATCTTTTGAAGGTATATCGTAAGAACGGGCCCTAGTTTGGATATGGATGTTATGTTCACCAATTGTGAAGATATTCGCATTGGGTGGATTACCCCCCTGTGGGGGGTTTGCCTGGTTCCCTCCTGGTGGAGGCATTGGCGCCGCAACAACCATTTGTTGTTGCTGGGGGAAGGGTTGAGTTAGGACAATAGGTTGTGGTTGTTTCCCTCCTCGTTGTGCTAACATGCGATGAATATCATCCATATGAGGACAAAGATGAGTAGGATGGTCCTCTTTGAAAATTTTGCAAGGATACTTGTTTTTCCTATTTTCCTGATCACCTCCTGTAGGGTTATTCACCTTAGGTGCCTCTCTTGTCCCACGGTTTTCATTAGGTTTCTTCTTTTGCTTCTTCTTTTTTCCTTTTGGGTCCACAGTTTGAACCGTAAGGACTTCAGAAGTTTGGGCAGGAGTTGCAAATTGCTGATTCGCCTGGCCAGCTGTGGGTTGCGGGTTTTGAATTGACATTTGTCCCAATTGCTGGGTAATCTGTTCAAGTTGGTTCACGGATCCAATCACACCATCGGTATGGGGTCCTTTTGGAGGCCTACCTGGATCAGATGTAGGTCTTACAGCATGGGGTATTAAGTCATAAAGTGTTCCCGATTGAGAATATACTAAATCCATATGGTGAGCACTCTGAATGAGTTGTTCTTCAGTCATGGCTCCTGACATGACTACATCTTTGGCAAGAGTAGGCAATAGTGATTTAATGAACCAATTTGCTAAGAATTGATCAGGTATTTTAGCTTTTATAAGCCTTCTATGTCTCCTCCACTCGTGGATATGATCTGAGATGTGAGTAGCAGTGGATTGCCTAAGTGAAGTTAAAAGTTCAGTTCCCGTCTCATAGCGGATATGTAATTGAAAATGTGTCAAAAATGCCATAGCTAAAGATGAAAATTCTGTGAATGTATTGCAGGTCAACTCAGTGTACCATTTCGCAGCATTTCCGGTTAGGGTCCGCTGAAACAACCTCAACCTAGTACTATCATCAACTAGGGAATTGGATGAACACCACAAATGGAATGTCATCACATGATTTGATGGATCTTCCCCTGGTTTTTCGTCAAACTTGGGTATGTCTGAGGGTAGTTTGGTTGGTATGATTGGCCACACATTCAAATGTAGAACAGGGTCATTGGCCAGCTGGGATAAATCTGGTAGATTCAATGTAGCTAGAAATGGTGACTTGGATGATGCTGAAGCAAATGATTGATATCCAGGTGAAGCTTGATGGCTCCACTGTTGTGGTCCTTAGGCTTGAAAAGAATTCCAAGCAGGGTTACCTCCTTGCGGAGATTGCATCCAAAAAGGTGGATTATTTCTTGAATATTGTCCATTCCATTGTGGGATAGGATGCATGTATGGATTTCCCCCTTGCGGAGGTATGTTCCATTGAGGTTGGTTACTTGGTGGAACATTGCCACTCCATTGTGGCATAGGATTAATGGGTGGATTTCCCCCTTGCGGGGGTATGCTCCATTGATATTGGTTACTTATTGGAACATTACCACTCCATTGTTGGTTGGGATTCATGGGTGGATTGCCCACTTGCGGGGGTATGTTCCATTGAGATTGGTTACTTGGTGGAACATTACCACTCCCTTGAGTGTTTCCTTGGTTTGGATAAGCGTTCCAAGGTTGATTTCCCCCTTGCGGGGGTGGTTCCCAAGAAGATTGGGTACTTCCTGGAACCTTCCCACTCCATGGTGGAATGAAGTTGGTGGATGGGTTACCTCCTGGTGTGCTACTTGTAGGGGGTATGGGATTGCCCCCAAGATTTGTGCTAGGAAAGTTTGGATAAAGGTTTCCTGAGGCACTTCCACTAACTTGTGGAGTATTACCCCAATTAGCATTAGTGTTCCATGGTCCATTAATTCCACAAGGGATGTTGAGATTCCAAAGTGAAGGATCCCCCCCAGGGTTAGGATTTGGAAAAATGTTTGGTATGCCAATAGGATTTTCATTAACTCCTGAATTATTTTGACCTTGAGTAGTCAAACCATATGGGAAACCCAAGTTTGGTAAGGAAGACCCTCCAGTAGGGATTCGTACAGGCAAAGTGGACGTACTTCCGAGATTGGGACCCGAAACTATACCAACTGGCTTTAAAGTGCTAGTTGAACTTATGGTAGAAGCAGGTAAACTAATTGGTGGAGTTGTGGTAGAGGTCAAGTTGGAAGTATTGCTACCTCCAGCAACCGTTTGAGGTTGTGATGATGTGGTCCCTTGTGCTCATGAAGCCATAGGGATGTTGGGAGTATTGCTACTTCCAACACTTATTTGAGATGGTGCTGATGTAGTCCCTTGTGCTCCTGATGAAGCCATGGGATTAGATGTTGAATTTAGCATGTGTACCAAGTGTGCCACAAGAGGATTGATGGTGTTCAAAGGTTCACTGATGTGGAGTACCACTGGTTCTGAAAGATTTGTCAGAGGTGGATTTATGGGATTTGCAGTGTTGTCTTCTAATGTTTCAATTGAAATTGGAGAAAGAGGATCAACAATTTCTATGTTTTCCTGGGTAGGCGATGTTGTAGTATTTGTTTGATGTGTTTCTGCTCTACTATTGATTATTGAAGTTAGAAGTGTGTTGGTTTCAAAGTTAAAGTGTCTTGTATTTTGTAGTCATCTCTGCAATGTAGCGGGGCCTTCAATTTCTAGTGACTCACCTCGCTGCCGCCGTGACTGGCGGGTCGGGAGAGTAGCTACAGTTTGAAGAATTTTGATAAAAGGATGTATTTAAAAATATTTTTGAAAACATAATCAAACAATCCTATGGATTTCTAGACTCAACAAAATAAAAAGTGTCCACAAAGAAAAAATTCCCTAGAGATTTCATGCAAGCAGACTTACTTTTCCAAAGAACCGAAGCTCAGTGAAAAGCTGGATTGTAGGGCCTCCCGAAACTAGTAGCCACTGAGGGGTGTGAGGCCTCAGACAATTTCTAGCAGCGAAGGTGTGAGAAACAGTTACAATAAAATTTAATCGCAGGGGTGCAAGCGTTGGTTCCTGACCAATCACCCTCCCAAGGAGTAAAAGTTTCAAAGTCTATCTCAGGTATTGCAAGTGTGTCCCACTCACAACAGCCTATGTGATATCCTAAGAAAAGCCACTAAAGTTACCACTTCACAATTCACGATCAGGAGGAACAGTCGCAAGTCAGGAACAACTCTCATAACCAGGCACTCTAGAAAAGTGATTTCACCCCGAGGACTTGTCACTTCACATAGAATTCTTTAACGAGCTCATGTCCCACTAAACAAGCAAAAGGGGGATACCACCCTTTACTTATCCATATTGACCTCGTGCTTAACGCATGTTTCAGAAGCGCTTTTCAGATAGGCGTTTCATGCTACTAATGGATTTATCTCTTTAATCAATGCTAGTTTCAAAGTTTTGTAGCCTAGGAGTGTTAACTCTCCAAACCTAATACAGGGCACTAACCTAATCTTGTTGGTGATATGAAAATCAAAAGTTTGTCAATTTTAGATTAAGCGCCAATTTTAAATGTAGTTTTCTTAGTTTGATGAGTGGGATTAAAACTGGTGGTGTTTTGACTCGAAAACAGAAAAATGAATCAAACAATGCAAAATGCTCACTACTCTACCTTTCAATTCGATGAATATTCTAAATTAAGGAAGAGTTAGAGGTTCATGATTTTCTTTCAGTCATGCAAAATTGCTAGTAGATTCCATATGTTTATGCACAGTTTTTCTGAAATATGGATAATAATTGATGTGTAAAGACCAATGTAACCCAAACAAATATCTTAAGTAAACATGAATCTAATTCTATTACATGGGGGATCCCTGTTTTTCATTCACAAGATTGCCATAAGGCCCAAGTGAAGAGGATATGCAGAGCCCTTTGGAATGCTTTTGAATTAAATCCTAAACTGTTACACGTGAGATCCACTTTCTCGTTCACAAGATCGCCATAAGGCCCAAGTGAAGAAGATACGGTGGCTCGAAAAAATGTATGCAAAAATTAAATCTACTCTATTACAAGTGAGATCCACTTTCTCATTCACAAGATCGCCATAAGGCCCAAGTGAAGAGGATATGGTGGCTCGATATAAGATTCTTTGAAAAAATGAACTCTTAAACTATTACAAGCGAGATACACTTTCTCATTCACAAGGTCATCATAAGATGCGAGTGAAGAGGATACAGTGCTTCCTACACAATATATCGCAAGAAAACTAAACTCTAAAGATGCAACTCTCTCTAATTGTGCATGAAAATCATGAAAATATTCTAACTCCAAAACAAAATGCAACTAATTAAAGTTTAATTCTGTTTTTTGGGAAGAAATTACTTTCAAATTATCTCAATCGTGTGATGTTCAAGGTGTTCTTCAAATGCAAATGTGTGTGAAAGGATCTTTCAAGTGTGTATGGTGTTTCCAAATGTGTATGGTTTATGTTTGATTAATATTTCCAATCAGCATATTCTAAAGGTTTGAAAGAATTGAATGTGCTTAAAGTGTTTTGGTGAACAATTTCTTAAGTGTGCTTTGGGAGACTTGCAACCAAGTAAAGAGACATAAATGTAGGTTAAGATCAGTCCTTAAGCATGCTAAAACAGGGAGCTATCATCTCATAAGGTTGTAAGCAAAATAGATCTACTACCAATTGAAAAAGATTGAAAATTAATTACAATTTGGAGCAGATTTAAAGGTGTTTGGAAGGGAATTCCAATTGTAAATGTCTTGATCCAAATGTTATGAAACTTTCCTAAATTTTCAAGAGGAGTATAAGGCTGATATTAAGCTACACATAAGGCTCTATACAAGTGTGTAAATGTCATCCCAAATAGGTCTCCAAACAGATCCAAAAGTTAAAGAAGTCTCAACCAACTAGTGTAAGGTTAGAAGCTTGAATTAATGTGTTGGGAAGGTGTGTAAACTTTGCAAAGATGTAAAGGAGATTCAAATGAAGTTAAAGATCATTCATGTATATGTCAAATCAGGGATCTATGAGCTAAGATGCTCTCAAGCTATAATATCTATCACAACTTGAACAAAAAATTGAAAAAGAAAGCAAATTTGGAGCAATTTTTAAAGATTTTGGAAGGTCATTCCAATGGGAGATACCTTTGATCCAAATGATGCAAAAAATTTCCAAAGGTTCTCAAAAAGGAGTAAGATACTAAATATGATCAGAAACAAGGATCTTAAGCTAAAGAATCATGCAAAGATGTGGTAGATCCATCACAATTTGACAAAGAAATGCAAAGTTGGAGCAGAATTGAAAGTTATTGGAAGATCATGAGTCCAAAGGTAAAGATCTAGGTCCAAACAATGCAAAGCATATGCACACTTATCAAATGAGTGATAGATTGATCATGAGCAGCAAAAGAAGCTTTCAAAATAGGTATGCAAATACACTTTCTAAGCCTTCAAAACAGATCTAAAACAAGTCTCTTACAGACTAGGTGAATGAGCTGCAAATGGGAAACATAAGACATAAATCTTTTAAATCCAAACATGAGGAAAGGAGGGACTTAAGATGAGTGAAAGAGGTTGGTTCTGAACCCTATCAGGTCCCTAATCCAATGTATACCATCCTACAACTTGAAAGGAGCAAAGGTGGGGGGGTTTAGAGCCTCCAAATCAAATTTTCCCAACTCGTCGCACTCTAGGCTTATGGATAGTGCGACGACCCTTCAAAATTCAAGAAACTAGATGTAGAGTGGGATTTTGAAGCATTTGCTGCAAGAAAGGTGGGAGGAGACCGGTTTGGAGGTCATCTTGCTGGATCTATGGGTCTTGGATTGATCTTTAAGCTCCAAGTGAGTAGATCAAAAGGATGGAGATCACCAAAAATGAAGAAAAATCATGAAATATGAGGAAATTTCAAGAGATTTCAAGCCATATGGTCGCCAATATGATAATAAATGAAGTTGTTTGCAAGTAGGGAGTTATATCTGTAACATATCAATCTATCTTACTAAGAAATGGTGAGTTTCTATGTCAGCAACATGAAAATATTATCACAAGTTTACAAAGATCTATATTCATTCATCAAAACTCATTAAGATCTAGATTCATTTAAGAATTAAATTCATACATGATAAGCAAAATTCAAACTCTTAGATGGTAGAAACTTGAATCCATTCATATTAAAACAAGGAAGAAGTACATCCTTACCAATGATCTTGTTGTGTGTTAAGTCAGTAATTTGTTTCTTCAATTTTTGTTTGATTTGCATTTTATTTCAAGTTACTCATTTTGCTTTAGTTTTTGTTTTTGCTTCTTTTAAAGGAATTTTTGGTTGTTATGAGAAATTTCTGAATTTAGCCTTTATATTTTTACTTTATTTTTTTTTTAGCCTTTACATTATTGAGGGGTTTTAAAAAAAAAAAGTGGTCATCATGTTTAGTAATGGACTCACAAGTCATATTATGAGTATAATCATCATTCAAATACATGCCAAAGCATAGATCATCACTTAACTTGCATGCAAAATGACCAAAAGTTGAAAAATAGCGCCAAAATGCAGTTAATTTTATTCTTGTAGCGCTGGAGCCCGAAATTAACAAAGAGCGCGCTACAAGAATATCGCGACTCTCATTTTCTCCAATTTTTTAGCCGAAGTTTAGCACGATCTCAGTTCTGGAGTGACTAGTTACGTGATTTGAGGATTTTATTACGTGCTATGTCAGTTTCCATCATGTGAACAGGTGATTTTGATTTATGGAAGAAATCGTGGTCATCATTACTCCAAATACAATTCAGCTTGTCAGAACAGAGGAGTATTTTCAGCGAGATATTACAACACAGCAGGCTATCGTCCCACTTGTCCACCTTGCAGGAATTGGGATTCCAAACTTACAGCAGAGAGCAATAAAAGCACTTGAAAGTGTTTCTGTCAGCTGGCCAAATGCAGTCGCAGATGCTGGTGCCGTGGAAGTACTTTTGGATCTTTTAAGGTCTCATCAATGTGAAGAAGCAGCGGCCCAGTTACTTGAAGATCTATTTAATAATACCAAAGTACCAGACATGAAAGTATCAAAGTTTGTTTTTTCTCCTTTGTCACAATATCTTTTTGATCCACAGACCCGAGTCCAACCTGCCAGATTATTGGTTACTCTTGCACTTAGTGATCTTTTCCAGCATGATGGGCTTGCAAGAACAACTGATGCAGTGTCAGCTTTCCGTGCATTGGTTAGCTTGCTTGAAGATCAGCCAACTGAAGAAATGACAATGGTGGCCGTATGTTCATTACAGAACTTAGTCATGCACAGTAAGCCAAATAGGGTATTTGGCACAGAATTCTGCCCTATTTTTCCTGTTTTGAGTGATTGAATTCAAATGCAGACCGCGAGCTGATGGAGAGGAATTTTTGAAAACCAAAGGAGGTTTTTGTTCATAAGATACCCATATATAAAAACCTCTCTCAGTTTTGCAACAGCTATCAAGGATTGAAAGATTCAGTTTAATCTTTGCAGCCTATTTTCCAGGGATTTTAAATATTTAATATTTTCCTGTTTTAGTGTTCATTTTGCGGGGCCGATTATGATCTATTGGAGATGAATTTTGAAAAACCAAGAGAGGTTTTTGTCCATCATGGACCCATTAACAAAAACCTCTCTCAGTTTTTACACAGGTGTCACCAATTGAGAGATATGGAAGCTTCTTTGACACCTATTTTCCATAAATTCGCCACATTTGCCAGGAATCCGATTTGCTATTTTTAGTCAATTAGTTGAGTTAGTTAGTAATGTAACTGCTGGGTAGTTTCAATTTCAACCTAATTAAGGGGAGATGGAACTACTTCTTTGTAATTATAAAAAAGGGACAAAGGGACTGAAGAAAGGTTCTGATTTTTGGGAGCATCAGGAGGTCTGCTAGCTGCTTGTACTTTCAGACTTATTCAGAGATAGATACTGTAACTCTTATATGCATTTACTGATGAAATTATGAATATATGACTCTTTCCCCTTCATTTGGTCTGTGTTGGCTTCATGTTTGAACTTGTTTAGTTTCTTGAATGACAAATTCATTGCTGGTTAATGTGTATTTTCTAGTAGTGCTTGTCCTTTATGTGTGAACTTCAGTACAGTCTTTTGTTGGATTTTTGTGATATATATGCATCTTTATCAGTATATGTGTATGATTTAGTTGTTGCTTATCTGCTGAATGTATTCCCTGCATGTTCTTGAAGTTTATGACCAAAAACACATAAAACAAAACCCTAAACCCTAGTTTGAATTGAGTTTTACTCTTGAGATTGTGTTGGCTTGTTACCCTAGCCTTAGTAACAATTTCTGGCACAAACAGTGTGAATCCCTCTTCCATTGCTATGAGCTTCCCTTCCTTCACCCTTGTTTTTGAAGAATTTGAGCTCTATTCTCCTCCTTGAGAATCTCTCCAGCATGCCTTTGCTCTTCCTTTGGTGTACTCTACAATGCCTCCCATGCCTTTCTTATATAGCATTGGGAAATGAGCCCTCATGTTTCTCTTTTCAATGTGGGATTATCTCTTTTCATCTTTTTTTATTATTTTAGCTCAAAGACCCACTTTTCCATAGTTTTTAGGCTTTTTGCACAACTTTAACATACTTTAAGTACAATTAATGCATTCATCTTCACTTATTGATTGGTGTAGCTTAGTTTTAGACCTTTTATGAGTGGTTCAATCACTGAACTTGGTCTTCTTAGGTTCTTACTGTCTTCACCTAATCCTTCCATTTATGGGAAAAGTGATTAGATCAGAGAGGACTTGTCTCTAAATGTACTTATGTTTCTATCTTCATGTTGTGGGCGCATAGTAAAAATGTGCTTCTTCTATCACATGACTAGGGTGTTAATTTAATTGTTAACACTTCCTCAGTTACCTATTACCTTAGGAGGAAAAACTGTCTGCATTGATTTTATGGTAGTCCAAGGTCCCTTAGATTTTAATCTTCCTCTTGGGCGAGATTATGTCTATGCCATGAAAGATGTAGTGTCCACACTCTTTTGAGTGATCATGTATTTTCCTCATCATGGAAACATAGTGACCATTGATCAAATTTCCTTTGTTACACCTAATCAGTGTATGATTTCCAGCCACCAGACTTCCCTAAATGTTCTGCATGTCTTAGTGGATCCTCCCCCATAGTCAAACGTGTCTCTCGGCTCTAGACATCGGGTCGGAGTTGAGTCAGTCGCGAACCAATAGCCTCATCCCATCATGGAAGAAGCTTAGAGGGAAATGTTTCTAGCCTCTGGACATCATGCTGGAGTTAATACCACTAGCTTCTTATGATGGGGGAAAACTACCAATCTCTAGACATCATGTTGGTAGGAACCAATCTCAAGCATAGTTTACTTTTGGTTTTAAGCTTTTGTAAAAATGAAACCAACCATCATTTCGAGAATATTTTTATCCTGGTTTAAGCTCGTTAAAAAATGAAACAGGTTATTACATGAGCATAGTTCCCTTTCTATGTCAATCGCATTAAAAAATGAAACAGATTCCTCTCCCACTGAGTCGAGTCTCCCACTAGATTTAGGACTTGAACGTTCATTTCATCTGCTTTTGTCATTTGATCCTCATGCTTTCTATCCCTCTGGCGAACGGTTCGTATTAGTATATAGGAATTTAATTGGGTGAAGAAGAAGAGTAGACAGACAAAACGAAGCTTGAAGGGCATGTCCCCAGCCATTAGCTTTCGCTGATAATGCTGGGGGGAAACTTTCCAACCTCTGGATATCATGTTGGGAATTAACCCATCAATGAACCTCATTCTAAGCATAGTTTATTTTCAACTTCAAGCTCGCTAAAAAATGAAACCATCATCCCGAGCATAGTTCATTTTCTATTGCAAGCTTGTTAAAAAATGAAGTAGATACCATGAGCATTCTTCCAACCTTTCTTCGAGCTCGTTAAAAACAGTAAGAGGTGTCAAGCTTACTTTTCACCTTTTCATGCTCTGGTTAAAAACATGAAAATTGGTTTGAGCTTACTTTTTCCTTTTTTGTGCTCTAGATCCAAACATGAAAAAGATTCCGAGTGCTTTTGATACCATTGTCATGCTCATTAAAAATTGAGTAAAAAGGTGTGTCTAACGAGTATAGGTTTATCTCTTTATCCGACCTCGCTAGACTATTTACAGAAAAGGAATTGTGCCGAGTTTACTTTTTACCTTTGTCGTACTCTGTTATCAACCATGACAAAGTCATCTTTCAAGTGATAGTTTGTCCCTTTTTCGACCTCAGGGGACTAGTTATACGAAAAAGGAACCCCTGGAGTTTCCTTTAAGTTCTTTCCAGACTCCCAAAACATGAAAAGATTTCCAAGTGCACTTGTCTCTTTCACACTTGTAAAAGTATTTGAAAGGTTGTTTATTCGATGGTAGGTTATCCCTTTTTCAGACCGTTTAGACTTTTTACGAGAAAGATACACCTTAGTCAACCTTTGACTAGGAGATTTCCTCTAGACATTATTTTACACTTTTTCGGGTCTGGGGACTAACTTTTATGAAAAAAGTCAAAATTTGGACTCTTCTTTAGATTATTTCAGACTCTCTAAACATGAAAAATCACCGAGTTTTCCTTCCTTCGACTCATAAAATCAAACATCGAAGGACCCTTTTTGGGACTGAACCCCTCCTTTCTCAGGTTCGTAAAACATGTGATATTGGACTCATCCGAAGGTTGAGCTATATCGAGCATCTATTATCCTCCTCAAGCTCGTTAAAAAACAAAGAGGTACTTGTCAAGCATGATGTGGGTTGGGGAGAAATAAACTAAGTTTGTTTTAGAAATCTTTATGGAATCTTATGTCACCCTTGAACATGGCACTTGTTTGCATCTCGTCATACAGTTGGGTAATCTACTTTTCTCCGAGTCATGCCAATTCCGTGAGTCATCCCGATCCTTCAAGTCACTTGAAGAATGCCTCAATCATCATTGCATTAGGTCTTGGTCTCTGCCTCATTGAGACAATGCTGCCAAGTCATTGTTGTCGTCCCATTCAATGTTCAAGGGAATTTTACCTAAGTAAGCCTATGCAATTATGTCAGCCTTTACATCCTTTTGTTAGTCCATACTCATCTGATTCATTACTTCACGTCACTTTCCTATTTCGGTTTCGTGTCGATGATGTGGGATTCATTATGGGCCTCCTTCGATGAGTCTATTCCTGTCGATTTCAACTCATTATCCAAGAATTAGGCTTAGGAACCACCTTAGTACCTTGGTACCTACATGCCTCATTGGCAGGTTTCCTCGTATTCGACAGTGGGTTTTCATCATTGACCTCTGATCGAATGATATCGCAGATGTTCGACGCCAACTCATCTATTCGCATTTCATCGAGATGTACTGTGATACCTTGGGAGTCATTGTCATTATTGGTGATTTCCCTCGTACTTGTTAATGGTTCACATCATTGGTCGGTAATAAAGTAGTTTCTGCCATGTTCAACTTCAACACCTTGTAATCACATGGTTAGATTTGTATCGGTTTGGGATCAGGTAGAAGACCCTGGATGGTTCTGATGTCTATTTCACATGCAGTTTGTGATGGTGATTTTTGAGTTGGTTCCCACATAGACATTATGTTGGTGACCTCATTTATCTAATGTCACACAGATCCACTTTTGTATTGGTCGTGGTTGTGTCATTATATTTTCATGGCTCTACGCTTGTGGTCTAGTAGCCATGATTTTTCTTCAGTCATTGTTGAGTTAGTACCATCATGGATCTGCGTTGTATTGGTTGGAAACCATGCTTTGAGTCTGTTGTTCTGAGCATGGGTATGCACGCCTTGGGGTTATTAGACATGTTGTTGATGTCTCCTTGTAGCTCCTCTCTAGTTTCCTTCTAGCTATATCTGCAGGATTCTTGTTTGGTAAAGTGTTTCGGCCATCATATTCCTTCCGACCTCACACTTTAGGGGGCATCTATTATACATCAAATTGTCACTTCGCACACCATTGAGAGCCTTCATGACATATCATCATGAAGGACGTGTTGTTTATACCTCCTAGGAGTGTTGAGACCCCTTCTCATCATGTTGGTCCCCTCCCTAGTCATACTTGGAGGCAAATCCAACACTTAGGGGGTCAAATTCCACTTCACCAAGCCCATCTTGCCAATATTTCTGCACTCGGCTAGTGGTGCAAGGCACACAAATACAACATTTTCGTGCTCTACATGCTTGCAAGGGCACAGAAATTGAAACCTTTTCGGGCTCTGCTCAGTTCTGAGGGCGCGAAAATCCCTCAACAACCATTTTCCTTGATTTTAGGATCTTGAATCTCAAGGAGTTTTTCATGGGATAGGGACTCCCCTCGAATCTCATCTCACCCTCCTTTCTTGGTATAATTCAGCTCCTTGATCCATGTTTTACTCACCTAGATCCATTATTCTCTCTTAGTGGTTGGTCTCTTAAATCCTATAAGAATAAGGCCATCCATGAGCTAAGGGAGAACTTTTGGAGGCATCAAACTTATGATCACATAAGTCTTGCAGAGGTAGCAAAGGAGAGCTTGGAAGGAGATGATGTTGCTTTGGATATCAAGGTATAGACTTTGTATGATTACTTTCAGCTTTCTTAATAATAACTTGACCTATTCTCCCATGTCATGTCTCTCTTTGATGTATGATATGTTTGATTAGATCTTGTTAATACACTTTTGTTTGGAAGGTTGGTTTCCATATTGTGTTGGAGGTTCAAGAGCTTTGAACATCAAGCTTAGAACTGGAACTCGAACTACTCTCAGGTAAGAGGTGAATACTCTATCTCTTCCCCTTCCTTTTCATGTTTGAATGCTTGTGCATGCTCAATCTAGGATTTTATTAGCGAGGGGCTCTACAACCCAATATGGGGGAGATGCTGTAATGTAACATAACGTTATGTAATGTTACCAAATATAAAAGTAATTAAAAAATCATGTCGGCTCATGAACAAAATATTAAAACCAAATAAATAGTAATTTAAAAATCCATGTTGACTCATAAAATAATAAAATAAACACAGATCCATTGTAAACCCAGATCTATCAAGCACCAAGAGGGATCAAATTTCTTGAGGTGTAATTTTTTTTTTTTGGATATGTACAAAATTTAAGATAAAAAAAATTTACACCCCAAGAAATTGGATCCCTCTCGATGCTTGATAGATCTGGGTTTAATATGGAATATGTTATTTAAAATCAGACCAACATTCTTACAAGAATTTGAGACATGATGATGCAAAGATGTATGGAATGGGAAAAATATTTAATGTTCAATTTTTCCTCCATTTGCTTCTTGATGTTCTTACTGGACTAAATAAATTGAGTCAATGATTTCAAGAGGAACATATTGATATAACATCCATTGGTATGCAATTAGATACATGCTCATTGAACTTCTTCGGAAGAGATTATTGGGAAACATATTTGGGGTTGGTTCTCAACTTGTTTTATATTTCTTAAAGAAATAAAAAATGGAAATTTGGAGTTTATTGATAATACTTGTGTTTCACATGTTGATTCATTAAGATTTGAACCTATACCAAATTCACCTGGGACTGGTACTATGGAAGATTGTATTCACATAGGAAAAACATTTATCAAAAAGCTAATTGATTATCTCAATGATAGGTTTACAAATTTACATGTATTCAATGCAACAAAACATTTTAGTCCCTGTTGTTACTATGAAGAAAAGAATGAAAGAGATTCTGAAACAAAATGATGGTCGTTACATCTATGTGAAAAAATTTATATTGGAAACTCACCAATAATTGATACTGAAAAATGTGAAGGTGAAATGGAAAGATATGTTTTCGTTCTATATCAAGCATATCCAAAGCAAAACATGTTTGGAGCATGGGAGCAATGGTGAGGTGAATCATAGTAGTGGGATTCTTTTCCAAATTTGATGAAATTGTGGCAAATTGTTCTTATTCTTCTAGCAAGCACTGCTAGTTGTGAAAGAGGATTCTATAAGTTGAACCATATAAAAAATTATGATAGATCTAGACTTTGTATAGAAACCTTAGATACTTTAATGCTTTTATCTCTATCAACACCTCAAGATTTGCATAAGGTAGTTGAATGCAATTGATGAAACTTGAAGCTAATGATGATATAATATTTTAATCAATATGGTAACGTATATTGTTTTTGTAGTTCGATATAAGAATGTTACCATTATGTGGTGGAAACTATTTTCAATGTGGCTCCATAAAGTTACCATATGTTTAGTGGGACTTATATCACAATTGTAATAATCTTTTCAAACATATAGCCATGCTATGATAGTAGTTTGAAATGGAGAGAGTAATTTTAAAATGTTCATTTATATTTTTCAAAAATAATAATAGTTTTTAGACCGCTTAATGTTACACTGCAACTTGCAAAACATATATACATTGAATATTGAATATCTTATGTAATGTAAAAAAATATTATTAGTTTTCATAATATTCATAGTTGCATGTTGTTTACAAAAACACATGAAAATTAAATATTTTGATAATGTAAAAATATTATTAATTTTCAAATGGTCCATAGTTTCATTACAATTTACAATAACATATACATAAAGAGAATATTTTATATGATGTATATGTATTTATATTTTGAATATTACAAAAATGTGTGTTGTTCTTTACGTGTACATATAATGGTTTTCCATAACTTTTAGAATTTCATTTCATTGTTATTAAGAGTTAATACAAGGAGATCAATTATATAGAGTCATCAAATTCTTGAAATTCATTAACAAAAATATAAAATATAAATATTAGGGGAAAACACCACAAACTCTCTGGAAGTAGTAATCTTTTATGTTTTTAGATATCTTTTTGTCATTTTTTTTTATCATCATGTTTTTTTGGACAATCAGATCTTCTCTCAAGACATGAAATTAAGTTTAGAAATAAGACATGTATTGAAGTTTGGCGATCAAGATTTTTTTGTCTATCGTGTTTGTTTGGATAATCAGATCTTTTCTCAAGACATGAAATGAAGTTCAGAAATAAGACATGTATTGAAGTTTGGCGATGAATGCATTTATTTCTTGAAAGCATTAAAAATTGATATGTTTAGTTATATTATTATTTATTTTTTCATATAAAGTATATTGAATTTTTTTATATAGTAAAACCTTACATTTTTAATAACTCATTATTATTGATTACATTATAAAATCATATTTGTTATATTTATATTACAATAATATCTTGCAATAATTGTGTAATGGATACGGGATCACATAGCTTCTCTATATATGTGACAACCAATAAACTTTTTAGTATGATTATATAAGTTTTATGGGTCAGTTTCCTAAAGTAACACATCCTTATTATAATATTCATTTTTTTGTGTTTGCAAAATGGAACTCTATACCACACACTGCACAACAGTGGTGGAATCTACCTATTACTTGGAACACAACAACTATATATCCCAATACCAATTGAATAGAAAATGGATAGATCCTCCTACCCATCCATTTTCTCAAGGAGCCTTGCAAGTTTGGCTTCAACCTTGAACATATTCACAAGGTGTTTGGGATCCATTAAATTCTAATAAAGGTATGAAATGGGTCACTTTGTCATTTGAGGTTTGTTATAGTATATGACATTTCTCTTTTTGCACACTATTGTTTTCATTTTAATATGAGAGTTTACTTAGCATTATTGATTTTTTCAGGTTAATGCAATATGCAGTTCCAATGTGGCTACCATGTGCCCAACTATTAATATGATCATAGATTTGACAATAGACGTAACCAGAGACAAAAAAATTAGGGGCATTAAAGCAAGTGAGTTGCCATGTGGTTGCTTGGTTGATTAGCAAGATCAATGATGTGCAAACATATGGTGATCTAGATCTCAGTATGTCTTTTTTCTTAGATTTTGTTTCCAGATTTTTTTTTTTGTTCTATGTACATATGTATCTAAAACAATCTCTTTCAGGTTTGCATGTTTCGTTTCAATTTTCAACATATTCACAAGGAGTTTGACATCTATTAAATTCTAATAAAGGTATGAAATGTAGCACTTTGTCATTTGGAATTTTGTTGTAATTATATGACATTTATGTTTGTATGTTATTGTTTCATTTTAATATGACTTTACTTAACATGATTGTTTTTTTTTTCCAGGTTGATGACATACACAGACCCAATATAAACAAGGTGGCTACCTTGTGCCCAATTTTTACTTTGCTCATAGAGTTAGTAGCAAATGTAATAAAAGACAAAGAATTGGGGGCAGTGAAGCAACTGGGTTGTTGTGTGGTTCTTTAACAAGCTCAATGATGTGCAAACATATGGTGATCTAGCCCTTACTATGGAGTCCTTTTTTTCATATTTAGTTTCAACATAAGTTTTTGGTTCTATGTACATATTTAGCTAAAACAATGTCTTTCAGGGTTGGATGTTTGGTTTCAACTTTCAATATATTGACAAGGAGTTTGGAATCCATCAAATTCTAATAAAGGTATTAAATGGAGCACTTCGTCATTTGGGATTTTGTTGTAGTTATATGGCATTTCTCTTTGCACACTATTCTTTTTATTTTAATATGTGAGTTTACTTAGCAATAATACTCTTTTTTTTTTTTTCTTCTTCAGGTCGGTGCACATTCCCAATATAAAAAAAGGTGTCTATCATGTGTTCAATTGTTACTATGGTCATAGAGTTAGCAATAGGTTTAAGCAAAGACAAATAATTGGGGGCATTGAAGCAATTGAGTTGTTGTGTGTACTTTTACCAAACTCAATGATATGCAAACATATAGTGATCTACTCATTAGCATGGAATCTTTTTTTAAGATTTTGATTCAAGATAATCTTTTAGTTCTATGTACATATGTATCTAAAACAATGTTTTTTATGTTTTCATGTTTGGTTTCAATTGTCAACATATTTGCAAGGAGTTTGACATCCATTAAATTGAAATAAAGGTAATGAAATGGAGCAGTACTTTGTCATTTGATATTTTGTTGTAGTTACATGGAATTTCTTTTAATTTGCACACTATCCTTTTCATTTTAATATGAATTTAATGTTTTTCAATTGTTTTCTTCACATTGTCCTATTCTTTTTATTTAGTTTTTGAAATTTCATATGAGTTCTTGGTTTATTTAACAAGCCTAAATTAAAGTAGCATTGATTATTAAAATTTATAGAGTGGAACAATGCAAATATTGTCACTATATTAAGAAATTTGATTACATATCTTTTAATATAAGAAGAAACTTGATGTACTATTACATTTTCAAATGAAACAAATGATTTATTTTTATATGTTACGATTGAAGGATTTAAAATATCGTAGCTTTTCAAAGTGAAATAAGACCTACCCTTCAAATTCGATCATTTGATCATTGACAACTAGTGAGTTTTCATGTGTATTTGGGTGTAGATGGAAAAATTGATTATAAAAAGGCATAACATGTAGCAGGCAAGGGATCGGCGATATGCACCCATTTTGAGCTGAAACTGTTGAAATTACAGGTTTAGGTTGTTGGAATTGCATAATCGAGGTGCTCATGGGGTAATCTATGGCGTTGAATCGATTTATGTAATCAAAATTGAATTTGATAATGATGTTTTTTAAAGTCCACTAAGACCAAATTTGGTTATCAGACCTTAAGAGAAAATACAATATAGAATTTATTTGATTTGTTTTAAAATATTATTTCTATGCCCAAAATGCTTAAAGAGGAGCATCCCTTACCATGGTTTTGAGGAGTTAGAATGTTAGAGAGGTGAGTGTTGGAGCAAAGATTAAATCTAATGTGGGTGTAGGTAGGGCATTCTAAGAGAATGTGATTTTCATCTTCAACACATATAAACTCACAAAGCTGACAAATCTTTTCAGCCCATGGTGTTTTAGGGGTTGTCTAGCTCCCAATTTCACCATGAAGCTCATGAGAATTAGTTCTAATCTAGACAATATTGTTTTTTTTTTCTTTGAGTTTGTTAAGATAGAAACATAATTTTGATCCTCAAGTTTAGGGTTAATGATCTCTTTATTGATCGAAGTATTTATACAAACCACTGAAATGGAAGGATGAAACTAAGGGAAGCACTGTTTCTGTCTCTTCTGCCATCGCCTGTATATGTATCAAAGAATTACACTAGTAAATATACGAGGGATCTGTATGTATATATCAGCCGACCGAAGGTACGAAAGTAATAGGTTGGCACGGAAGCAATAGGTACTGATCCGTGATGGTGGTGGCGGTGGACGCAGCCACCAGTGGTCGTGATGTTAAGGGCAGTCAAGGTCACTGTTAAATTTCTGACAATCTCAGAAATATCTCTTCGGTTCGGACAATAATGAAGGACTTCCATATCCTTCGCTGTAAGGCTCAATCCTTTACTTGACATCATTTTCTTCAACGATATTCAACTAATCTACTATGAATGCATTTATAGCAGGGCCCATAGATTGCCCTGGACGCCCAAAATCATAAAGATGGAAGGATTCAACTGTGCAGACTCCACATTCCACGCTCATTACAGCTGTATTAATTAATATATAACGCCCCTCTGTTTCCATGAAGGGTTGAAGCTACAAAGCCATCCGTATGGAGAGTTCTTCTGCTTGTAATCCAAACTCCGCTGGCTCGCTAATAATTTTATATGTCATTTGGTTATTTTTGAAATTAAACAGAAAAGAAATGGTAGCCTAGTAGGCTAGTAACAAAAGAGGGTGGTAGTAGCGTAATTATGAAAGTGAAGAAAAATCGAACATTATTTTAGGAAAAGCCTGTGTTGCTGTGCTGCCATGCTTGTCAGCCCTAACTGCCTAGTTGTTTCGATTGTATCTTAAGAATTTTTTATCACAAAAAATATAAGTCCGTCGTAGAAACTTGGATATTTGTCACAGTTGCACAGTGTCAAAGTTCCAAGGTATACTATTTGGACAAACACTATTCACCTGTGCCAGAGCATTAAATACCACAGGGAGTGGTGTATTGGATTTGAATTTGAAGCAATTCAATTGAGATGATCCAACTAGGTACGTACACCTCGCCCAGCATTTAACACTAGTTGTTTTATAGTATTTGCATGTTCAATGGGTTTGATATGGTTTGATATCTGAGAGCAGGGTTGGAATTTCATTTCATCCATGCCCTTCAGACCAAATTTTTTTGACGTTTTTAACTTTTGTTTTCCCCGTCACATAACGTTTTGTCAAAAAATTTACCCTTCAATCTTATTAAATAAACTACCTTCTATTCATTATTTTTTTACTAAAAATGCAGCCAAAAGCCATTCTGGATACATGGAATCTCTTGTTCAACTTTTATAGCCTCATTCACGCCTACAGTGTTCTACTCGGCTTCAATAATGGGTCCACACAACTTTTTTTACGCAGGTCGGGACTTAGAAAGATACAACGATAGATCAAGATGCAGATGAAGATGACTTAGAACAATTATTGCAAACCATTTTGAAAAGAATGACCCCTGCTATGAAAACGGTCACTCCCTATCTAAACCAACCATTTTATAATTGACAGTTTTGTGCATTCAATAAACATAATATTATTGTTCCTCAGAGGAACGGGCATGAGTGCTGGTAGGCACATCGGATCTGAAGACCACCCATTTGTTTTGGCTTTGATTAAAATGGTTAATTGCAGATTTTAATCACCATCAAGTAACAGAGTTAAATAATTAGTCACAGCTTGTATATATGTGAATGGGCCATGTTAACCCAGTTAAATAATTAGCCACAGCCTGTATATATGTGAATGGGCGATGCTTCTTTTTAACAATTAAAATTAGATTGAACCCAAATTAGAACATATGAGTTGTCTAAAGCCGCAAGGGATAGTAAAGAAGGTGGTCTTGATCAAATTGAAATTAAAAAGGCCATTTATATATTTAAGATGGTCGCACAAATGCTCTCTCTCCTACCAGGAAATCACGCAATTACCGACCCTCCCAACCTCACAACATTGACTTCTGTCGACTTCCCAGTGGCCCACCTTACTCCCCAGTTTAGCAATTTCTCCCGGTTGATCAACTTTCGATGTCATTGAGAGGAGCATGTCACGTGAATCATTTCTCAAATCCTTTGTATAGAAAAGACCCTTACTAAAGTCTATCCATCAAGGTAATTTATGACGGTTTAAGAAAATTATCAAACGTCATAAATACGTTTAAACAAATTGCTTACCCGTTAAGTTAGACGGTTTATAAATTTTTTTAACTGTATTTGACGGGCAAAACGCCCTGTGACGGGCATTTTGCCCGTCAAAAGTGTAGGAAAAGCCAGTAGCCAGTGTTACGTAAAAATGGAAGGAAATGAGGACGGTAAAAGAAGGTACAGGTATATGTCTGCGTCAGAATGTTCCAAGCCGTCGCTTCCACTTTTATTCATGTCACTTTCATGGGATGTGACAGCTTAACTTTGACCTTTTGCTGTTCTTGGCCTTTTGCTAATAATGTTTGCCAGGCTGAACAGTGATGGATATCATCGGGCCCCAAAGGAAGACCGGCCAACGTCCCCACACACCTGTCGTGTCACCTACTCTGGAAGTCGAAGTAAATAATCTCTGTAAATCTTTTATAAAAATGCTTATAATCCCTGATTCTGTCGACCTTCATAACCGGATTAAATGCTAAAAGAAAACAAATGCTAATAATCCCTGATTTTGTGGACCTTCTGAACTGGATTAAACGGCATAGGGACAATGTAAAGAGAAAATAGTATGATGACATATTCAAGTACGTCTGCATGATTTCAATTCAGCCTCCAAACCCCACACCAACCAGTGTACCGAAAAGACAACACTTCAGTGTTGTAACATCGCTGATACAGATTGCATTTGGATTTAGTGGGTGGACGACCAACCATCAACAGTATTCTTCGGCTGGAGTTTGATTCACAACATAAAATTTGTACGAATTTGTTAAACTTCAAAGGAGAACATTAAGAATTTTAAGGAATTTGTAAGGTTTATTTGGCCTATCGAGAGAGTTAGAAATTCATGTCCATCTATATAAAAGAGTAGATTTAAGAATTCATTGCATGGTTGGTTTATTTGAGTAGGGAGAGCATTCTTAATTAGAGGATTAGAGTTAATTTAAGTTTTAATAGCTAGCTTAGTTGATTAGTTGGTTGGTTTTCATTTAACAAATTACTATATGTTAAAGATAAAAAGAAGACTAAAGTTAAAGGTAAAAGGAAGACTAGAATTAATTTATTATTATAATTGTTCGTACAATACTTTTATTTTTATCTAAACTACAAGATGTCTCAATGAAAGTGAACCCAAGTGGATGGAATGAAATCCATCTAACCCCACCAACATGCCACTATATCCTTGACATTGATCCATTTATGTTATATAAAGAAACGAAAAAAAAGAGTAAGAAAAAAGAAAGTATAGCTTTTCCCAAGTAGTAAATGTGATAAAGTAATTGAGAAAATTTTACTTACTTTTTACTTAGTTTTTTAACCATGAAAATCAGTAATTAATCGATAAGGACCAGTTTCTTAATCGAATTTGATGCTTTTAAGCTCTTCTCAGATGCACATAAAAAAGGGAGCTAGGGGAGAGGCTCCTATTGTTGTGCAGGAACCAGTAGTGGTCATGGTTCCTGTCACATCAACCACCCAAATCTTGCACATGACAAAGCAGATTAAAAAACATTAAACAACTTATTTTTGCACATATATATATTATATTAAGTCCAAAATAGGAGTAAAAACTGATTGGGACCCAGCTCACAGTATTCAGTCCATTTAATGTCAACATTAAAAACCATCCAGTCCAATTGAGAATCCACTCTGTCTTGTCATTAATTACAAATTAAACATCAAAAAACCCTCTCAGCCTCAATCTACTAAGTACATCCTGGGCATCACATCAGCCCTCATGAACCACAACTGGAGAAGCAACAATCAAGCAGCAGGATCCAGTGTTCCATCACCCAGTACCACCTGCACACTGCAAGGGGAAAGGAGGGTCAGCATCTGGTACAGAGTTATTCAACAACTCACACATGCAACCTCAATAAATGCCCCAACCCACTGAAAAAATCAAATCACCCATTAAAATTCATGAAATCCAAAGGAGCTGCCAACCTCTACGAATGCCCAAAAGCAAAAATGCATTAAACTCTACAAATAAAATAATCTTAAAAACCCATGCAACCATTAGATCAGCAAACAGAATTCCAACTGCTGTCCTCTACGAATGCCCTCATAGAAATCGAACTGCCATCCTCTACGAATGCCATAAACTCTGCAAATAAAAAAATTCATATCATCCATTAATCTGAACATCAAATCAAGCATTGCACTGAACCCAAGCAGCTGTCCAGCAGCAAAGAGCACATGGATCATGCAAACCCAAATCTCTAGCCATTGGATCGGTGCCAAATCAATCCCAGCCTCCCATTCCCAGAATTAAGCCTTCAATCCATGTCATTTCCCCTATGCAATCTTTTTCAACATAAAAAACTATAAACCAACCTCTTTGCACACAATTGAACCCATTTGCATCCATTCAATTCATCAACAGCCCAGCAGTGCGTGCATGTATCAGCCAGGACTCAGCCAAGCAGTGCGTTTATCAGCCAAGCAGTGCATTTAACAGGCAGGACTCAACCATCCATCAATAGCGCAAAGGTTGTGTGCACAGTGTCAGCCATACATCAACAACCCAACAACCCAGCAGTGTGTGCACTGTGTGACAGGTATGTACAGTAACCTACTTGTTGAAAGGAACATGAAAACTATTTCAATTACTTTTAATATCCATAAAAGTATGAAAATTATTTACATAATCTCTATGCTTTTGTACAGTTCCATTGATATCACAGTAGTAACAATAAAATCACCAATTGAAAACCAGTTTGTAACCCCAGCCAACAACATACATACATGATAGCAGTGTGATAGTAGTGTTACTCGCTTCTCTTTAACAAGTCCACATTTTCTCAATTTTCAAACCTGATATTTCACTTAAGAAGCAGAAATATAATACTAATCAGATCTATACAGGGGTATAACAACTCAACTACAGGGAAATATTCAGTAGCAGCAATGGCAACCCTACTAACAGTAGTAATAGTAACAATAAAATCACCAATTGAAAACCAGTTTGTAACCCCAGCCAACAACATACAGACATGATAGCAGTGTGATAGTAGTGTTACTCGCATCATCATACATTTTTTCTGCTCCTTTGTTTTGTCATTACTCTATGACGTTTTGCTTTAAGTTTGTAAGCTTAATTGCCAATGCATGTTTCTCCTCCCAGTTAAATTGATGGTTTTGACTTAGTTTTTATGCTGGCTTTGCTCTTTCCACCTTGCTGTTCTGCACTCTAGTATTTGAAATGCAGTTCTAGGTCCTTGATTCTACTCAAAGATATTTTTTGTTCTTACTTCTACTTGGCATGGTGTCTTGGCCCTTTGCTTAGCTCTCTATTATCTAGCTTTATTGTGTCAAGGAAGGGTTTGATCTAAATTGGGTAACATTTTTGGTTGTTTTGGCTGTGCAATGGAGATGGAAGAAGATATAACGATCCTTTTTTGTATTTACATTCCTTTCTTTTCTAAATTTTATATTGAAGATTTGAAGGATTAGACTCTTGTATAGCTGTTAAACACATTTGGTACTTTATCTTGTTGGAGGAATTTGGCTGGTGACATTTATGATTTTTAGCTTGGTATTATTGAACGGTTTGTTTTATATAAATTTATACTTTGATGTGTGGAGTGCCGAGAAGTGAATGGAATGTAGTGACTATTGGATGTGTTGAAGATGAAGCAAGTACTAAGGATCTTTCAATTGCAGTTATATTTAGTATTTACATCTAATTAATTTTATTTCTCAGTTTTCAATGGCCTTTGAGATACTTCTCTGGTTGCCTGAGATTACCTATTTCATGGAAACACTCTGCTCCCTTGCTTGAACTCTGAAGACTTTAGTGAACCTGTGTTTTTGACATAAGTTCCAGTCAGGTTCAATAAATGAACCATTTGAATTTGAGACCAAAATGAAATCAATATTTGCTAGTTAATATTTGTATTTTAAGGTTTCTTTGTGGGCTTTCTGCTATGATGCTGATTGGAGACTTTATGATATGATGATTCATGATAGCAATCACATTTCTCCAATCTTTCAAAGCATGCTTCCCTAAAAAAATGGAATCCCCAGATAAGTGCAAGAATTTCATTCAGCATTGAAATCTTAAACATGAGCAATTTTGTGGATTTGTTTGTAATTCCATTGCATAGGGATCTATAATACTCACATGTTATTTATCTGCATGTTGCAGATTCTCATAGCCATGCCAAGAGTCAATATTGCACGTCGCACAAGGAACACAAGGAAGCGGGGTACCCAGATACAATGCACATCATCGGATGACGAAAGGGCCTGTGTTCCAAATGACAACATTGTTACATCAAATTCTGAGAATGGTCCTGTGGAAGATGTAGATGCTGTGGTTCCACCATCAATTACAGAGCCATCGCCACCACCAGTTCCAGCATCGCCCATTCTCCCACCATCTTCCACAGTGCAAGGTGCCATTTCAACGAAGAAAATCAGTGCAATTAGAGGATGGACCAAAGAAGACATGCTGGCTGCAATTGACGATGTCGAATTCAAGGGGTTTTCTGTTAGAGCAGCGGCCAAAAAACATGGGATTGCACCCACGTCAATCCATTACTGGATAAATGGCCTGACCCATACCTAGAGGAGAGGCCCTCTTACAGTCATGACTGAACAAGAGGAGGAGGAGGTAGTGGTGTGGTGCAAGGAGATGGCCGAATTGGGACATGGGCTAGAGTTGATACAACTGAAATCAACTGTTGCTCAAATTTGTCAGGGGAGGCCAAACCCATTCAAAGATGGGTTCCCAGGTAAGTCTTGGTGGGCTGGTTTCAAAAAAAGGCATCCAGAGCTAGTGCTACGAACTGCAGAGGGTTTGGACAGAGATAGGGCATTGAATCTACGCCCCACGGTTGTTTCCAAGTTCTATGACACTCTTTCTTCTGCATATGAGAAACACTCTTACAGTCCAGACCATATTTGGAACTGCGACGAGACAGGGTTACAGGCAGGAAGGAATTGTGGCATGCGGGTCATTGCAAAGAGAGGGGGCAGGGATGTGCCGAAGATTCTGCCCAAGAGCAGGGAGTGGATAACCATTCTATCATGTGTGAATGCAATTGGCTCAGCAATCCCGGGGTTTTATTTGTTCAAGGGCAAAACTCGGCTGCAAAACTATATCCAAAACTGTGAACCTGGGGCGTGCATGGCTGCACATCCCCATGCATGGATGACTAAAGAACTTTTCCTGAATTGGCTTTTCCACTTTGCAACATCCGTACCAGGCGGTGTCTCGCCTGAAAACAGACACCTGTTGGTTTTAGATGGCCATGGCAGCCACATTGCTGTGCAAACCATCGAGGAGGCAAACAGGTTGGGAATTGACTTGTTAACACTTCCTGCTCACACCACTCACAGGTTGCAGCCCCTGGATGTGAGTGTGTTTGTGCCTTTCAAGGCTTATTTCAGGTCGGAACGTGCTGCATGGATGGCTCAGAACCCAGGGGTAGAGGTAAAGAGGTTTGAGTTAGCTGAGCTTGCAAGCAAGGCTTTCAAAAGGGCTCTCACACCCTCCAATATCAAGGCTGGCTTTAGGCGAACAGGTATCTGGCCATTGAATTATGATGCTCTTATGCATGACACTCAGTGTAGCCAAGCATTTGATGTGGATGGCCAAGAAGCTGGCGAAGATCTTGAGGATGTCGAAGACCAATTGGATGGCCAACAAGAGGCAGATGCTGTGGACAACATCATGTCCCTTTCTCAAGGAAATTGCGAAGGAGTTGGTGCTTCTGACCATGATGAACAGGTCTATGAAACACAATTCAATGATGATGCAGCAGAAGATAACATGGGTTTAGGTGGTCCAGCCAGCACACAAGTGGATGCTGGGGCAAATATAAATGTGGTCGATGGTTGTCGTAGTCCAGGCAGCCCCAATCACACATTGTCAATGCCAACCCAAGTATCTCAACCATCATGGATGGCAGAGGCCATGATGAACTTGAACAGACACATTGGTGATTCCACCAACGATGAAAGCATGAATATGCCTTCGCAGCCAAATGAGATTGTCCATTTTTATGTTGATGGTGGGTTGGTAGCAGATCCTAGCACAGACAACAAGGATGCAACTGAAGAATATACCGCAGCAGAAGAACCTCTCATAGCTGAAGAACCACTGCCAGGGAACACACCAAGGCTTGGCAGATTCCTAAAGTTGCCAATGGAGAGAGTGTCAACGAAAGGAAGGGAAGGACAGACAGACATTCTCCGATTGGGCCGGAGTTCACAACTGCTCACTTCAGAAGAGTACATGAGCATCTTGGTTGATTCTGAACGAAAGAAGAAAGATTTGCAGGAATTAAAACAAAGGAAGAAAGATCTTGCAAAGGAAAAGAAGGAAGCAAGGATGATTGCAGCTGGACAGCGGGCACAGGAAAGGATTGCAAGAGAGGTTAATCGACAAGAAAAAGCTCACCAGAAGCAGTTGGCAAGGCAAGCAAAGGAAGCGAGGAAGGTGCAACAGATGAACCAAAATAGTGCATCAGAAATGGAGGAAAGGAATGTGATGGCTGATACTCTAAGAACAACCAGTGAAAGGGACATGATGCAAGGATCATTAGAAGCGTTTGCAAGCAGTGCACGATTCTACCAGGATCTTATTAACATTCAGATACCCCGCTATAATCCTGCAGGTTTACACCCCAGCTCTATTCCTACTACTGCAGGGTCCCATCCTATGTTAGCTTATCGAACACCAGCAAATATTCCAGGGGTCCCATGCACAAGTCAGGCCTATGGCTATTCAATTCCTCCTTGGTTGCAAGGAGTAAATTGGCCTCAATCTGTTTCCACCAACCCCACCCTTCCTAATCAAACATGCTCGGTAAGATCACCCCACTTGTCTCAAGCTGGAAACCCTACAGAAAATGATGTGGGAGGTGACGAACCTCTTCAAGAATAGGGTAGAAGGTGTATGGACCAACCAAATGGTATTCTGTGATAAATTTATTTTCTTTTTGTGCAGCCCCAATCAAGCATGGTGAGGGCTTGATATAACCTAAATCCCAGTCATTGACATCTACTGCAAGCAGAGGCATTGTTTTGACTTGTACTTCAGACAGAGGCGGTGTATAGACCAACCAAATGGTAGTTTGTGATCAAGGCATTTTCTTTTTGACTTCTACTTTCAGACAGAGGCATTGTTTCGACATCTACTTCAGATAGAGTTATTGTATTTGTATTTCAGTACTATTGCTATAAAGTGCAGTTGTTTAATTATAAATGAGCAGTTCTTATTTATTTATGTTTTTTTCCATAAACAAGGAAGTTAACCATAAGCATTGAGGTTGGTGTTACACACAACTTGACATTGTGGAGAGCACAAAGTAAGGTCTAATGGAGAAGTTGGGTCAAATTCTCTATACTCATATACCATTTAAGTAGATATACAACATGAGCATACATCATTCTACTTTGTCTAAAAAAATTTCATTGTAGATTCAAGTCTAATAATGCCAAAATAGTAGGTCATATATGCTCTAATAATGCCATTCTACTTACTATGGGAAACAGCACCGAGATGGATAACATTGCACAGGGTGGTAGAGCAGCCTGGGCGAAACGTTCAAATGCCAACCCTTCCGGTCACGTAAACCCTAACAAAACCCCAACACATGTGCTGGACACGCGGCGGATCCGAATGGGCACCTGTCGTACAACTAACGTGGACTGCCGGGTGTCCGTTGGCGTGCTCGCGTGGACCCCGCACCACAATTGGTGTCCCTCCCATAACAGTCACTCAAAAATCAAAAATATTCACTAAAATATCTACTTATTTTGCAGCCTCAAACAGTAATATAAAGATGAATGTCAAGTTCAAAAACATACTACTGCCAAATTCCCAGAAACATAACCAAAATCTGTCATACATAATTGAACCAACATTCAACCAACAAACATTCACACTATATATTACAGCTAGCATCACCTTAATTGAACCAGCTTTAAACCAACATTCACACTATATTTCAAATCCACAACATTTTCATATCCACGAGGGGCCATGCCAGACCGAATATCCACATACTCTGCTTATCTTGCAGCCTCTAACAGTAATATAAATATGGATGTCAAGTTCAAAAACATACTGCTGCCTAATTCCCAGAAACATAACCAAAATCATAATTGAGCCATAATTGAACCAGCATTAAACCAACAAACATTCACACTATATATTACAGCGAGCATAACCATAATTGAACCAGCTTTAAACCAACATTCACACTATATTTCAAATCCACAACATTTTCATATCCACGAGGGGCCATGCCAAACCGAATATCCACATACTCTGCTTATCTTGCAGCCTCAAACAGTAATATAAAGATGGATGTCAAGTTCAAAAACATACTGCTGCCTAATTCCCAGAAACATAACCAAAATCATAAATGAGCCATAATTCCCAGAAACATAACCAAAATCGTAATTGAGCCATAATTGAACCAGCATTCAACCAACAAACATTCACACATTATATTACAGCGAGCATAACCATAATTGAACCAACATTCAACCAACCAACCATTGCAATTTCCTCTCAAGCATAAGCCTACATAAAGGACATCGACTTAGACGAGTGTGGTTGCATACAGTTCCCATAATTCACAATGGTTGGGCCAAACCCTATTCCTGAATATATGGTGGTCCTAATTCGAAGGGAAACTTTGCAAATTGAAGCACAATTCAAGCCTTTACCTCTTATGCAGCCTCAAACAGTAAAGGGAAATAAAGATGAATATCAAAACCTAAAACCTACACTGCAAATTTTTCATATCGGCAAGCAAACTTACACAATAATTCAAACAGTAAGCATATACCCAGAAACGAAACCCTACAGTAAGCATATCCATAATAACGCATACGAAACCCTGCAAGGCGAGATATACCCAGAAACGAAACCCTGCAAGGCCAGATATACCAAGAAAAACAAATAATCCCAAAAACGCCATATATGTGCCCAAAAACGCCATATATGTGCCCAAAAAACGCCATATATGTGCCCAAAAACGCCATATATGTGCCCAAAAACGCCCAAAAACGCCATATATGTGCCCAAAAACGCCATATATGTGCCCAAAAACGCCCAATATAAGCTGCAGAAAAACAAATAATCCCATACGAAACCCTGCAAGGCCAACCCTGTCCCAAGTTACAACCATGCACGCATAGCCAGAACAGTAAACTGCCAGACAAACCCAAGAAACCACCGAATACGCAGAGCCGAGGCACAAACACAAAACAGACAAGCAAACACATCCAACCACCGAGAAAACGAGCTGCAGGGTTAACGACATCCTTGAAGCGAGGTGGAGTGTTTATAAACACTGTTCAGACGCTGGTAGGGAAACCCTACCTGTATAATTGCCGAAGGTAGAAACCGCCGTCGCCAACCTTCACGACCCCGCAGCTGGCACAGGAGGACGCGCATAATGCCGTGATCAGGAACGCCAACACGGAGACTGCTGCACCAAGGAGAACGCCCACCGAACGAAACCACCAGCCAAACAACTCTAGAAACCATCCCATCTGAACTGGAGTAGGAGGAATGCCGACCAAAACAGGGACAAGGGCGCGCGTCGAAGGGTTCACACCAGCTCCACTGACAGCAACGAGGTGGATAACCATGGACGCAGGCCTGCGCGGGAAATGGAGCCCCGGCGGACCACTACCGGGGTGCCGAAATGGCCACACATCGGTCCCGAACAACATTGCACAGGGTGGTAGAGCAGCCCGGGCGAAACGTTCAAATGAAACCCTTCCTGTCACGTAAACCCTAACAAAACCCCAACACATGTGCTGGACACGCGGCGGATCCGAATGGGCACCTGTCGTTCAACTAACGTGGACTGCCGGGTGTCCGTTCGCGTGGACCCCGCACCACATTTGGCGTCTCTCCCCTACCGTTAAATTTTGAGGTATAAATCAATAAGAACATTCTGATCCTATGGCGGGCGCACATAAAGAAAGGGGCGACCGTCAAAATTTGAGGTAAATTTTAATAACAAAAACCTAATTTCTTGCGTGAGAATACGCCATTTGAAAGGTGCTCACGTCACTTAAGAAGGGAATAGTATTTTTATAAAGGATTCATAAAAGAACCTTGTATTATGTACACTTTGGTTTTTTATGAAAGGATTTTTTTATTTTTTATAAAAGAACCTTGTATTATGTACACGTTGATTCACACGGGAATACTTTTTTTTGAAAGGATTTTTTTTTAATTTTTTAATAAAAAAAAAATTTAAAGGTTGGTGGACATTATATTAAAAAAATGGTTTAATTTGAATGTTTATTAGTATGGTAATGAATGGTATAAGTATTTTTATTTATTATATTTGGCATTAACTAAAAAAAGGTTTACTAAGCATAAGGCCTTGTGAAGAGGGTTTGTATTATTCATGTGGAAGTTTAGATTATTTAGGTGTTGTCATTGAAGCCCTAGAAAGGTAGAGGAGGATCGAGTTGAAGCTGAAGTTACATCTTCGTCAAAGTTTGTTGATCTATAAGAGATGGCATGTCACCATAACCAGAGGACCTTGAGAAGACTGGTTGAAAGCAAGAAAAAGATTCCCTGAACCCTATGTTGAAGTAGTAAAATGAGATCTTACATTAAGGGGGCACCTTCACAGAGGTGTTATATTACCCAAGCAAACTCATATTTTTTTAGTGGGCGATAAGGAATGAATGAAAAAGGATTGAGAAAGAAAAAGGAAGTTGAACACTGAAGTCAATCATGGAAGAAGGTGAATGAGTTTCCAAGAGCAAGTGTCATGGGTCATAAAAGACGACTCAAACAACTCAATAGATAGAACAGAAGAGCAAAACCAGAAGTTGCCCTAGAAAACGAGCAATAGCTCATGGGATAATCCTCAAACTCATACATGTCGAAGACTGCAGCATAGATGTCATACGAGGTAGCACAAACCAGTTTTTATTTTCTGCCACCAATTTTCACTAGTAAGAACTATGCTATGTGGGTTATTGAAATGAAGACTAGATTACCTGTAGAAGACCTATGGGACATTGTATTTTTCATGTCCCCTTATTGATGATCACTGAATTGAGTTCCTAACCCAATCAATCCCTTGAGTTGAGGAGAAGACTTCATTTACTTGGGGTTAATTTTGAAAGTTCAGGCATTTAATTAATTAGGAGGTGTTGGTTTATTTTTCCTAAAGTTTGTTATGCACTTGATGATAATTATTTTTCATTCAATAGTTATTTTTATTTTGGAATAAAGTGGATAATGATCCACAAGTGCGCCTTAGAGGATAAGGTTAACCAAGAGGTGACTTGCAAGAAAAGATAGGTGAAAGTATCCAAAGCTAGAAAATCAGGAAAAAGAAAGAAAATATAGTACAAAGCAGAAAGGTAGCAAAACTAAAAAAGAAGAAGCATAAAGCAGCATAAAATCATAAAGCAGGATAAAGACAGAAAAGAAGGATAAGGCAGAAAAGCAAGAAAAATAGTCAAAAGCAAAGTAGGATAGAAAAGGTAATGTAGAAAAGGTAAAAGCAAAAAGCAAAAAGCAAATCAAAAAAGAAGAAAATGATGAAAGCAAGCTTTCCTTATCCATCCATCAGGGTGCATTAGCCTAGGAGACTTGATCCTCAAGTCATATTCCATCTATAAAAGAATGAGAGCACACCACTATCACATCTTTTGATAGTTGGAGAATTGGATTGAGTGCAATTGTGCCTCAGTGGCTTGGGAGATGTGCCCCTAGTCCAAGCTGGAAGATGTGTCCCTGATTTTTGTGAGAGGGTGATGGCATTCAGCCATTGTCAATGAATTTATTGGAGGTCTTGAAGTCTGAACCAATGGAGTACGATCTTATGACAAAGATTTGATATCTATCCATACAGATATATGAGTATTTTCCTAGTCTTTATTAATGGAAGAACTTGTTATTGATGTATCTCTTTCCTGAGAAATATATGATGAGTAAATCAGCTATTGATGGATAATATGACTGTATTAATGGACCTTTGATATCAATTCTGAATTTTTACTGAATACAAATCTGATTCCAATACCTCTTTCTTGCACCTAGTCTAGATTTCTATGAAATAAGCTAGTTTCCAGTACTTGTTTTATAAATGAATGAATATCATCCCAAATGAGGTGATTTTTATTCCTAATGTTAACTAAGATGTCAAATGACTCATTCCAATCTTAAAATCGGAAATTCGTGAGCCTCTTTGACTGTTTGGAAATTCTTGGATTTGGCCTAGTTATGCAATCCTAGAAGGCAATTTTACTTGTATGTTTGTGAGACCTCCTCAGAACTTTACCAAACTTGCTAGAGCGAACCTAGGCTGATAATTGACTTTTATTTAATTTTATTGATCCTTCCTAAGTCAAAATCCTTCACCATTGGTTCTCAGGCAATGCTTAGTTGAAGTTCTAGTTTGCATATGCTGGGGTGCCTAGGAGCCTTGGAGTAGACTTTAGCCTCACTGATGTTCGAAACATTAATGTTCCCAGTACATTTTGCAAAGGTTCTATTAGTTGGCATAATCCTCATCCCTTCCAGAGTCCTTTGAGTTTGCCTTCCTATAGTCAGAAAAGTCACCAGATTTCACTGTTTTTACTTAAGTCTTGTAGGAGAGTTAGTTAGTGTATCATAAGATCTAATTGGTACATTACAGTGTTGAAGGGGTTTGAAGAACCCGCCTATGAGGACATGTATCAAGATCAGAAGAATAATGATGATGCAACATTGTCTCTCATTTGATAAGGCTTGGATGAGAGCATTTTACCCATAATTGAAGAAGTAACAAGTGAAAAGCTCGACATATTTTAGAAATAGATTACAGTGCAAGAGGGATCAACATCTTGTAGAATGTTGCCACATTGAAAAAGACTCTGTGTATGTAGCAGATCAAGAGCATATATTTATTGGTGAATCCCACTGTGTTGAGTCACAAGTGGATGGAAGTCATAATGATGAGCATGAAACTACCAATGAAGTAGGAAATGTAGCCTATTGTGCATATGCATAGGAGTGGATGATTAAGCCAACGATATATAAGTTCCAGTTGAAGTTTTCAATGTAGCAACCTTTGATGGTAAAGTTGTCAATGAAGCAATTAGTACTTTGGTGAATCTAGCAATGTCTATTGCTGTTGAAGTTGCTAGTGAAGAACTATGCTTTGATGGAGTGAATCTAAAAGATGATGGTGTAAAGGCCACTGTGTAGGTGGATGTTGAATACAAATATGATAATGAAGTAGAGGCTATATACCTAAGGTGAAAGAAGCCACAATAGTTGCACGTGAAGCAAAAGATACAGAAGAAGATGAAAACATAGAAGAACCATATGAAAAAGAAGAGAAGGATAAGGAATATGTGTCACTCATGGGGCACAATTTATTTTAATAATGGTTTATTTGATGTTGTAGGTATAGAAGATGAAGAATGCAACCAAGTTGAATATGTTGTAAGAAGAAAGGTTGAAGAAGAGGAAGATGACATGAAGACAAATTGTAATCTTGTCTTTGAAGATCCCGTTGATAAGATCTTTATTTTGTAGATTCTTGAAGAGATTTGGTTTTATCAAACATTGCTGAATTTTGTTGAAGAATATGAGGATGACAGTAACAAGTGGGTTTCAAGCATTCCCACATTACAACATTTGAATATTGAGATTACAATTCACAATGTGAAGGGCATTCAGTATGAGAATGATGAACATTAGATGGCACAAAGTTTTGCAACTTAAATTGATGATAGCAGGTCTGAAGAATATGAGGAAACATTGAAGAACAATATCAGAGTAAAGGTGAAGTTGAATAAGAAGAGATATCCAGAGTTCAAAGTCTCTTGCATGAAGAAGAAGAAAATAATTTGGAGGAAAAAGCATAAGAAGAAGTTGTGTCAACACATTGCAGCAAAGAAGGTGGAAATGAAGATGTTGAATAAAGTTGTAAGCATAGATAAGACATAGATTAATAGGCATTCACATTTAAAATTTATGATGTAAGCCTTAGAGGAAGTATGTTTTAGTAGTAGTTTGACCATTTGTTTAAGGCATTATGTTTTATCAACAGTTTGATAATTTGTTTAGCAGTCATAATTAAGGGGGAGTGTTGAAGGATGGTAATTACTCTTGCTAGTTGTTGCTAACAAGTCAAGAAGTTGTTAGGTCTTTGTGAGCCTCGAGATTGACACGAACAAAATTGTTGCATTGTATCTGGACATTTTGTTGCTAGATAGGTCTTTTGTAGAGAACCAACCCGGTTCACATACACACGAACAACTATCCGTAAGAATAGTAAAAATAATTCATAAGTGGATAAAAACAAACAGAAGAAATAATATGATTATGATGATATACATTACAATATGTGAGACTTATATATAACCCATCATTCCTTTTCAAATACAAAGGACACGTCTTTTGACTTTTAATTAATAATTACATTATATTTATTTATTGTTATTGTTATTAATATTATTTATTTATGTACCTAACATATTTATAAAAGAATTCATTGCATATGTATTTACACATGTTATGAAGTAATGAAAATGAAATGAAGTGTTTTTTTGTACCTTTGCTTATAATTTTCACAACTTAAATACCCAATTCCTCCACAATCCATTGTGGTATAGCATCGTACCAACTTAAATTTCTGTGGAAAAAGTTATGGATAAGGACGACTCTTTTCTACTCGAGTGTATGTTCACCTCATCAAAAGACACTAAAACAAGATACAAATGTCCATTTATCAGGTAAGCATAGGATGAAGAGGATTCGAAAGCAAAATGAGGTTTCCCTTTTGTAGCCATAGGAGATAACTTTGAAGGTGCAATATCCAACTTATAGAGGCA
Source organism: Larix kaempferi (assembly GCA_027924585.1). Lineage (NCBI taxonomy): Eukaryota > Viridiplantae > Streptophyta > Pinopsida > Pinales > Pinaceae > Larix > Larix kaempferi. The sequence continues at coordinate 12,382,896 of BSBM01000792.1, forward strand.
TCCATCGTCGTAGTTGGGGGAACGGGTTCCTGAATTTTGGGAACCTAAAAGGAAAACCATAATTTGGCTCGTCTCCTTCAATAATCCACAGATGGCCACTCGAGATTACGACGTCCCTACATTTTAGTTGAAGGGAAAGAAACATGCATTGCTTAATTTACCATTCATCAGTTTCCATACTCAATTTCTGTGTGTTGCGTTCAGTTATGAAAGTTTGTTGTATGACTTAATGAACATAAAACAAGATTTTTGTATGACTTAGAAAACAAAAAAAACAAGGACCGAGCTCAATATAATGTTTGTTGTATATTTGCTTGCATTGAATTAGAGGATCACTTAAATTATATGCTTCCTTAAGTTATGTAACACATATAAGAAGAAAACGAAAAAACAACCAACATTGTTTCTCTTTTAGTTTTATTTAATGTGCTAATTACGTTAACGTGCTAAATTTAATCAAACTCGCATACACGACCTTTCCTAATTACCATAGTATGTCATTAAATATAATATTAATCATTTAATTAATTTAGTCATCTAGTTTTTAATTTTTCTTTAAAATTCAAGTTGTGATTGAAGTATCTTCTAAGCACCATATTTTAGGTCTTTATCTTTGATTTGATGTTTTAATTTACTCTAATTATTATGATTCATTTTTATGAGTGTAATAGGGAGTTCCTTCAACACTTTTCTTTTTTAAGCTGAAGATTTCTACGATTTTTTCTTATGACTATCCTACTCTTGTTTTTCTTATCCATGGAGACTCCTGTCCCTTTCCATCTTTCCCCTATGAACCTTTAACTTGGTGCTAACCAAGTATATCCTAAAGACATGTTAAATATAACCAAGGTCATGTTATTTGTAACCAAACCTCTTCAATTTATAACAAATAATGGGAATGATCTATATAAACCAAATGTGACACAATTGAGTGTCATGGACATTCCTACAAATAATTATTTTAGTGTCATCCAATAAACCCACAAGCCCTACCCCTAGCCAAGGTTCCCATTCAGCCTTGATACCTACACAAGCTCAAACAATACCCTAAATGCCACACACAAAACATATGAAACCTACATCCTTACCTAAACATTAACTTAAACAATCATGGATTACCTACATCACCTTATTTCAACATCATGCAAAATGTTGGTTCTAACCGAGTCTATCTTACAAGCGTACCCCACTCCCTAAACCAAGTTGACATTCGACCTTTTCAACACTTCCTTAAATTTCAAATGAAATCACAAAATGTAGGACATGTAGATAAATTGTGCCTTATGTAAGACATGTGATTAACCCATTCACTCAATTTCACCAAACTTTAGATGTTGAACTTAGAAGCATTCAAAACCTTTCCCAACCTCAAACTAAAATTGAACGTGAAACTTCACAAAGATCATTGATAATGAACATCATGTACAACCTTATTTACCTCAAACAATACTTTGTAGGTATCGTAGGTCCATTAGCCACATAAAAAAGTGTTTTCATGCTTCCAAAAAAATCCCTTTGACAATTGCACATTCAATTAAGTCACAAGACATTGAAGACCAATCACCTCCACCTAAACCTATGAATGGTGATAATACCACAAGAAAAACACTCAAAACTAGAAAGAGTGTTGTGTTATTAAAAAACTTATGTTGATAAGACTACTCATTAGAGTGTTAGATCTTCCAAAACAAAGTCTAAAGATCTCAACCATAGACACTAAGTGTTGACATTTCAACATGACACTTCTAACTCTCAAATTAAAACCAAAATATTTGAATCAATTCTTGCAATGCAAGCTTAGGAAAATGTGCCTCCTAATTACACTCAAACCTACTTCGCTAGTTGGCTCAACATTGTCTCTCATGATACTTTATACCAAGATCTTCATTTCCATATTATAATTTAACTATTATGGGTGGTTAGTAGCCGATATATCCCTTTTTCCTACCTCTCCTCATGTTAACCATCACACTACCTAATATCCACTACATTGGGGACTTTCTACTCCTTCACAACCTACTTTTGCTTACATTGTTCTCTACATATCTCCTTTGATTCAAAAGCTAATCACTCTCGCACTTTCCCCCTCTCCACTTGAGGTTTCTCCTATGCTTCCAAATCTAGTGTTGGCATGGACCTATGCTTTCCATGTCACCTAGGGCTCACCAATCAGGGCACCATCGTTTTTCCTACCTTGCCCCATCATACAAGGAATTTTGTTCCTTCTTACCTGGTATGATGGGGCAAGGTAGGCCATGGAATGCTATGGCTTCTTTCATGCACTATACTAGTCCCACCCTACTCAAGTAAAACCATTTAATCCCTTCCTACCTTGTATCACTTGGGGAAAGCACTTGTCCACCTTCACCTTAGCCGCACCATATCGTGTTCAATGTCATCCATGCTCATTTCTCTTAAGTTGGACTAACTGTGTGTTCTTCCTATTATTTTGACAATCTCCCATGTTTATCCCTTTGTCTCCATCATACTTCCTATAAAATTTGGGGCACCTTTTTTTTACATTACTAGATGGTAGTACTATGTCTCTCATTTTTCATTTTCTTTCTACTTTCCTACTATTGCTCTTGGCCTATGTAGCCTTATCTCTTGCTACTTCTTTTTGTTCTTAGATTCCACATTCTTGTTCTTTCTATCCCACTTTTTTCTTTTGTGTTCAAATTTCAGATCCTTATTATTGGTTCTTTTTTATTTTCATGTCCCCCATTGCCTGGCTCCTTTTTATTTCCTTTCATTACCTCTACAACCTTTCCCATATTATCTAGTTTTTCCTTTTCTCTCCTTTTGTTACTTTGTGCAATTTCCTTGTACAATCATACTTATTTATAAAGGAATGCTTTTATAGTTCCACCTTATGTGTAGTTGGTCAAATTTGTCCTTTTCAAGAAACAAGTTGGTCAATCTTGATTCTTTCTAGAGGTGAGGTTGTTCAACACTACTTTTTTTAATATATAGGTTGGTCAGATTTCACAATCTCCATTTGAGTTGTCAAAATTACTTGTTTTGAGAGATAAATTCAATTATTCTGTCATGAGATAATCTTTCACCCCTATTGCAAGTTATACTTCACCCTCATTGTAACGAAAAATCGATACTCCCTTGAGGAAATTTGATTCACCTTTGCTAGTCTCCAACATTGTTGCTATGTGCTCCTTGTTCAACACTATGAACCCCTCAGGGAAGGCTACTTCTTCTTTGTTCTCCTCAAGGTAAGGTTTCTTCATCTAGCATTGCCACTTTTTCCACTTGTTTTCCCTTGACCTTCTTGGTGCAAGATGATCATTGTTTCTTATCTCTTCTTGCTCCTCATGAGGCACATTTCTCCTAGTATCCTTTTCATCCTTAGAGAAATCTAATCATATTGTGTTCAAATTGTTTTTTCCTCATAGGTGCACATCGGAGCAAAAATCTATTGCAACTTCAACAAAATAACATCCTTTTTAGCATGTTTTATTAGGGTCTTCTAATCGCATCGCCAAACTAAAATAAGTCTAGGTATGGTCTCTCGATTTCTCTTATTTTTCCACTCTACTTGCATAGCCTAACAAATACTTGTATGATTGTGTAGTATTAGGATTTTTCTCACTGACCTTTCTCCTGATATGTCTTACTTGTCATGCATTATTATTTGTCATTTTTTTTTTTTTTTTTTTCTTCATTAGTTGTTATCTTATTTTTGTGTGTGGGATATGTGTAACTCTTTTGCATTACTCCAATGTAGAAGTATAGATTGGCTCACTAAGTCAATAATTAATCTTAGCCTTATTTCATGGTGGTATCTCCTACTATCGAGGAATTTCCAATGCTACCTTTTCTAATGGCCACTACATTTTCTCATGCATCATTTCTTTACTAATTTGTGTTGCCTTGATTTCTCTACGTATGTTGTTTTCATTGCTTTTAGACTTCTTCATGGCAACTTGCTACTTTTCTATACCATGAATCACAACTCTTTCCATGGTAGAAAATGCAATGTATGGTTATGGAATTTGATACTTTCAATACACATGATAGCCACTAGAATAATGATGTGGACTTTTCATCATGCATTGGCTATACAAAATCGGCCTTATGATGACTCCAAGGTCCTTCTATCCATCATGGTGGTGGATCACATGTAAAATATTCCCCATTTTGAGTTCACTTACTATGATGTAGATGTGTGATTATGGTCTCTCAGATGATGTCTAGTGTTTTCATAGGGTCCTTATTTAGCTAAAACTTTGGTCTTTGTCTTCCTTGGTCACATGTTTAGCTATAGCTAAAATTTGGCTAAACCATTTGGGTCACTCTCTTGCTAATTGGATTCTCCTTAAACCTCATCCACCAATGGGTGTATTTTTTATTTGAGAAGCATCCCATGGGTCACCAAATGCCCCTGATCCATTAAGGCACAATATTTTAGGTGCTTTCAAGGCCAAAGTTCTTTTTGCCTTTAGATGTTTTGGTGCTCATTTTAAATTTACCCTTAATTTATTTATTTATACCATTCTTTTGGCCCTTGCACTTTCTTACCATACAAATGCATATTTTTTGTAGAGTTCCCTATGGGATGGACCCATCCCTCAAGGTAGAGGGCCAAAAGTAGAAATTTTACTTTTTGGGGAAGAATTCCTATCCAAAAATTAGTCGAAGGGTTGTGTATTCCCCTAAATCATTCTCAAATATATTTATGTTAGAGTGTTATGGCTCCTTTTTGTTCCTTTTGTTCTTTTTTTCTTTCTAATCTTTACTCTTATATTCTAAATCTATGCTAGAGTACTATCTCATTCATGATATAGCACTCTTATGCTACCTTTCATGTTCTTCAACTTGCTAGTATTTTTTGTGTTGATCAAACCTACACCTATTAGAGGTTTTTATAGTAGGTCTCCATTGTGTTTAGATCTTCCTTTCTTACATTGGTTGGTTTGATTGTGATATCCAAATTTGTCTCTAGTTTGCATTTGATCATCCAACATTTGCACCTAAATAGGAGATTCAATACAATTCATCTATGAGTGAGGAGGTACCCTTCTCAAGAACAAAGGCCATACGTATATCCATTTACTTGTTTTATTACTGTATGCACAACTGTTTTTTTTATTTCTCTTGTTTCAATATATTTGATGTAGAATGTCCTAGTTTGATTTTGCAAGATGAGAAGTGGATTGATAAGTATGTTGACTAGGTTCCTAAAAATCCCTTCTTTTGCTAAATTACCTCTACACTTTGTAAGGGATTTCACCCACTAAGGGCCCCTTCCTACTTTTCTTGATCACCTAAAGAGACTGGATTAACAAATTTGACGTGTGTTGTAGTTTTGGTTGCATTGGGTTCAAGGATTAATTAGGATGTATAATCTCTTATAGAACAACATTTTCTAGTATATATGTCTAATGGGTCACAACTATCCATACAATATTTTGTTGTTATTTAACATTATGAAACTTACAACATTTTTATTCTAAATATATAAATTACCCTCGCTATCTCATGTATTAAGCATATGGAGTGTGGAAGCTAGCACACTGCTAGGATACTACATATTTGACCCCAGTTCCCTAAATTTTTTAAATGGAATGGATACTATGGTGTCCTTGGTAATTTATGTCTAAGTGGAAATGGTCAAACCATTGAGCTATCCCTTGGGATAAAAATTTGACAATTTATATAGTGAGGATCCATTTTTATAAATTGTTTTTAGGCTTTGTGATGCGCATTTGACAATGAATACACACTAGTGCATTTTTTAATGTAAAATGTGCTACTTATCCCTGTCAATTATATATATATATATATATATATATATTGCATTGTACAATTTATGTGTACCTATAATGTTAGACCTAGGTTGATCCAAATGGGTATTGCTGACCACCCACCTATTCCACCAGCTCAAGACAACTTTTCTAGTTTGGCAGTTTTTTGGGTTGGAGGACTACTCCAGATGGATATCAATGGCCACCTACCTATTCCATGAGCTCAAGACAATTTTTCTAGTTTGGCAGTTTGTATGGATTTTCATATCCAAAACTTTTGGGGCCATTTTGAGGCTCTACATTTTTTGGCGACACTGGAATCCATTTATAGCCAAAGGAAAACTAGACAAACGAATTGTGTACTTCTCGGCTAGATCTTTCCAACAATCTATTGAACGCCCTAAACAGATATTGTATGCAAAATTTATGCCCTCGACAAGTTGACACCTCAACTAACCACCTCGGGAACTGCAAACCTTATTACGGATCATCTCTCGGGGTTAGGTTTTTGGATGTTAGGGTTTTTGCGCTCATGCTTATGATAAAAAGGCCTTTCAACCTCCTTTTGTAATCAACTTGTGATGAATGAGCGTAGCTGCCACACATCTTCTCAGGGATAGAGCTACCGCCATTTTAGCTGCTTTTATTTTATAGTATGTTATGTTTGATTTAATTGATAGAATTTGAGTTTGTTGTATCACTACGTCCCTTGCAATATACCTGTGTTCCTTGCAATATATCTATGTATTTTGTTCTATATATGCTCATTCATTTCATTCTCACATAAATAAGGATCAGTGGTATCAGAGCAATATGCCCTCTATTGTCTCTAAGTGGATGTCCCCAATGAGATCTAGGTATCGAGAGTTGGGTTATGAACTAGTCGATCTTGGAGAAAGCCACTCTCGTTGGCCCAAGGAGCCTCACATGGCAAGAGAAGGAAAGATATATGGTAGAGTAGGAGATCCTATCAAGTTGTTTCTCTAGGAATCCCTCGTGCGAAAAAGGTACTAAATGATAGAAAATTTCACCCAGATCCTTTGACGAATGTCAGTAGCAATGGAGGGATCATCAAGAAGTCACTTCAGAGGAGACACACCCTTCGAGGTACAAATTAACTTTGATGATGCCCTAGATAAATGGTTGAGTTTGCTAGAAGGGTAATTCTCTATCTACAATTTTTTTGACAGGGAAAAGATCACCTTTGTACTCCTTAGAGTTGTCCCTCATCTCAAAAATTGGTGGGAAACTTATTGTGAGAAAACCTTAACAGAGGAGTCTGAAATGTTTGAGGTCAATCCCACTTGGGCCTCTTTTATAGATGTCGCTAAATAACAATATTACGCTATGGGGGACTATGATGAGCAATACATGATATGGACCACATTGCATTAAGAGAGGGACCAATCGGTGTCGAAGTACACCAACAAGTTTCATACCTTGCACACAAAGCTACGTATTAGAGATTTTGAGCGACGCCCAATTTTGAAATATCGTCGTGGCCTGCATTGGTACATCTGAAAAGAGATGGAATCCCTAGACATCTCTTCAATAGGAGCCTCTTATCGGCATGCTGTCAAAATCGAGAAGAAGTTTCAGCAAAAGAACAAGCAAGAATTTGGTCCTATGAATATGTCGTAGACACAAGGTAAGGGAAACCCTAGATCGCAAAACAAAGGACAGGGTAAGGATAACCAACCTTAGGACAAACAGTCCCAAGCACATGCAAAGAAGGGTAACATAAAGACAAAGAAGGACATATGGAAGTGGAGCGAGGTCCACAAAAGTCCCTAACACAACATTGATGAATGCCACTCAAAGTAGTTATTGGTGGCTGAGATCAAATCTTTAGAATTAGATCTTGGTTCCAATTCCGATTTAGAACCCAACGTCACAGTCAAAGACATGGAGAAGTAGATCATTGATGCAGAACCTAGTGTCACCATTGCTACCACACAAATTCATTGAGAGGAAATAGAAGGGTTAGTGGAATAAGAGAGCCTCTTCCACTCATAGATGTCGGTGAGGGGAACCCCCTACATATTGTTGTCGTCAACGGAAACCAAAAGAACCTAATCTTAGCGGAAGTCATCAAGATATTGGAGCTATCGACAACACCAAATCCACAACCATAAACCATCAGTTGGCTAATCCAAGGACAAAGTATCCATGTCAATCATTAGTGTCATCTACCATACAAAATCAATCCTTTCAAAGACGAGGTACTATGTGATATGGCACAACTTGAAGTTTGTGATATTCTTTTAGGGAAACCATATATGTGGAAGCATCATGTTCTATTTAAGTCATGGCCTCATAGTGTCATTATCACTTTGAGAGGATATCTCTATTAGATACTGGAGATAGTTGCACCTACCGTGATCTCTTTGACATCAACCGATTAATGCAGAAAGATAACCTCCCACATTAGGAAACTTTCCCTCTTCACAATTTCCTCTGAAGGTGAACATTAGATCACATAGACCTCCATAACCCCTATGTGAGGAACCTCGATTCAACAGAAATAAGAAGAATGAAAAGGAATTGTTGCCTCACCTATCTGGGTACCTCTAAGGTGCAAGGCCACGCATTCAAGGTGCTCCCCTAGAAATAAATCATCCACATCGATTCAGATCAAGGATAATAAGGAAACCAAAATTGTTGAATGGGTCCAGTGCATCCATCAACAACATTTACAACCCTCTCAGGCTGTTAAACAGAGGCAACCTTTCTACCTCAGCAAATGCCACACCACGAGCTCAACTCAACACATAGTTCTCCATATGATAAGGGCCTTGACATAATGGAGACCATTGCTTTATAAGGGAGGGAGGACTGATTTAGATGGGTGTCGGTGGACACCCACCTATTCCACTGGCTCAAGAAAACATTTCTAGTTTGACAATTTTTGGGTTGGAGGACTACTCTAGATGGATATTAGTGGCCACCCACATATTCCATGAGGCCCTAAACAAATTTTTTTGACGAAGCCACTATCTAGTTGTAAATGAAGGAAAAATGATGGAAAGAATGTGTAATTCTCAGCTAGATAATTCCAACGAGCTATCGAATGACCTAAACAGAGATTGTATGCAAAAGTTATGCCCCTGGGAAATTGACACCTCAACTAACCACCTTAGGACCTGCAAACATTTTTACGGATTATCTCCCAGGGTTAGGTTTTTTGATGTTAGGGTTTTCTCCCTCATGCTTATGATAAAAAGTCCTTTCAACCTCCTTTTGTAATCAACTTGTGACAAATGAGCGTAGCCACCACATCTCTTCTCAGGAATAAATATATCGCCATTCTAACTGATTTGATTTTATAGTCTATTCTATTTCATTCAATTAATTGAATTTGAGTTTGTTGTATCATTGTGTCCCTTTCATTTCGTTCTCACATAAATTAAGATCGTGATGAAGTGATCATAAGAATCAATGGGGTCTTCACTCAGTGAAAATATGCATAGTGCCTTTGTTAATGGGATATTAAAGAATACCCCTAATTTCACTAAATATTGATAGATACCTACCAAAATACTTTTGTTGAGCCCCCCTCCCAATACATATTTCCAATTAAAAAAAACCTATTTTTATGATATATTCCCTATTTTTAGTAGATACCCATTTTTAAACACCCCCAATATCAAAGATTCATGGAGAGAGAGAAACATAAACCAACAAGAAGCAAGCACCTAAATGGGCACATGATTTATCTTGGAAAACCAACTAGGAAAACTAGTCTTTGTGTGAAAGAAGTCTTCATTAACTTTGACCAATCTAGCCAAGCCACCCAAGTCATGCCAACACTAAGCACTTGTGTCCTTTTACAATGGAGTTCATCAAGCCTTTAAATAGGCCTCATCACATCAAATACCATGGGCATGTAAATCACCAATGACAAACCTATCATTGACTTAATCAAGGTCATCTTAACTACTCTATGTTTGATTCAAGATTAGTTCAACATCCCCCCCGTTGAATTTGAATTGGGATAAATGCGTATCCCACTTTGAACTTCACTTGGGATAAACACATAGCCCCCTTCAAGTTTATTAACTAGGTATCTAGGAATACAACATAATGGCTATCACCTAGGTCTACGTATAGACTTTACACTAGTGAACCATCAAACTAAGGTTATACAATCCTAAATAGGTTTTACAATCATATGTCCATTTACATATGTAAATAAATTGAACTCCATAAAATATTCCTACAATTTTATGCTTGTGCATGTGATGATATGAAACATTATCTTGTTTCATTACATTATCATGCTTGCACCAAATGTAATCACCAAATACTTCTGAATTTAGTAGTTACCTTACCACTATATGATGAAGCAAATAATTCTTGAAGCATTTACCTCTTGCATCCTTCTATGCCCTAAATACAATGAACCAAAACAATCACCCCTTAACCAAGTACTTCTTTATCCACTATCCTTTATATGATTTTGTCAATACTCCACATCAATAATTTTTAATGCATTTCCATGTGCTTTCACCAATACTCAACCTTAAATTTTACCATTCCTTTCTATCCGTCATTAGCCATGGTTCATAGAACATAAGCCATCACTTCAATTTGTACACACATGGGACCATTCTCCTTCCATCTAATGACTATGTCAATTAAAATTAACAATATGTCAATCCAGAACTTGTGCCAAATTCAAGTTACAATAATGTCAAACCACAAAAGGCCGAAACAACATTGTTCAGAACATTATTCTTCCAACCATGCAACTCTCATCTCAACACACCTATATGAAATCCAATGCTCCACTATTTCTAAATGATAACAAGGCACAACCACGTTGTATGTACTTGGCTGTCCATTAAGGGTATACCATGAAAAAATATGCCTATATATTCTATTCCATGAGAGGAAAGCAACAAATCACATTTGCTTGCAGAAACATCTACTTGGAGGTGACCTAGATCATGACACACGATATCGCCAGGTTCTTCACTACCCACGCAACAATAGAAAAAAATACAGCTTCAATAGATCACAAACATCCACGCTGCTACTAACAGTACATTGTCAACAATGAGCCATTACTAGATCTGAAATTGGACAACAATCAAGCAAGAAACAATATGGTCATCTAGAATGGCTCACATAGTAATTCATGGCACACTCCAACCATTGCTTTTCCTTTCACAAATTGATATGGTGCTCCCTGTAATCATCATGCCCTTCAATAAGCATTTCCAACAATGCTTCTTCCATTCAGACAAAGGGAACAAACGAAGGACAATTCAAAAGGATGGCAATTCCCAGTAATTTCGCCATCACCCTTCTGTCCAGACTACTGACCCCTAGAACTACACAACCATTTGACTCCATGGGAGAAGAACAAGAACCACAGATCTGCATATCTCACATAGCTGCAACCAGAACTATTATGAGACAATTAATTAACTTCAACCACGATCTAGATTTCAGAAATAAACATGGCATTCAAAGATCCCTCTTTAGTTGTTTGTGAATGCAGCAGGATAGATGGGATTCTCATCGAGATCACATCATTCTACTCACAATTCACTCTCGTCAACAATGATCCAAATCAATTTTACAATCAGAAGATAAGAGAGTCAATTAGGTCACCTTGATTAGTGCAAAGGAATAGCAGACAAAGATCTATTTTCACATAAATCCAAATTGATCTCTCCATCAACACCCTACACTAGTGAGGGACCCTCCTGCAAGTCTTGCGATTATTTTTATGCAGCCATCAAACTAAATGCATCGCATGCAACATTTGTTGGGAATTATCCCCTCTTCTTGACTTCTTATCCTTGCTTGGATTTCAGAAATTTAGGGTCATCTTGGATCACCCTCAACTAGATTCTCAAATCATAATGATATTTGAGAAATACAGGAATTTTGTCACATAGAAAGATAACTTCAAACCATTAAAATATGTATGCGAAAGTCATAGGAAAGTGTTATTTTCAAGCTTCTTCAAGAATTCTTGATCTTTGAATACAACCTTCAAATCCTTGGTCATCTCTGGCATTCAATATTCGCATTGCCATCTTTTATGTGCAAGTTGTGAACTCAATCTTGATGAAATTTTCCGTGAAGGAAATTTCACAGAGACTGGAGTTATATCCTGCTTTTAGTTACTCTGCTCTTTCTGAGGATTTTGTCAGTCCTGTTATACTTCAAGCATACATTTCAGAATCCAGACTATGATTAGAATTCTGAATGGAAGTAAAGAATTTTTTTTGTATTACATGTTTTGTCGGTATTGAAGGACTTAGAAGTCTTAGAATGGTATAGTTCATTCTAGTCAAAGATTGTAAAAAGGTTGAATATTGAAGATTGGCTTTTTGAAAGTGAAATGCATAGTGATAATGTAATAACTTTGATTCTATGAATAACAAGTTGTTTTTCCTGGTATAAAAAAAAAAAAATCTATAATATATCCATGTCATCACTAGATAACTACTGGATAACTAGGTCAATTACAACCTTAGGGATATGCACACAATAAAGGCAACCCGAACACACCCCTAACAAAGGCATTGCTGCAAAGACGACTCTTTTGCATGCATCTTCTTTTGCTGACTAAGGCCGCCATGCTTGACCTTCAACCTACTTTATATAGATTCTCTATCACTACCTTCATACAGTCACTTTGCTTGATAGCAACATATAGTTTGATACATTCTGCAAGAATCGTTGTGGACAAACAAATTGATGCACCCAACATCTCTACGATCGATCATACCATTGTAGTCATGAGTAATGCATTCCTTCTTTGTTGATGAGTGCCAAGCACTCTCTCCAATAGTGCCAGGATACAGCGTTGACTCGTAGTGTCACACAGGTGCACTTTCACTCTCTGAGCTTACAAGTCAAAGTGACTTTGAGCCAACATCTAGAAATGACTTGAGCAAATTCTAGGATGCTCCGATTCAAGAAACACTCAGTCCACAATCCTAAAAAGCACATAGAAAACATCTTTGGAGAAATAAAAAACATCAATAAAACCATAATTTTAATTATACACATAAATTGACAGAAGAGATTTATCTTAAAACCTTTAAATAAGCTTCATCATATCAAATACAATGCATAACTACCATAGGTTTAACCCAATTATGAAACGAGGGAAGCTTGAACAATTTGCAAGTAGCTATTTTGTTTTGATTCCCTAATTTTATAATTAACAAAACAACAAAAATCCTTTATTTATATGCATACTATGTCATGGCAAATAGAAAACACATAATGGAGTGAAGCCATATACTATATTATAAATGTCGATATACTTATTAAAATGTATTTCTTTTTTGAACATTTATGTGTCGCGGTTTTTAATTTTTTTATAAGGTTTAAACCTCCTCATTGAATCGACTTATTTTATAGATATTTTTTAAAATTTTATTATATTAATATTTTAAAAAAAACTACATATATAATCATTAGCAAATCATGGTTCACCGTAATGTTTTATTTCTATTTATTTTTATTATGGTTATAAAAAACATTCTACATAAAAGTACTAATAACACAAGTTTTAAATTAATTTAATATATAAGAAATTAAAAAATATTATTTATGATCGAAAAATATATATAAACTATGTTCATGGAAAAATATTTTACCCAAACACATTGTGTTACGCATGGAACACCTTATCATTTTCTACAATGTTAAAGATATATGGCAAATAAAAAGCAAATTTACATTATTAAATGACCATTTAACAAAAATGTAATAATATTTCTTCTCTTTTCACTATATATTGAAATTCTAAAGATAATTGTTGATTTTGATGCCTTATATTTTAAAAATCTATCATTTTTCATTTATTAAAAAGCTAATAGAAAGGGTGATACATATTCATGTGATATTAAAAAAATTATAACCTAAGTGAAAGAAATGAGGCATATAAGTACCTCGAGCAATGATATCGATTTATGAGATGATTGATGATTCATACAATTAAATGCTATAAGTTTTATATTTTGGAATATGTGTTTATAAAATTTATATATTTTATTATTGTGGACATATTGTCCTGTATTAGAGAATTCATCTTACAGGTAGTTAAACCTTTTCATAGATTAAACCTTCTCATAGATTAAACTAAGTTTCTAAATGTCTAATCTATGACAGAAACAAAACAAATGGAACCCATGTTCATAACTTGGCCCCTACAAAGCCATCAGACTTGATGAATTTAAAGTACTTGTATCTTGTCAATTTGAAATAAGTCCAACAAACACTTAAATTCTCCATGCCTCTTTGTAGATTTTCCTAGCCATGAATATACTTTATTGGCTAGTTTATCAATATAATTAAATTCAGGAAAATAATTTGAAGCATTTATTATAGATAAGGCCTCATGATGTGTTACAAAGTGAATATATTAAAAATGAGGCACCTCAAGAAGTAACTTATCAACCAAGCCTTTACAAATACCTCTCATAGATGAAGATACATCTGACCAAAAACCCACCATTTGATGTTTCGATAACTTCATATTAGATTATAACCTCGATAGTGCTTCTTCATAAATGGATTGTGCAATGTTGTCTTTGATTTTTGGAAGTTGAATAAATTTTGTCATGCATTACCCTCTCCCTACATCCATTAGATATGCAATATATACAATAAAGTGTTGCTCCATTGTTTTATTTGTGATTGCATCAACCAAATTGGAATAAAAAGGGCTAGAACAAATTTTCGCCTTTAACTTTTACCAATAAACCTCTTTTGCTACAAGTAAAAACTTTTTACTGGATGTGATATTAATATATGAAGCATATTCATTGGTTAATGGCATATTAGGAGTTACCTTATACCTATGTAGTCTACATAAGTCTTTGTACATTTCTAATGGTAAATCCTTTATAGCCACAATATACATAGTTTCCATAGCACTAATTATTTTGTATTTTTCAACATCCAACTTAAGTTCAATATGATTTGGGATGGGTAAACATAATTGTGTTGATTCATATTCGACTAGTTGAATTGAGATTTTATGAGCCTCAGATGATGCATGAACATTGAATCCAAATTGGATTGTACTACTACCTTTGTTGGAAACATTGTTTTCATTGATGTTAAATGAAAATACATATATATTTTTTATTAATGTTAAAGACAGGGGGAGACTACAAATAGAGATGGAAAGATGAAGATTAATGCCAATATTGTTCTTGATGTCTAGTTTGGATATCCTATCTTTGAAGGAATTTCTACTCTAGACACCTAGTTCAAATTGGAGTGTAGGTTACATGGTTGGAAAGCTTGTTTCGAGACCTTTCCAATGGTATCTGGAAGTCCCTCTAACTCCATATGAATGAGGAGATGTGGAATAATTTGTAAAGGAAACCCATCTAGAATGTTAGGTCGGTCCCACCAAGATATTATACAATGTTATGTCGACCTAGAAAGTGATTTAAGACCTATATAAAAAAGTGGAGCACTCCCTTCATTTTATCATTCATACAAGCAAGTATGGAGCTCTAAAAAGGTGCACACTTCCAAGGAAAAGATGAATTTTCTAGGGTTATTGAAGATAATTTCTTGGGTTTTCTTGAAGATGTTCTTGAAGTATCTTTGAAGATGTTTTGAAGGTGTTCTAGGGCTAGGGTTATGCACCTTATAAAGAGGAAGGGATGTCTTCTTGCAGGTTAAAGCTAGGTATTGTGATGGATGAGAAACAACCAAGTTCATCTTGTGCAGTGTAGAGTGCGACAATGTGACTGTTGTGAAGATTATCTTGCACAGTGCAGAGTGTGACAATGTGAAAGTTGTGAAAATTATAGTGTGTAGTGCAAAGCGTGACAGGAAGGTTAGTGTGCAATACAGAAGCTAGGATTTTCATGTGTAGATCAGAGTGCGCAGAGTAGAGCGCATAGAGAAAAATGCGTAGAGCATAGTGCGCAGAGTAGAGTGTGACAAAGCAAAGTGTGACTATAATAAAGATTATCTTGCATGATAGAACAGAGTGCGACAGGCAAGGTGTCATGTAGCAGATCAATACAGAAACCAAGGATTTGTTTCTTCCTTCTAGTTGTTGTTGGAGAATCCATGGAGTTGGTAGTTCCTTCTAGTTGGTGCTAAATAATCTAGATATTTGGTGCTTTTTTCTAGTTGGTGCTAGAGAATCTAGGGGGTTGGTACCTCCTACAAGTTGTTGCTTGTAAACTTGGGATATCGGTGTCTCCGACAGCTAGGTGTCTACACATCATTGTAATCACTATTTTAGAAGAACATCTTTCTGTGGTTTTCTCCCTTATTGGGTTTGCACGTTAAAATCTCGTGTCTCTTGTATTGTGTATTTTTGTTGATTGCTACTCAATGTGATTGAAGGCTAATGTGAATGGAAAATAAGTTTTGAAATTTAAAATATGTGTTATACTGATTCATCCCCCCTCTTATTATATTTGAATATTCCAATAACCTTCCCTTGGAAATGGTTTATCTCCTTTGAATTTAACACACCATAAAAACTTGATGCGCTCTTAACCATTTGAACCTATTATAAGAGAATCCCATTTGTGCATTAACTTCCATGCATGTTTGAATGATATTTTGGTAGCTAATCCTTTTCCTTTCTTTTCTAGAGGACATTCTTCTTCAATATTCTTATCAATTTTATAATCAACATTTGCATCATGTTGACTGAAGTTGAACACATTATCAAGCGTTGTTCGCCTCCCATGTTTTTTAGGTTGACCAATTCTAGACATGGTTTCACAATAAATTACATAGCAGAAAATTCATTCATGAGCCTCATAGAAATCCATCAAAATATTTTAATTTGTGAATGCAGTAGGGAAATAAGTATTTGAATATCTACAATTTTTCTATAAGTCTATAACTTGAAACCATTTTCACAAAAATACTAAAATAAATATTAAACAATTTTTTATTCTTGCATAATTATTAAAACATATGAAACACTAAAAAAGACAAACATGTAAGGAAAAATATTATAAAAAAATAATTATTCCCATCGTATAAATTGTACACAATGTCTATGGATTAAAAGTCCTAAGAGTTTCAACTTCTACCAATTAAAACTCCTAAGAGGTTCAACTTATACAACTACTCTCATTTTTATTGTGTGGATATTCAACAGGAAATTAAAAATTAGTTACATGTCCACCATGGGACATAATTATGGCTTGTTTCAATAACCAAATGCTTATTTTGAGTCGGTATAAAGAGGTTGAGATAATAAGTACAGTCTTATAATAAAATATCTCAATAATGCTTAATCTTATAATAAAATATTTCAGTAATGTTTAAATATTTCTTCAATCTTTGGTCATAAATTCAATTTGGTTCTTAGAGAAGCTCTGGTTCTCCGAATTCTTATTATCTAATTTCCTAATTTGATTGATGATTTGAATGCAATTCTTTCCAGTGGGAGGAAAATACTTACTTGCCCTTTTCACTCAAATTGTTTGTCTTTTTTTTTAATGTTTTCAATGCACAAATAATGTTATAGATTCTTCAAAAGATAAAGAATAACACATAATTAATATTTTTAGTATAGCATGAGGCACTCACAATAACTTTTTGTTTTTGAAGAGGACAAGGGAAAACTGGTGACAACTTCCTTAGAAGAGGATGTAACATCTGCAACCACTTTGGAAGAGGAGGCATATGACAATGAAATAGGTTGGGGGCATGGAACATTGGTGTGACTATAGAAGTCATGATTCAATTTATGTTTAAACTAAAAGATATTCTTATAGTCTCAATGACAATTCCAAAGACGGTGGAATACCTTTGTGAAGTTAAAAACACATTTATTCCTCCCTCGCGAGGAAATCTCCCCTTCCTATGGTTTATCAATGCAAAGTTTTGCAGTTGTCAGTATTTCATTGAAGTGGGAATCCAGGTTTCTTACCAAAACTATATCTGCAATAGACCCTTCCCCTAGATCCTAAAGGTCCCTATCCTCCTCCTTGCAAAGTGCATTGCATTAAGCCTAGGAAAGATAAATTTAAGTTGGTAGCTAGCCATGATATTGGAGTGGATGATGTTAGTAAATAAATAGGGGTCATGTTGGCTGGATGTTTCTATGGGAAAATGGTTCGTCTGAGCTCATTATGGTGATGGTTAGAAGAAAAATAGGGAAATATGTTAGGTTATATTCGTGTGTTATTTTTCGTCTCCTAGGGGCGGAACTATTTTATTCTAAAAATTCTCGAAGATGCTAAGAAGTTGCTTGTGGAAAGTTCATTTTGGGAATCTTCTGGTCTCGTGCTTCAAGAATGGAGAGTAGATTTCGATCCTTGATGTGATCCATTTTATATCCATCATCTCTAGACAATGTTTCCTAGTCTCCCCCATCCTTTTTGGAGAAAATAAGTGATGGAAGCAATCGATAACAAGATTGGTAAATTTATCAATTTCGAAGAAGGATGGGACTCTAATCCTGACTCTAGGTGTGTGTGCGATTGCTAGTTGAAATCGACATCAGGGGTGGTATTTTGAAAGAAATCGAACTGGAATATCCCCTATGCTCCCAGATGTAGAATATTGACTACTAGAAAATTCCTTTCGAGTGCTTTTCATGTCATGAAGTTGGCCATGTGAAAACTCAATGTTCTTCACAAAGAAACTTTGGTCAAAATCCTAAGAAAATTTGGAGGATAAAAGAGGTTCCTTCTCCCTCATAGAGTCTACTGTGTAATAAAACTTGGCTAGTTCTGCATCATAGGACTACAACTCGAGGATTTTTTCAAAATCAGAAGTAGAGGTAGAAAATAGAGGGAGGGAAGTCAAGCCTCAACAGGAGGATTATGGTAATATTGTTTCTTCTCCTCCTCTTAATACCCTCATGGAAGTTCCTTTGGTTTCCCATGCTCACTCAGAAAATTTACCCTAACCATCTCTAGATGGTACCATGGGTCCCTCCCTCCATGAGTCTTTGTCTTGGGATAAAATTTATGATTGATTTCCACCTATTCTTGTTTCTTTGATCAGTCTCTCCCCTTGAAGGGATGAGAGTCATTCCTTAAATTTCCCTCACTCCAATAGTTTTAAGCCGAGTGATAATTCAAGAACTTTTTCCTCTTTGTGACCCCGAGGTAATTGATCTAGATCAATTGTTTTTTCTTCTTATGACCTTCATTCTAAGTCCAAAGTTTTTGAGGAGGGAGTAATAGAGGGGTGTGTTACACGAGATAAAATTATGGGGAGAGGGGCGGGAAGGAATTATTTTTTGTACTTCGCCTAGAATAAAGCTAATGCTAACATTCAAAGTGGTAAGCAAGTCACTATTGCCAAGGCCTTTAGATTTAGGATAGCCCATGCTAGGGTCCCATCATGATAATCCTTTCTCTTAATTCTAGAGGGGAGGGGTCACCCCCAAATTATTATCCCTCAAAATGATTATTCCCCTGATATTTTACTTATATAGGAAGCAATGTGCACAGGTACTAAGACAATTAAAAGTTTATCTCAATGGCTCAAAGACTAATCCTTCTATGCAGTGGATTCATATGGTCTATTAAGAGGCCTTTTATCTGGCTAGAGGCTTGGTTTAAAGGAAGTAAATTATTCTATGTTCCCCTCTAGCATCTTGGTTGACCTGCTAGATGAATATTTAGACACCTAAATAAGGGTTCTTAACATATACAAGTCATACCATGAGCACAGGAGCTACTGGTAAGCATTGGATGCTTTAAGTTTTTTTCAGGTAAATAATTTATAACAGGTGGGGTTTTTAATCTAACTCTTTCTCTCGTGGAAGTGTGGGGTTCTCACCCTTGCTAGGATATGTTTGGTGTTTTTTTCTCCCATTTTATGGATGACCTACACCTATTCAATGTGGAGTCAACAAAAATTTCTCCCGCTTGGTGAAATGGTTGTCAAGGGAGATAAGGAATTGCTAAGCACCTAGACAAGTTTGTGGTGTCAAAAACAGTGGTGGCAGGGAATTTCTTGGTAAAATATTGGATTGGATTGGGTGACAAATCAAACCATCTCCTTATTTTATGCAAGATAGAGAAGCTAGAGTGTAAGTCGTCGTCTCCCCTAAATTTCAACCATGCATGGCTCTTGGAATAAGATTACAAGAATATTACTATTGTGGGATTGAAGAGAATACAAGTGGATGGTTATTCTACATGCATGTAGCAGATGGTTGACAATTTGACAATTGCTAAAAATTCCTCCAAATTGTGGCCCTTAGCGTATAATAAGAAATATCAGGTGGAGTTGTTGAATATTGAGGAAAAAATAACCAGATGTATTGTTGGCATAGGATTAGTCCGCATGAAGTGCGGAAGTCGACAACTGCGAAAGGGATAATCCACGAAAGAAGGACCAATCGTGAAGAATGAGGAAGCGCAAGATTAGCTAGAATTAGTTAGAATTGGTCATGTGGACCGTTTTGTAACCGCTTAGTAGCATATAAATAAGAGTAGGATTGTAAGCCTAAGAAAAAGCAAGTGATCCATCATCACATCTATCGTTTTGATCCATTTTGTATCCGCGATATGATGTATTGACTGTTTCTGCGAAGGTCATTCTGCAGGTTTTAATGAATGCATGAAGATGTTCAATTGTGGTTCTATATTTGTCTTTGTTTCTATTAGATGATGAATGCGAATGTTTGCAATATGTTTAATGCTCTGTGGGTTTGGTAATCATTGTTTATGTGGATGAGTAGGATGATTAAATGTTGTTGCAAATGTCTATTGTATGTTAAATTTGCAAATGGTTGAATATGCGAAAGATGAATTGCTAGTATAATGCGAAGGATATAATATCTGGTTTCTGTGATAGTAATGTGTGTTTGATGCATGTCCTCAACTCCACTGCGGAAAATTGGTTCCTGCATCCCCCTTATCCATCTCGGGTGAGACTTCACTCGGTCTGCGATTGTTGCTAGAAAGGGTTAAACCTTTTCGGGCCAGTGTGTAAGGGAGTTTGGGTTGGTGTTTGTTGGCGACAGTGTGAAGTGAACCCCTGTCGATAGACGCTGTGTCAACAAATGGTTCCGTTGCCGGGACCTTCAAGAGGAAAAGAAGAGGATATGTTGTGGCACCCAACGAAACCAGATATCCAAGAGTGGTTTGATAAGAAGGCAGAGGAATTCGTAGAAGGTGAAAAGCGGAACCCTAGACAGACAGTAACCAATTAGCTGCAAAAGTATATTTATTCAGATATCCACGAGATATTCTTCTGTGAATTCCTGGTGTTGTTGCATGAGTGGCTAGCACAGTTGACATTTCAGAAAAATCACTGCCAGAAGACTGAACTTGATCATTGGACTACAGAACTGATCTGACAGCTGAAACAAGTCGACAACAAGGTATCAAGGGCTGTTGATTTCTAGGTGGATAGTATCCTTGAGGGATACGTTACTGAGTTCGCAGTAGACACCATCAAGTTGTATAGAGACATGGAGAGGAACTTTTTCAAAGGGTCGAGGGGAAGATTCTTATTGTTGCTAAAACTGTGGATTAAGATGCTCGTCTGCAAAAAGTGCATCTTGAGAATGACTTTCGATGAGTAGAAAAATCAGTGTACGGAGGTTGAGGGTATCATGTGAATGTGGATTTGATAGAAAGATGTGGGGTAGATGGACATGAGAGACGACGAGTTTCTAAGGGATGCTGACGAAGAGTGTGGTACCTTGAGGAGTGGGGTGATATTCCGGCATCCTGAGAAGAAGAGGAGGACTGAGAGAGAGTCTCCTAAGAGGATTGGAACGGAAGACAGCGAAATAGGATCACAAGGGAGGAAGCGACCTTATTACGAAGGATATGGTGACCAGGCTACCCCAGAAGCTGAAGAGGAACAGATCTCAAGTGACAAAATACCTTCAACCCCGGACACTACTACGATTTTTACAGTAAGAAACACAAGCTAATCGCAGAGTTTCCCTACGTGTAGCGGTAAAAGTAGTACTTCAGTAAACAACAATAGTAGGAACGTCAGGATGGAAGACGATACAAAGATGCCCACTTTCTAGGGGAAGGAGACCGAGGATCCCAAAAAGTATTGGTTCCTATGCGAAGCAGTCTGGACTGTGAAGTAGGTCCAGGATGAAGATATAAAAAAGGGACAACTGGCAAAGACCCTTAGGCACCGGGCATTAGATTGGTTTATGAAGTTTACAAAGGTTCCAACGGGAACACTGGCTAAGTCATTGGTGCATATCAAAACAGGGATGGTCGATGAATTTAAAAATCCCATGTCGGAGTCATAGTATGTTACCGAGCTCAAAGAGATTAAGCAATTCCCAAACGATCCGGTGTGGGAATTTGATCAACGGTACAAGACGTTGATAGCAAAGGTGAGTTTCAGAATAAACGATATGCAACACAAAGAGTGGTTTATCAGGGGATTGGTGCCACACATCCGCGGACCACTAATGCAACAAAAGGTATCAACACATGCCGAAGCATTGGAGATTGCGATGAAGCTGGAGGCTTCACCAATTGGCGAAGCAGCAATGGGAATGGATAGAATCCAGGCGCAGTTGGCTACCCTGACACTACAATTGCAAGACATGAAGAAGGGGAAGGAAACCCGTGAAGAAATATGGTGCACCAAGTGCAAAGAGAAGGACACCATAAGGACAATTGCCTTGATTTTTGAGAATATTTGCAATTAAGAGCACCGAACCCCCTTCATCAAGGAGGCATGCCTTGGTGTCCTATATGTCAGACCAAAGGGCATTGACCGAAATAATGTGTATACTTGCAAAACATGGTGTCAAAGCTAGTAAACTTATATTGCAAATTTTGTCGGTTGGTTGGCCACGATGAGAAAGACTGTAGGGCCTATGACCTATTGCAAGACCGGACTGCTGACACATACTTTATGAAAGGGGAAGGGAAACCCGTGGTACAACAGCAACCACAGTATACCCAACAATAGCCTCAATTTAACCAGCTGCAACAGTATGATCAAGGGAAATACGAGCAACTGCAATATGGGAACCCGTGGTATCCACCACCGCAGTATGGGAAACCACCATATCAGTAGCTGTAGTATGGACAGTCACAGTAACTGCCATATGGGCCACCGCGTGGAGGTTTCAGAGGAGGATTCCACGGATGTCAAGGTGTTGCATTGGATGCAAAGGAGCTACTGGATGAGGATGAGGGCTGATCGTCTGTTATAATTGTGGGCAACATGGGCATTATCAGAGGGATTTCCCAAACCCGGCACCGCAGTGCACGTATTGCAGTGTTGTGGACCACAACGTTGAGGACTGCCCGTAGCTCATCGCGAAATGGAAAACCAAGAACATGCCCCAGAACCAAAATAAAAATACAACACTGACTGTACAGATGATATCGATAGAGGTTCGGAAACACAATGCGACTATTGGAGTTGTGAGACAAGGAGGAGTTGTGATAGGAGTCGACAAGTCACAAGCTACAGTCTGACCAACAACATGAAAGCACGTCACCTTTGATGTGGAGGTCAAAAGGGATGTATTTTTGAAAGCGCAAGAGGTGATGCGATAGAGGAGGCAGTTACCTCTTCAGGAAGAAGTTATCTACGATATGCCACCAATGTTAGACACAATGAAGTCGCAGAGGAAGGATAACACTTTAAAAGCTTTCTTGGAGAGTTTCCTAAAGTTGGAAAAGGACCCAGACGCGCTGGAAGAAATATTCAGTCTGTTGCATCAATGAGAGGGTGCACGCTAGGAGCAAAAGGTCAATCACATACACAAGAGAAAGATGGCGAGAGAGATGCGAATGTCAGCACAAATTGGAGAATTTGATGTCGAATCCATCATTTTGGACCTGGGATTAGATGTGAACATTCTAACCAAGCAGACATGTGAAAAAATGGGAAAACCACAACTGGTTTGGTCACCGGTGCAACTACGATTAGCAAATCAGAGTAAGGTTACTCCACTTGGTCATGTGTGTCAGCTCCCAGTTCAAATTGAGGGACTCAGGACATATTCCGACTTCAATGTAATAGAGATTGTTGATAACACCAAACCCTATCCGGTGCTGCTAGGGATAGAATGGGCAATGGAAAACCAAGCTATTATCAACTTCAAGAAGTGGACTATGTCATTTGAGAATCGAGAGATGAGGGTCATCGCACCTCTTTATCCTGCGGAAGAGGAACGATACGTTGAACCAACAAGAGATGAATTTACGGAGGGATGGGATAGTGTATACAACATATATGAGGATTAGATTAATCCTACCACAAATGAAGAACTGGGATGGCGCAGTGTCAGTTCGACATCGTCAGATTCATATGAGGTGCTCGAGAATTGGCAGAACCATTTACATGAAGTGTCATTCAGGAGGTGTGCACGGATCACATAGTCGCTGCAATGGGTAGCCACAGAGGAGTGCGTGCTACCTACATACGAGGGATTTCCCAATTTGAATAATTTTCTCACTGAATTTGAGGAGAAAGTGGCAGAGCCGCAATGTCTGTTGGCCTTGGAGGAAGCCTTGAAGGCTACTCCTGCACGATGGTGGGCAACGCACAAGTCTAATATCACCACTTGGCCACTATATCAACACCTCATGGAGGTTAGATTCGGTGAAGCTGCGCGATATAGAGGAAATAAATATGATGGTAGAGGAGATCCTAAGGAACATCTGAATGCATGTCAACACCAATGGGGTTCACGAGCGAAGCAGGAGTGGGTACATGCATTCGTGCACATGTTGGATGAAGTACCACAGAGTTGGTATGTCATAGCAGAACTACGACGTGGGATGACCTCTTGGGAATAGCTCACCATTGGCTTCAGCCAATCATTTTGTTTCTTAGATGAAAACCCCTTCATCCATACTGCACTACAGGTGATCCGCGAGAAAATATTTGAAGCACTACCAACAGAGCAACCGATGGCACTTCAATGGACTGCAAAAGCCAAAAATGTTGATGGATTGTTATAATATCACAGGAGAGCCCGAATATGAGGATGATCCGAGGGATATATATGTGCCAGAATTAGAAGGTAGTCGTAGTTTTGAGGCACTAGGAGTACCTTCTGACAGGTTTCAACAACCATTGAAAATCAAGAAGGTGAACATTGGATCGGAGGAGAATCCGAAGTTTGCAAGCAATGGATACTACTAGGATGAGTCGACTATTGTGAAGATGAATGATATTTTGCATGAGTTTCAGGATCTGTTCCCAACAAAATTCTTGAAGATGAAAGGAATTTCCGGGGACTTAGCAGAAATGAAGATCCCCCTGAAACCCGATGCGAAGCCAGTTAAGCAGCGACCTTATCGATTGAATCCAAGGTACAAGGAATGAGTACAAGCTGAGATTGAAAGAATGCTAGAAGCTGACATGATAGAACCAGTGGAAGAATGATAATGGATCAGCTCGATGGTGGTCCAAGATAAAAAAATCTAGCAAAGTACGAATATGTGTTGATTTAAGGAAGCTGAATGATGCCTTCCTACACGATTCATTCCTGACACCATTCACGGATGAGGTGCTCAAAGGAGTAGAAGGTGAGGAAATATATTCATTTACAGATGGGTTTTTGGGATATCACCAGATCAAGATTGTGAAGGAAGATAGGCATAAAACTACATTCATCACAGAATGAGGATGCTTTTAGTATATAGTGATGCCATTTGGGCTGAAGAATGCGCCAACAATTTTTTCAATATTAGTGGTTTCGACGTTCAAAGACTACATTCATAAATTTCTTTCCATCTATATGGACGACTGGACAATGTATGGGTTGGTCAAGAATCACGTCGCAAACTTAAGGCTAATGCTGGAACGATGTCGCCAGCACCAAGTTTCATTGAACCTGAAAAAGTGCATCTTCTGTGTTGCATTTGGAATTTTGTTGGGGCACATTGTCTGTAGGGAAGGAATGTTGGTAGACCTGGCGAAGATTTCAATTATTGTCGACCTCCCACCGCCGACGACAGTCAAGCATTTGAGAGTGACGTTGGGACACACGAGCTACTACAAAAAGTTTATAAGAGGATATGTAGCAATAATGAAACCAATGGAGAAGTTGTTGAAGAAAGACACCAAGTTTGAATGGAATGAGGAGTGTCAGAAGAGTCTGGATATATTAAAGGAAAAGATGGTCACAGCACCCATACTCACGTTTCCGGATTGAACAAAGGAGTTCCACGTTCACGTTGATGCGTTATCAGTCACATTAGGAGTTATCTTGGCCCAACCAAGAACAGGAGACATCGACCACCCGATAGAGTTCGCAAGTAGGAAGCTGTCTACTGCGGAGAAGAATTATACAACCACAGAAAGGGAAGGGATGGCAATGGTCTACGCCTTGCAGAAATTCTGACACTACCTCTTAGGGGGCCACTTTAAAATGTTCACCGATCATTCAGCAGTGAAATACCTGGTGAACAAGCTTGTGTTGGGGGGAGATTTGTCGATGGTTGTTGCTATTCCAGGAGTTTGATTTTGAGATAATTGCAAAGACGGGATGACTGAATGCAGGACTAGACCACTTGTCAAACATAGAGTCCGGGGAAGAACCAAGGAGCATCAATGAAGGATTGATGGATGCTCATTACGAACAAATAATTCAGTTTTTAGCAACAGGGGAGGTGTCGATAGGATTCACTACCAATAAGAAGAAGCAACTAGTTGTCCGAGCTGCAAATTTTTAGTTGATTGCAGGGAAATTGTACAAGATGGGACAAGGTGAGATACTTCGATGATACCAGGTGAGATACTTTGACAGAAATCTCACGACAGGATCGCTGGGGGGCATTATGGAGAATGTGCAACTGCTAGGAAGATCCTTCGAGTAGGACTATGGTGGCCAACCATGCATGGAGATGCTGCGGACTACGCCAAGAGTTGTGACATATGTCAACAGACAGGGAATCCATCACGAAGGGATGAAATGTCGTTGGTACCCCAAGTAACACTATAGGATTTCGACAAGTGGGAAGTTGATTTTGTGGGACCCAACCACCCACTTGGTAAAATGACAGGGTCGTCCTACATCATCACTGTGATAGAATATTTGACACAATGGGCAGAAGCTACACCTGTGAGAGATTGTTCAGCTGTGACTACAACAAGATTCCTTTTCGACAATGTGGTCACCAGGTTTGGGTACCCAAAAGTGTTGATAAGTGACCAAGGAACTCATTTTGTTAACTAGACAATTGCAGCGATGACGAAAGAATTTCAAATTCAGCACAAGAAGAGTACTTCCTATCACCCTCAAGCGAATGGGACAGTTGAGGCGTTAAATACGATATTGGAGCATGCACTCAGAAAGGTGTGCAATGTAAACCACGATGATTGGGATTTGAAAATTTCGGTGATACTTTGGGCGTATCACACAACATGCAAACGACTAACCGACTAGACCCCGTTCAAGCTCGTTTATGAACAGGAAGCAGTCATGCCGATGGAGTATATTGTACCCAGTTTGCACATCGCAGTAGCTACAGGGATGAGCGATGATGAAGCATTAGAGGAACGATTGGCACAACTGATACAGGTCGACAAGGATCGGTTCATCGCAGGGATCCTTCAGAAGGTGGAAAAGGACCGACATAAGGCTTGGCACGACCTCCATGTAAAACCCAAGAACTTTCAGCTCAGAGACACAGGTCTGTTATATGACAGTAAGTTCGCTAAACACCCAGGTAAGTTACAAATGAATTGGTTAGGTCCCTACATCATAATTTTTGTCACTGACGGAGGTGCGGTGTAGCTACAAAGTTTAGATGGGGCATTGTTGCCTAAGTTGGTAAATGGGAATAGGTTGAAACCCTATCGCCATGATCCAGCGCAGAGTAGTTGAACCAGAACCAGTAAAAAAAAAAACCAATAATGACAAAAAGTGGAAGCATGGCCAGCCAGGTCGCTCAGCGATGCTTCGCACGATTAGCACGCGGGAGTCAAATCCGAGCATGATTGATAAATATTAGCTTCACCAAAAGACGACGGAGGAGTATGATGACAAAATCAGATGGTTATGCGAAGAGATTTGGCCAATAATTTCAGAATCAAACGTTAAGGACATGAGGAACAAGCATAAATACAGGCGCAGAAGGCCAGTTGAGCATGGTAGTATCCATAAGTCAGGAATGAGGAAGCTCCATGATGCAAGTTGGTAAGGCAGAGAGTTGAGTGAGTAATTCCAAGGAAGCTATGGAGATGATCCATTTCATTTCGTGTGGCAGCACTCCAAGTGCGCTAAGGGAAAGAACGACGAGTGTGCACGAACAACCAATGAAGGAAGTGGCACAGACAATCAGGAGGAACAGAGATGAGGTCTCACCCAAGATGTCTAAGATCATGGTAGTATTTAGAATATCTGTGGTCCCTGCGATCACCAGAACACCAGGGGTGGCGGACCACTAGCTCCAATAACAAACAATCCAAGGTGCGAAACAAATGTGCCAGAGTAGTTGGCATGTTTCCCACTTTGGCGGCATAGATGAACTTTTCCCCAGTCTGGAACAAGCATGAAGTGCACCAACAGATGCAGAAGAGATAGATGATCAAGGTTCCCAAAGACTGGAGGATGATTTCAAGAAGTACATGAGTGCGAACCAGAGACTGAAGGATGAGTTCGAGAAGTACACGACAACGAGCTCAAGACGGCAAGAACAGCTTGAGAAGTGTAGCACAACGAAGGATGAGAACAGTACCAGAGGTGTCCAATTGAGGTGGCTAGAGGGAGAGCCACAAGTTTGTGTTGGGGTCCTATTGGCATGGGATTAGTTTTCATGAAGTGTGGAAGCCGACAGCTACGAAAGGGATAATCCGCGAAAGAAGGACCAATCGTGAAGAACGAGGAAGTGCAAGATTAGGTAGAATTAGTTACAATTGGTCATGTGGACCATTTTGTAACCGCTTAGTAGCATATAAATAAGAGTAGGATTGTAATCCTAAGAAAAAGCAAGTGATCCATCATCCCATCAATCGTTTTGATCCAGTTTTGATTCGTTTTGTATCCGTGATATGATGTATTGACTGTTTTTGTGAAGGTCATTCCACAGGTTTTAATGAATGCATGAAGATGTTCGATTATGGTTCTATATTTGTCTTTGTTTCTGTTAGATGATGAATGTGATGTTTGCAACATGTTTAATGCTCTGTGGGTTTGGTAATCACTGTTTATGCGAATGAGTAGGAAGATTATGTTGTCGCAAATGTCTATTGTATGTTAAATCTGCGAATGGTTGAATAAGCGAAAGATGAATTGCTAGTATAATGCGAAGGATATAATCTATGGTTTTTGCGATAGTAATGTGTGTTTGATGCATGTTCTCAAATCCACTGTGGAAACTTGGTTCCTGTAGCCCCCTTATCCATCTCGGGTGAGACTTCACTCGCTCTGCGAGTGTTGCTGGAAAGGGTTAAACCTTTCTAGGCCGGTGCGTAAGGGAGTTTGGGTTGGTGTTTGTTGGCGACAATGCGAAGTGAACCCCTGTCGATAGACAATGCGTTAACTTGTATGAAGAGAATGATTAAAGAGTATTCTCAGGCTCAGAAAGGGAGGAATTAGTGACCCTTGGGGATCTTAAGCTATATTTGTTGAAAAAAGAAGAAATAGAATGGAGATTAAAGAGAAGGGATTTATGAATTTTAAGAGGGATATAATAATACTAAGTTCTTTCACAATTATGCCAATAAATGAAAGGACATTAATACCATCTAGGAATTAAAATCATCATTAGGAGAGATGGACTCCTCCTTCTAGGATAGAGTAGAGGTTGTGGTTTCCTATTTTCACGATTTATTTAAGGATCCATCGGGATGGCCTATTCATGAAATTATTCAAGTGGTAACCTTCATGGCCTATTCATGAAATTATGTTTGATAAATGAATAAATGAATTCCTCACTTGAAGAGGATGTATCTGAAGATTAACTTTTTCCAACTCTCAATTCACTTAAACATAAGAAAATCCTTGGCCCTACTGGGTTCACAATTGGTTTCTTCGTTAGTTTCTATGATCATAGTAAGGAATACCTTCTAAAGGTGGTACAAGAGGCTAAGAATATGTAAACATGATTTTAGCAATGAAATTAACTTCCATATTCCTTGTTCCAAAGAAACATGAAGCATTTTCTATGGGAGACTTCAGATCGATTTCATGTTGCAACATCATTTATAAGATGGTAGCCAATATTTTGGCAAATAGGTTGAATCCCATCCTCAACAAGATCATTTCATAAGAAAAATATGTTTTCTCAATGGACGATGCATTCATGATGTAGTAGTGATATCTTAAGAGGCTATATTGCATTCAATTAAGATTTCAAGCCTGAAGGTTGCAGTTTTAAAGACAGATCTTTCAAAATCCTTCGAGAGAGTAAGCTGGGTCTACCTTCACTTATTGTTGCTTCATCTTGGTATGAACCTGGTCACTGCAAACTGGATTATTAGGTGTGTCCAATATCTCTCTTTACAGATTCCAATCAATGGGTCTCCCTCAAAATCCTTTCATCCATCTCATGTGCTCATGCAAGGATGCCTGCTCTACCCTTTTTTATTCCTCTTAGTTGTGGAAGTTTTAAGAATTTTGGTTAAGAATTCTAAGAGAAGAGGATTCCCAAAAGGGGTTCCGATTTCCATGGAGGAAGTTATAATGCACTTGCTTTTTGTTGATGATGTCCTCCTTTTTTATTAGGATATCCTTCGAACCTTGCATAATTTAAGAATATATTTGAAATTTATAGTCGAGCTACTGTGATAGAAATTAATCATGTGAAATAGAGCATCCTTTTCCATGGCATCCCCCCAAAAGTGGCTAATGTTGTAAATTATATGTCATTTCATTTGGAATATTTTTATGCCGTATTTAAATATATGGTGTTTCAATTCAAGGAAAAACCCTATAGGTATATTGATTGGTTGTAGAATTTTAACAGAATAGAAGTTCACATTTATTTCTGGGTAAACTGCTCGTTATCCAAAGCTGGACACCTTATTCTTATCAAGTTGGTGTTAGAGAACATCTTGGTATTCTGGGATTCTATTGTTAAAATTACTAAGGGTATCTTAATGAAGATTGGAAATAAATGATTTCAGTTCCTTTGGTAAGGTAAAACTGCAAATGATGGCATGCCCCTAGTAAAATGGTTATTAGTTTCTCAACAAAAACAGCTTAGAGGATGGGGGATTAAAAATATTTATTATTTTTTTCAATATCTGGTGGCAACAAAACTTTGGAGGCTTGTCAACAATGAATATTTGTGGGGCATAATTATGAAATTTAAATATTTAGGAGATTCCTATATCAAGGACTAGTTTAGACAATCACTCAAGTTATCTAATAATTGCTCTTTGGTATGGAAGGCATTGGTGGAATTGTGTCTTTTGGTTGGAAGGTGGACAATTTGGCGCATTGGTAATGGAAGAAATATTATACTGGGGGAAGATCCATTGTTTGGCACATGCAATGGCTATCGTCTATCAAATGTTCTTATCTTTGCTCTCCATGACTGAGGTCTGTTCTTTCTAAGTGACTCTAAGTAATTCAATCCCTTTGTTGTAGGGAATATTAGATGCAAAACTAATCATGATCTAAGGGTATTTGGAGTTTTAGTAGAAGAATGGAAAAAATACATAAGAAACCTATGTGAGAACTTCGTGAAGTTATCCGACGACAAGCTTGATACTTTAGCTTGGTCAAAATTCCAATCTATTGGTTGCTTTATGACTAAGAAAGGTTATGCAGCTTAGGTGGTCTCTTAGTTTGAGGGGGAAAAGGTTGGTGGTGACCTCAGCCATGGAAGCTCCACAATCCCCTTAAGTCGATAATTGTGTTAAGGTTAGCCTTAAAAAACAAGTTCCTAACTTGGGATAATTGTATCAAGCACGGATGGATTGACCCAAGTAGGTGCCCAATGTGTGAAGTTGAAGGTGAACCGGTGTTTCATTTGTTTGTGTGTTGTGCACATGTAAAAGAGTTCTAGTGTATTATCTCAACCAATTTGAAGTTGAATACAAGTTGGTACAAACCAAATTTGGATGGATTCTTTCAAGATTGGATCATGGATATCACAATAACATGTTTTAAATCCCTTCGTTATATTTAGTGTATGATATTTGGTGGGCTCAAAACTCATGTATATTCAGGGACACCTTTATCCCGACCAAGTTGTCTGCTTATTTAGCGGAAAAATGGGCACAAGAGCATAAATGTGAGGCCAAAGTGAGGAATCCCAAGATCCTGTAAATGCCTCAATTATATTTTGAAATACCTTGGGTCTTATTTGAAGGGGCCAACCAAGGATTACCTGCAAAATATGGCATGGGTGTAGTTCTCTTTTTAAACCAATCCCATTAATTCTATGTCAAATATGCATAAGGAAAGGGGTCTAATATTAAGGAAGAATTCTCTTCTTTATGGAATCTCCTATTTTCGCATCCAAACAAAACGTTAAGAAGTTGTGAATTATTGGAGATTCACAAGTATTCATTGATTGGGATATAAAAATGAATAAAGTCGAGGTGGTCTGCTTGACATATGATTAACAATATCTAGGACTCTCTTATTTATTTCGAATGGATTTCGTTTATTCATATATATATATATATATATATATATATATATGTATGTATGTATGTATATGTATAGGGAATTGAATGTTTGGGCATATACTCTCTCTAAGCAAGTTCGCTTGCTCCCCCCTCAGTGCTTTCACTTTCTATGAATACATTAAGGAAGAAGAAAAGGAAGCGATGGAGTTCTTGTTATATCAGAGTTGGTTTTTGTTTTTTCTTTTGATTGAGAAAATTGACAAGGATATGATTAGTCAAGAGGAATGGAAGAGGTCTTCATGTAAGGTCCTACCAAGCATGGTTTTTCTAAAGGTTATATTTTTTGAAATCCTTTTTGTATGCCATGGTCATCATTGTCATCGTATTCATCGTTGTCATCATTGTCATTGTCTTCATCATATAATCACATCATCAACAATGTCATCATCATCTTTATTTTTGTCATCATTGTCATTGTCATGGTCATCAGCATTGTCATTGTCGTCTCCATCTTCATCATCATCTTCATCTCCATATTCAATTCTTTTATAGTTTGAAAATGGCCTTTTACAACCCCCCATACTTACATTCACCATAGTTGATTATAAATATATACTTGTTAGTAATCATGTTCTCCTATCTCCTTTCTTTCTAATCCAATATGATAATACTTTCCAACCTTACCAATCAAATCTAATTTTATTTCCAAGAATGTAGTCGGTAAAGTTTAAAAAAATCCAATTTCTCTACAACCTCCAAGATTACAATGCCCCTAGTCATGGTTATAATTTATGCATGCTTTAAATGGTAACCATATCCCACTTGTAGTTAATATAAGACATGTGTGATATCATGGGGCCTTGTGCATGGCCCATGAGCCTTAAAGAAAAAAATTACAGCATAATGATCTAGATTTTACTCTAGAACATGGATTGGGGCATGAGAACCAACCCTAGTGTGATAAACCTCTAAATGGACACCACATCTCCCTCACATGCCAATGATTCTCTACACATGCCATGTTTGGTAGCCTCATGCCTAAAACATAGTTTGTGAGCTCCATAAGTATATAACATGGCCTAAGACATTGGATTTTTTTCCCCACATCATGCCCTCATTGTTAGTGTCATCATCTTTTTCATCACCATCATCATCATCATTGTCATCACCATTGTCATTGTTATCATCATCATCATAATCATAATCATTTTCATTATCATATAATCACATGTCATCAATGCTATCAACATCATCATCATCACGAACATCATCATCATTGTCATCCTCATTGTCATCATCACCATCACCACCACCATTC
Organism: Larix kaempferi; assembly: GCA_027924585.1. Classification (NCBI taxonomy): domain Eukaryota; kingdom Viridiplantae; phylum Streptophyta; class Pinopsida; order Pinales; family Pinaceae; genus Larix; species Larix kaempferi. Next base: position 12,416,442 of record BSBM01000792.1, read on the forward strand.
ATGTCATTTTCATTTTCATCATCATTATCATCATCACTGCCATCATCAACGTCATCATCCTCATTATCATCATCATGGTTATTGACATCACCATATAATCACATAATCGCCATTCTTTTCATTTTTGTCAACGTCGTCATCATCACTAACATTGTCATCACTTTCATCATCGCCATCGTCGTCATTGCCATTGTCATTTTCATAACCATTGTCATCTTCATCATCATCCTAATCATCTTTGTCATCATCATATCCATTTAATCACATCATCATCATCATCTTGATTGAATTTGTCATCATCATCATCATCGTCATCATCATCCTCATCATTTCATCATCATTCTCATCCATGCCATTTCCATTGTCATAATTCATCACTGAAAATGGTGACGATGATCAATGATAATGACGATGGTGATGATGATAAACATCATTAAGGTCATGATGATGATGATGATCATCATCAACACAATGATCATTGTCATCATCATTTCCACGATTATCATCATTATCATAATCGTCGTTGTTTCCATTATCTTCATATAATCACATCATTGTCATCATCATCGTCGTCATCATCATTGTCATCATCATCATCATCGTCATCATCATCATCATTGTCATCATCATCATCGTCATAATCATCATGGAGATCATCATCATTGTCATCACCATATTCATTGTACTCGTCATCATCATGGAGATCATTATTGTTGTCATCATCATCAATAATGGCATTGCCATCATCATTGTCATCATTCATGTGCATTGACGACGATGACCTATATGACAACGATGATGATGATGATGATGATCAACTAGATGACAATGATTATGATGATGAAAATGATGGAATTAAGAATTAGAAATATTCACCAAGGTCATTGGCATTGTCATTGTCATCATCGTTATCATCATCATTGTCATTGTCTCATCATAACCATGATCGTTGTCGTCATTATCATTTCCATTATCATCATAATCATCATTCATGTCATCATCGTCTCCGTCATCATTGTCGTCGTCATCATCATCATCATCATTGACATTGCCATCAACTATTCATAATTACCTTTGGGATAAGAAATATCATCAACCCAAAATATGTGATTAGTGGAAAATGGTCATGGAGGACACATATGATCTATGAATTAGAAATAAAAACTCTATTTTTGAAGACGAAAATCATCATCATTGTCATTTTCATCATCACCATAATCATCATTCATTTCGTTGGCATCATTGTCATTGCCATCAACATCATCATCATCATTGTTGTTGTCATCATCATCATTGTTATCATCATAAACAACATTATCATCATCATCATAGTAATTGTAAATAGCATCATCATTATCCTCTACGTCATCTTCAACATCTTGGTACAAAACTAGATGCAAAACTAGATGTAAAACTAGATGCAATAGTGGACGAAATCGGGACACAAAAGAGGATGCAAAAGTGGAAGCATAAGTGGGTGCAAAAGTAGGTGCAAAAGTGGAAGCATAAGTGGGTGCAAAAGTAGGTGAAAAAGTGGGTGCAGAATGGTGCGCAAAACTTAAGTGGATGCAACCATGGATGCAAACTATGATTCCAAATAGGATGCAAAAGGAAACGTGACCATGGGTGCAAAATTGGATGTCAAATTGGATGCAAAAGTGGATGCAAAACTAGACACAACCCTTGGCACAAAAGCTAGTGCAAAAGTGGATCCAAAAATGGATGCACAAAGGGATGCAATAGTCGATGCAAATATGGATGCAAAAAATTATACAAACGTGGATGCAAAAGTGGAAGCGAAAATGGGTGCAAAATTAGGCACAAAAATGGGTTCAAATTGGGGCGCAACAAAAGTGGATGCAACAGTAGATGCAAAAAATGACTTAAACATGGATGCAAACGGGATGCAAAGAAGGACAAAAAAATGAGTGCAAAAGTGGATGGAAAATTGGATGCAACAAAAGTATATACAAAACTAGACCCAAAATAGGATAAAAACCCCGATGCAAACCCTGGCACATGCAAAACTAGACCCAAAACGGGACGTAACCCCCGATGCAAAACTTGACACAATAGGGGATACAAAAGAAGAAGCATAAGTGGATGAAAATAGGATGTAAAAAAGGATGCGAAAGTGGATGCAAACATGGGTGAAAAAGTAGAGGAAAACATGGATGCAAAATGAGGTGCAACAAGAGTAAATGCAAAAACTAGGCACACAACTAGGCCTAAAACATGGGGAAAACTAGGTGCAAAACCTGGCACTAAAAACGACACAATTTGCATGGGTTTTAGCACCAAATTAAGCAAAAGGATGAAAAAAATTCCTAAAATGGTGCCGACTCATGAAATTGTGCCGACATGGCCAAAGAAATGAAGAAAAAGACATTAAAGGGGAGTTCAGATGCAAAAAAAAGGAAAAATGGACACTAATCATAGGGTTTTGTTGTAGTTTTGTTTTGGTAAATTATTTCATTTCCTTGTTTATATATTATATTTTGAATTTTTAGATTTAATTCAGATTGTATTTCAGTTTTCATTCACATTTTGCATTTGATTCAATTAGTAGATGATTGATTAGCATTCTCATAGTCTATACCTTTCATAAGTCAATAATGTTGTGCTGCAAGAACCTACATTCATTGAGGTAACATAACATTGTAGCCTACTTTACTACCATTGAGACTATGATACATTTAGATTGGATAAGTTGGAGTTTAGTTTAAAATCCTTTTCATTTGAATGAGTGACTGGTATCTTTACGATTTATAATTTTCGCAAGTCAACATATTACTTTTGCAGAAGCCAATAATCATTGTGACAATATAATCTGGCAACTTGAATTTCCACAAGTGAGGTTGTGTTAACTATGGATTGAAAGTGTTAGATATTAATTTAGAACCTTTTCATTTTGTATGTGTGTTTTAGGTACTCTTTTCAATCTTTATTGTTCACAACTTAATAAGTATTGTTACTAGAGCCATCTCTTGTAGAGGTACTAATTCATGTAACATGTTTTCCAACTAGTGAAACTGTGACAAACTTATGTTGAGAAGATTAATTCTTGTTTTTGTTTTGAATTTGTTTCATATTTCATTATATCATTAGTTAGCATAGGTTTTAGATTAGGATTTGATCATGCCTTTAAATTTCATGTTGTGTGAATTTATATTTAGCATTGCAAATTTCAGATTGTTTTAAAACTAACTCAAGCATAACAAACAATTGTGTTTTTGAATGGAGTATTGTGTCAACATGTAGTCATAACCCATAGGAATCTTGCTAATACATGAATTTCTAATGAGAACCAATAACAAGTAGTTTGAATATGAGAGAAATATTTTTTTTAAGACAATCCAAGTTTGCATTATTTTTATTATATGTTGTGTGGATTTGCTTGATTCAATTTATATTTCAGATTTATGATTAACTCTCTGCATGAATTACTCAGCCATATTCACTTGGGTTCCTGGAAACATAGTACCCGTCAAGAAAATGGTTACAAAACCATGAGGGATTTCTATCATTTGTAACCAAGACCAATCCCCAATCACTTTAATAAGTTGAAGAAGATAAATTATACCTTTCATACTTTTAGTGATTTTATTTTCTTTGGTTTGCAATTAGATAGGGCTAGTTAAGCTTTGATCCTGCTCATATTGTGCTTGCATTTCACAATCTTATGAGCCCCAAGTTGACATTAAAATGTTTGGAAATGAAAAGCATATAATTTACCCAATATATGCATGCATGCATGCATGTATGTATGTATGTATGTATTTTTGTATGTATGTATGTATGTGTATATACATATATAAAATTGTACCTCCTTAGTTAGGCTCCATTGATTACTTTGCTCAGAATTTTCCCTTGTAGTGTCCTTAATTGTACAACTTCATTAGGTTTTATGTCTTCTATGACAAAGGGTCCCAACCAGGTTGTTTCCTTTAATTATTCTATCATACAAGAAGACAAGGTTTCCTGTTTCCAATTCTCTTTCTTAATGTTTATGTCATACCATGATTTTTTCTTTTTTTTGCTTCTTGATGATGGAGAGCTATTTTTATTTGTTATTATAATTTATTAAACTCACAATATTTGTCTTTCTTTGCTTGTTCATAATCAAATTTAAGTACATTGTCTTTTTTTTCTAAATTTCTTATAAAATATAGGGGGATGGCTGCTTCTTGGCCATAAGTTAGTTTAAAGGGGATTCCACCAAATTCTATTTTATATGTTCTATAATACCAAATAAGAGAGGCTACCTTATCATCCGAATCATCCTTTTTAATGTTACATATTTTTGTAAGTCCTTTGATCATAGTTTTGTTAAAAGCTTCCACCACACCATTTTCTTGAGGGTGGCAGGGTGAGATTTTGTTATGGTCAATAAAAAATTATTCCATGAATGGTGTACCTTGGTCATTTATTAAAGTCAAGGGACATCAAAATATTGTGAGTATGCCCGATAGATCAATTTGGTTTCTACATCTTTAGTGCAGTTTTTTATTGTTCTTTTTTTTGCCACTTAGTAAAATATTCGATTGTTGAGATTGTGTATCTTGCACCTATTCTTTTACCTTGTTTTGGAAAGGGATCCCACGAATTCATTTTTCCAAAATTTCAAATGGGAGGTTTGGGTTTGTTGGAACCAAAGGAATTTCATCTCTTTTTACTAGTATACCCATCCTTCGGCATTTATCCCATTGATTTACTTTGTGTCTGCAATCTCTATACAATGTAGGCCACCATATACTTGCTTCATGTAAAATATTTTGGATGTAGTATCTAAGTTAAAGTGTACACCTACAAATCCAACATGTTCTTCTTGAATGATACTATCTCTATCATGGTCTAATGTATGTCTCCTTAGTACATCCTCAAGCCCCATCTTGTGCAAATTCCCATTGATTAATGTGTAGAGGGATACATTCATTGCGAATATTTTCTTTTTCTTATTTGATAACTCTTGGGGGGATTGCATTCTCTAGAATATTGTGCGATTTCAGCTATCCCTTATGGTATAGATTTGAATTTCAATAAATGTGCACCATGTAATTCATCATCAATTCCAGTCGGTCCTTCTCTAGGTTCAACTCTCAACAGGTGATTAGGACCAACATTAGATTTTCTAGCTCAAACCACAAATTCAAACTCAAATTATTGGAATAACAAAAGACATATGCACACTCTCCCTTCGTGGAATGGTTTATTCACTAGGTATTTTAGGGCTTGATGATTTGTGTAGAATCTTAAATTTACAGCATCATGAGTCATTCTCCAGGTCAATCTTGTGTGTTGAGAGTGAGCCTCATGTGTCGAGGTAGTGCCTTATAGGAGCCTGAGTTGGAATCAAGAATTGTTAAGTTTCATTTGTTGAGGCAAGTGATTTGTATGTCAAAGTGATCATGTTGTACAACCTTGCTATTCAAGGCTAAGGTCTTGTGTGTTAAGACATATCCTCATGTGTTGAGGTGGTGCCTCATGTGTTGAGGTGATGCTTTGAATATTAAATCATGTATGGTGTGTGATGTAATACTAACCATGGTTGATCTATTAATTTTCCCCTAGGGATTATTCACCCCTAGACTGAATTACTTTAGCATATAACCATTTGGAACGATAGTAGCACAATCTGATCACATCATTGGGAAAATATCCTTAGTATATTTGATATGATAATTAAGTTGGCACATGTGGACCATGCATATAAGAAAAGAGATAAAGATAATATGTGATAAGATATGAGAGAATTCGAATTTCACATAAAAGAATTAATTAAGAGATAATTCGAATTGTTAAACTTTAGTGAAGACTTCAGTAAATCAAAGGAGAACTCGAATTGATCACTATAGTGATGTTAAAAAGAAAGAATTGGTTAAAGAGAGTTAACTAAGTGATAACAAATAAGATCTAGTTAACTAAGTGTTATTGCATGATGACACTTATGTTAAACTAAAATACAGAACTTATGTTAAACTAACAGACAACACTTGAGTTGTGACACTTGCATGACGACACTTAAGTTAGCCACCTAACTAAGTGGGAAATATTTTTGTTAAGGGTTGAGTTTATCCTAAGACTCAGTTCAGTGAGTTAATGCATTGCATGAGAAGTGGGGCGCTCTTCTTCATGCAAGTTTGATACATACAGATGGAGGGAAAGTTCATCATGAAGTCAAAAGATAAAAATAAAAGCAGATGCATGTGAGGAATATAAAAATATGTTATAAAGGATTGATGAATTCAATGTGAAGTGAATTCTCTTATCCCTTAAAGGAAAGGCACTTCTCTCCATGCAGGATATTATTCTGAGTCTCTCTTCTTTATCTTTCTTTTGCTTTGTAATTGTATCGGGGGTGCTTAATGTAAAAGACATTCTCTGCTATCTATCAATATACTAAGGAAGGTTTTGCTGGGGTTTTCTGCCTCAAGTCATAAAGGGTTTCCCGAGGGTAAATTCATGTGTCGAATGTGATTTCTTATGTGTATTTTTGTTATTTGATTTCAAGTACTATTGCATTTTTGAATTAAAGATAAAAAATTAGCATGGTATCATAGCTCATGGCATGAAAAAGATAAGTTCTACAATTAAGCTTGAGCCTACATAGATCCTGAGTGTGCATAGTACTTGAAGAATTATGGCTTTAATCTCAGTAAGACTGGAAGACCGTCTTGAAGGAACTTTGAACTTCAACACTTGGAAGGCCGGGATCCTAAATATCCTGGAAGAGCATGATTTGGATCATGGTATTTTTTAAGGATTCTAATATTACACTTAAGTATAGGATTCTAGGCAATTATTTTGGATTGGAAAAAACAAAGATATAGATAGGTAGGCGAATATTAAATACAAAACCTACAATTTACTATTGAAATGTGTAATTTTTGGTGAATATTATGCTAAAAAAACATATTTTATGTAAATATAGGCGATATTAGAGTCTAAAAATGACCAAATAGCGAACTTATTTTTTGAAAAAAAACCCAAAAAATAGCCAATTAGTGAAATTTCGCCCCTAAAAATTACCCTGATTTGGATGGATATGTATCCAGTGTTATTGAAGAGCCTACTTCTAATGTAGGGCACATTACCTTCAAAAAGAATAAATACAAATAAAAGAGAATCATTTATGATTCCGTGAAAGACAACTTGATGCCCATGATCACTCCATTGAAGATTGCAAAGGAATGCTTCGACACTTTGACAAATATTTATGAGAAGAAGATACCCAATCAAAAGAGAGCATTGAAGAACAAGCTTCAAAATATGAATATGGAAAAGGATGAATTTGTGGATTCCCTCTTCACAAAGATCTCTCAAGTAAGAGATCAACTCATGAGCATTGGTGTGATGGTCGATGATGATGATGATCTCATTAAAACTGCTGTTGATGGTATTCCATCTTCATGGAAGACATTCTTGGCTGTAGTAAATGGTTGAGAAGTGCAACCTAACTTTGAGATACTGTGGCATGATTTCCTACAAGAAGAAGGGCGAATCCAGAGAAAGTATACTTCCTCTAAAGAAGAGAACCTCGCTCTTGTGGAACAGATGAAAAGAGGTAAGAAATATCACAAGAAATTCTCTCATCAAAAGGAGAATGATTTCAAGAAATTTGATAAGTATAAATTTAAATGTTTTAATTGAATAAGAATGGCCATTATGCAAGAGAATTCTATGCAAAGAAAAGAGGAAAGTTCAAGGGTAGGTTTCATGCTTCTATTGCTACAGAAGATGAACTTACAAGAAAGAATTCATTCGATGATCAAGAGACAAAGAAGGAGTACTATCTTGTATCATACCTTTCTGGATCCATTACCACTAGTGTTGAGACATGGCTGGTAGACAATGGTTCATCTAAGCACATGAATGGATATAGGAGCGCTATCACATATCTGAACGAAAATAAGTTTTCATGTAAGGTGGAGCTTGGATATAATAACACCTATTCGATCTAAGGCATTGGATCCACTTCTGTTCAGTTGGATTCAGGAGATATATTGCACATTGATGAAATTTTGTTTATCTCAGGATTGAAGAAGAGCCTCCCATCTGTTTTAGTTCTAGAAGATAAAGGATCCAGAGTTATCTTTATGGACAACAAAACGCTCCAGTGGCCTAATAATGAAGACTTGAACTTTGCATCAGTGATTGGAGTTAGAGAGGGAGGTATCTACAAATTTCATGGAAAAATCATTCAATCCATGGTTCATGACAGAATCAGTCCTTGTGAGCTATGGCATAGAAATCTTAGTCATCTCCATTTCAAAATGCTACCCAAATTGCAAAAGATGGTGAAAGGTATGCCCATGTTTAAGTCTAATTTTGATAGTGTCTGTAGAGGTTTCACTCTTGGAAAGAACATTAAGCATAATTTTCTGTCATGTCACAATGGCCTAAGCCCCTTGGCCATAGTCATGATAGTTTGTCAAATTGATGCTAAGGGTCAAATAATTTCCAAGCATGATGAGCAAGTTGGTAATAATGAAAAATTAGATCCAAATGGACAAGGTGGGTCACATCAAGAGAAAATTCCCAAGTATTGGTTTGTAATATTTCGCATCCAAATGAACTATCATGGAGGAAAATTACTAGTTCCCTAGGTTGGGGGTGGAAGCATTAAAAGTTGGAGTAAAGGAGCTACAAGACCCAAAATGAACTTAGATTTAAAAATTCACATTAAATGGGTCAATTAAATAATAATACAAAGAAAATAAGGTGGCATTGGATCATGAGGGCACATAAAGGGTTGTGGGACCCACATGTGGCAAGATTCCTCACTACACTTGGCATGATTCTCTCACCAATTCGAGTTCAAGATGAAGGGTAACATACTTGGGGGAGTTTAAGAGGTATTATTAATGGCATGAGTCATTTAAGGTCGAATTGGAGTGGAATAATAAATCCCATGGAAGAGGAAGAGGCATCTTAGAAGAATCATGACACTTGGAGATAGATTCCGTAACTCCTATGAAAACAATGATGAATATTCTATGACACCTATGAAAACTTTCAGACTTGATTGCTAACATATGACATATATGACATGTTAGGGATAAACATAGCCTCCAAGAGGGCGCACAAGGGATTTATGGAAGCCAAGAAACTTCCCCATTCGAATTGAGGGAAGATGGAGACTAGGAATTGTTGGACAAGTGGCAAACATTGGAATCTCTTCCCAACTTGAGTTGGCATGAGTATTTTGGAAGGAATTCGACCCATGGAGGACTTGATAATTTTATAAAAGATAAGAGAAAAGAAGAAAAGGAGGTTTTGATCATTTTTTATTTGCATATATGCAATTTGGAGAGCTTCTATCTTGTCCATGCTAGTGGAGTGTTTACTCTACTTGCCTTAGTACCCATTTCGAGGATGAAAGATTCCCATCCTAATTGGAAATTGGAGAGGACATTCATACCATTCATTTGTATCTACAATGGATTTATTTGTTGCAGGTTGAAGCTATAGGGAATCTCGTGATTCTTTCTTCAACTTGTTCCCATCTCTATCTCACATTTCTTTGCATATTTTGGCTCTTGGAGGAAGGGCGCACTTGGTGAGATGCTGTTATCTTTGTGAGAGTAAAATATACTCCATTTGTTTTTAATATGATATATATACTTTATATTTAATGCTCAGAAGACTCTTAGGTTGAAATACCAAGTGAAACTATGAAAAAATACCAAACAATGCATAAATGGTGCCATTTTCCCTATATCTTGTTGTGAGAGCTTGAAGTTGCTTTATTTCGATTTGTACCAGTTAATATCTGTGTTTTTTATGATGTATGGAGATTCATTAATTTATTGAATAAGTTTCATATACATTACATAATCCTTTGGAATATGAATCTTGAATTTCATAGCAAGTGGTGTAGTTTCCTATCATTTCCCCCTATGTGAAGACATTGTATAATTAGTCACAGCAGATCTAATGAACAAGTAAATCAATCACAACAGATGAACATAGAAAATATGGTGTAAAACTGTGTAAAACATGCACAATGCTCAATATCCCAGTAAGGGTGAATGATTACAATAGAATACAGTAACAATGACTGAGCAATTCGAATTGTCTAAGGAGGTCATTCGAATCACTGAATGGAGTAGCTTGACTCCAACTAGTAGTCCTCATCATCAATCAGTGGTGGTCATCAATGCACAAGAACCAGTCATCCAGGTGTCAATCTGAGTCTAACTGAGTGTAACATGTGTAACTGAAGTGTGTAGCACTGATATAGAGAAGTGGGCTCAGTGGAGGGTGCATGGGAGGCTAACTGAAGTCAGAACAAGTCATCTAGTCAATCTGGAGGTCCAACGGAAGTGAAACAGTCAGTCAGGAGTGAAACTAGCCTCAAATCAGGGAGAATCGGAGCTAACTGAGTGTAACTGAAGTGGAACTGCAGTGGTAGGTGAAGAAGTGCGCCCTTCTCTGGCAGTAGGTGAGAAGAGGGTGCCTTCCTAACTAGGAGGGCTAAAACTCTGAAGTAAGTGGCTCCTGGGTGCTAGAATAAGGTGGCTAAGGTACTGGAGGCATCAACCTGGTGACTGGGATACATGCAAAGTGCATGGAAACCCTAGAATTTGCATGCAAACCCTAATTGCATGCAAGATCCTGAAAAAGATGATGTGGATATCCGAACACCCCCCCTCAAGCTAGACTATGATGTGCAAAAAAAATGTGGGGCCCTAGTAACTAAGACCAAAGGTCACCCCAATACAATAATCCAAAAAAGTGCTGAAAATAAACTAAGTGAGGAAAGAGGGAAAACCCAGTGGGAAGAAAGCCCCCCCTCAAGCTAAAGCATAATAATGGATCAATCTGTCTCCACCATGATGGAACTCACCCCCAACAGTGAATAGAGGTAAGAGAACTTCTTCTCAGTGAAGCTCTTGGTGAAGATGTCTGCAATTTGCTCATCAGTAGGGCAATATTGCAGAATGATGGTGCGATCATGCACCAACTGTCGAATGTAATGCATATGAATCTCAATGTGTTTGGTACTCTGCCGCTGAACTGGATCTGTGGAGATCTTGATAGCACTTTGATTGTCACAAAATAGGACAGTCGAAGTAGTGCCACCAAAACCAAACTCGGAAAGAATACCCTGCAACCAAACTGCCTGAATGCAGGCATTTACTGCCCCTCGATACTCTACCTCTGCTGAAGAAAGTGCAATGGTTGCCTGCATTTTGCTGGACCAGCAAATAGCACCATGACCAATCATGAAAACATAACCAGAAGTGGACTTCCGATCGATGCTATCACCTGCCCAATCTGAATCAGTAAAACCAATGAAATCAAGCTCAGAATCTGCAGCATAATGTATGCCAAACTGTCTCGTACCTTGCACATACTGCAAGATCCGCTTGGCTGCTCGCCAATGAAGCTCGTGTGGTTGCTGCATATACCTTGACACGACACTGACGACATATGAAATATCAGGCCTTGAGTGTGTCAAATAAAGTAGTGAACCAATCAACTGTCGATACATACTGCAATCTGCAAGCGGTGTAGAATCTCCCTCCTCAAGACTGATTCCTGAGAGGAATGGGAATGGGGATGTCTTACATTCAGCCATATTAAACTTCAATAGTTGGAAGCATATTTTTGTTGAGATATAGTGATCCCATAAAAATTTTGATCTATCTCCAAGACTAAAAAGTGACTCAGCAAGCCCAAATCGCTCATGTCAAAAGCTAGATTTAAGGCAGTTTTTAGCTTGTTTATTGAAGTAAGAGTGCTACCAGTAATGAGAAGATCATCAACATAAAGTACAATAACCAAAAAATTACCTTTAACTCACTGAATATACACATTTGGATCAGATTTGCATCTTTGGAAATTCTGAGAAAGAAGGAAGGAGTCCATCTTTGCGTACCAAGCTCTTGGGGCCTGTTTTAACCCATACAAAGATTTCTTCAATCTGCAAACTAATGATGGATCCGATGTGTAGCCCTCTGGCTGCTGCATATATACCTCTTCAGCAAGGTCTCTATGTAGAAATTCACTCTTCACATCCATGTGGTGCACTTCCTAGTGCTTGGATGCGGAAATAGCCAAAACAAGGCGGATGGAATCCATCTTTGCAACCGGTGCAAAGGTCTCAGTGTAGTCCACTCCTTGGACTTGGGAGAAACCTTTTTCCACCAACCTTGATTTGTATTTGCTGATAGGTCCATCAGCAGCAACTTTTTTGCGTTAGAACCATTTACACTTCACTAATTTTCTTCCAGGTAGAAGAGAAACTAGCTCCCATGTATTGTTCTTTTGAAGAGAACTGTACTCTTCATCCATGGCACTTTGCCATCTCGGATCTCGGTGGGAAGAATAGTATGATGTGGGATCTGAACCAGCCATCAAATAATAAATCTCAGGAAGTAATGGATCAACAATAGAAAGAGCCATACCTACTCTTTGAAAGTATGCTCTTGTTAGTCTCGGATTAACAGGATTTCCAAGGTTCGAACCAGCAGATTGAATAATGTTTTGGGCCCACTTTGGTAACTAAGGAGGATCATAATGGTCAGATTCCAAACCTGATATATCATGATCATCATGTGCTGCTAAAATATCAGAACTCATACCTTCATTATCGCTGCACGGATCTTTTTTTGGTGAAGGCGGTGAATTGGTAGTCTCTTCCTCGACTAGTTGCAATTCTTGAAGCGGTTCTTCAAATTGCACACTGCGCTCTATGAATATATTTTTAGATCTGATATACATGAGTTTATATGCTTTTGATTCTTCCCCATATCCTATTAGTATGCACTCAATACTTTGTGGATCCAAAGGTCGTCTCTTCTTGGAAGGAATTCTAGCCCATGTAGTAGAGCCAAAAACTCTCAAATTTGACACATCCGGTTTGTGACCAAAGAATGCTTCGAAAGGAGTCATACCTTTCACGGATGAATGTGGAACATGGTTATGTATGTATGCAGCAACATTGATTGCTTCAGCCCAAATATTTGCAGCCAAACCTTTTGATTCAATCATGCATGTAGCCATCTCTTTCAGTGACCGATTTTTCCTTTCTACCACACCATTTTGTTGGGGTGTGTAGGGAACTGTACGTTGGATCTGAATTCCGCTTTGGGAACAAATTAGCAGCAACTCGGCCTTGATATATTCTCCACAATTATCAGATCTAAGAGCTTTGATCTTGCTCTCAGTGGCGGTCTCAACGGAATCCTTAAAATCCTTGAATTTTCCAAGCACTTTTGACTTGTTTTTGAGAAAGAATACCCATGTAAAGCGGGAAAATCATCAATAAATGTCAAAACACACCTTGAACCATTTAATGATGTATGGGGAAGCGGACCATTGATATCAGAATGTATCATCCCCAAAACTGTAGAAGCTCTGCTAGCTTTTCCGCAGTTGAATCTGTGCTCCGGGTGCTTCCCAATAATGCAACCAGTGCATATTCCCTTCGAGGAACGGAGTTGTGGAAGACCATCTACCATGGAATTGTTTGATAGCAGAAGCAAATAATTATAATTAAGATGTCCAAATATTTCATTCCAAAGCCTACTAACCTCATTACGATGTGTGCTAAGAGCAGTGGGCTTTGTAAGCGGAATAAAGTGTGAAAACTCATAGTATTTTGCAGTGTGGTTTGCCTTTCCGACTGCAACAAGTCTTCCACTTTTGATATCAGAAATTTCAACTGTATTAGGGTTGAATTTAACTTGCTTCGGTTCACCAGTGTGTGTCATTTGATACACAGAAAGAAGATTTGAAGCCAAGGAAGGCACATAGAGAACATTCTGAAAGCTTCCATGATCTACATGAATCGTACCTTTGCTCTTTGAAGAAATTTTTGAGTCATCTCCCAAATGGATGGGGATGGAGCTGTTTGGATCGAATGAAGAAAAAGAATCAATATTTGTAGCCATATGATTTGATGCACCCGAATCTATCAAGAGAGTAGTGGGGTTCGAAACAGTTGCCATGAGTGCTTGTCCTCTTTCATGATCATCATTCCTATCCTTCTTCCTTGCACCATAAGGAAGAGTTATGTTGTTCTTTTCCAAAAGGAGGGACATTTGATCTATAGTCTTCTTCATACATGAACTTTCAGGATGAAAGCCACGGTTGCAATAAGTACATTTATATTTTTGGGTACCTTCTTTGCCCTTTTGCTTGAACTTTGAACTGGATGGTGCATCCGTCTGTTTGCCTTTCTCTCTTTGCTTGTGAGGCTCGAATTTGGGATTCTCCTTCTTTTGCTTTCCTTCACCATTCGAGATCTTGGGTCCTTGAACATATAGGGCTGAATCTTTGGAGCTTATGGACCCCATTTGAATCAACTTGTCATGCTCTTTTGTGACGGACTCAATGAAGGCATTCAAGGTATGCATCTTCCAATTCGGGGTAGTTAGCCGACCATAATTGAAAGTAGAGACAAATACCGAATAATCTTTACCAAGCTTGCTGAGAATGGAGAGGATCAATTGTTTATCCTCTTTGATAACTCCACTATTCTTCAACTGCAAGTTCAAGTTCTTGAATTTTGTGAAGAATTCATTAATGGTCTCGAAATTCTCAGGACTAAGGGCAATCAATTCATTCTCTAATTGAAAAACCCTAAGCTCGTCCTGATTGCCAAATAGTGTTTCAAGTTGCTCCCATATAGATTTTGGAGTCTTCAATCCGCTGAGATGGAAGTGAAGATATTTGGAGATGGAGAGACAAAGAAGACCATAAGCTTCATCAAGCTTGTTGTAGTGTTTGGTTCTATTTGACAAGTTGTTTGGCTCCAATTCAAGACCAAGAGTGACTCGGTAGTAACCTTTTGAACGTAATATGATCTCCTTATCATATTTCCAATCAAAATAATTGAATGGGGTGAGGATAGGATTTGAAGAAGAGTATTCCATTGCTAGGAGCGAGTGCACACTGATGTAGAGAAGCTTGCAAGGGCAGAGTAGCGAATGCAAATGATGGAGATAATAACCTGCAAATCACAATAAACCAAGAACAATGAGGTCGAACAATCCACCCTTTTAGAGTTGCATCACACCTGGGATTGGAGATCAAACAATGTTGAATGGGTCCAATGTATCAGATCCAGGAATTATGTGGAAACTCAAGGTTCTGGAGTGGTATTGGAAGTATTTTCAAGCTTTGCATGCACAGGAGCGAATGCCCTTGAGATCTTTCATGCCAAAACTTTTTGTAATTTTTGAGCAAATTCACTCAAATCCTCTTGTAGAAACACCTGTAGAAAAGAGATCTTGTCCCTGCAATGGATCTGATACCATGTTAAATTAGTCACAGTAGATCTAATGAACAAGTAAATCAATCACAACAGATGAACATAGAAAATATGGTGTAAAACTGCGTAAAACATGCACAGTGCTCAATATCCCAGTAAGGGTGAATGATTACAATAGAATACAGTAACAATGACTGAGCAATTCGAATTGCCTAAGGAGGTCATTCGAATCAGTGAATGGAGTAGCTTGACTCCAACTAGGAGTCCTCATCATAAATCAGAGGTGGTCATCAATGCACAAGAACCAGTCATCCATGTGTCAATCTGAGTCTAACTGAGCGTAACATGTGTAACTGAAGTGTGTAGCACTGATATAGGGAAGTGGGCTCAGTGGAGGGCGCATGGGAGGCTAATTGGAGTCAGAACAAGTCATCTAGTCAATTTGGAGGCCCAACGGAAGTGAAATAGTTAGTTGGGAGTGAAACCAACCTCAAATCAGGGAGAATCGAAGCTAACTGAGTGTAATTGAAGTGGAACTGCAGTGGTAGGTGAAGAAGTGCGCCCTTCTCTGGAAATAGGTGAGAAGAGGGCACCTTCCTGACTAGGAGGGATAAAACTCTAAAGTAAATGGCTCCTAGGTGCTAGAATAAGGTGGCTAAGGTGCTGGAGGCATCAACCTGGTGACTGGGATACATGCAAAGTGCATGCAAGATCCTGAAAAAGATGATGTGGATATACGAACAAACATGTCCACAAACCTCTGATTTACGGGAGTTGAAGCAGCCTTTAGAAACTGATTAATGATGTATTTGGGTGCCCATTGAATTCCTCTAACTAATCCATGTCTCTGTTATGAAATTTGGTAGGTTCGTACTGCATTTGGGAAGCCATTACTGACCTCTACCCTTGGGGGTTTGAACCTCGAATTTACTAGTAAATTTCCCTATTTTATTCTGAATTTAAATGAATGTTGCAGAAGTCTTTTGAGAGTTTCAAAGGATACATAAGATTAATTTTTATGTCTCAATATCATTCAAACACTCTTAGTCCAAATTCAAAATCCTTAGGAGTCTTTCGGATCCTTCTACCCTTGGGGGTTTCAACATCGATTTTCCTAGTAATTCTGCCTCTCATTCTCTAAGTGTAAATGCAAGTTGCTTAAGTATTTGGAAAGTGTACAAGAATATAATATATGCTTTAATGTTTCCAAATACATTTCAATCCAATCCATACAACATTCAAAAATATTTGGGATCATTTGGGACAGTTTGGGGCTTTACTAGTCCAAGTTTCGAAAATTGACTAAATTGGGAAAATTTCCAAATTGGGGACATTACATTTTCCAAGTAGTACCAAAAGATCCAAGGGGATCCTTGAATTTATTAATTCCGATATATGTGGTCCTATGTCTCCACCCTCCTTGAGTGGTTACTTGCATTATGTCCTTTTCATAGATGACTTCTCTCACAGGTCATGGGTTTATTTTCTGAAAGCAAAGAGTGAAACTTTCAACAAGTTTCAAGAGTTTAAAGCATTGGTTGAGAATTAGACTGGAAATCAAATTCGTTCTTTGAGATCTGATAATGGAGGATATTTTGAGTCCCATGCTTATAGTTGTTGAATTTTGTTGTCATTGATGCCAAAGGAGTTTAGTAATGACAAAGGAATAACCAAGGACATGATGGCAGGGAAAAAATCAGTGAAAGACAAAGGAATGACAAAGGAAGTGATGACATGGAAAGTATGATGATGTGGCATGTGTGATGAGGTTTGAAAGACACATGATGGTGTTCTGGTGCTATCATTAAGTCAGTGTTGCAATCTGACATCATTCTAGAAAAGCATGGCAAGTTTGTGAAACTTTGGAAATTGACTAAGTATGGAAAAATTAGTCAAAACCGCTCTAAGAAAATGCCCACCATAATTCATGGTTTGACTAAAATTCCCACCCCATGATACCAGGATATAGCTGGTTGAAGTGGCTATCTAGTCATGGTATCAGTTTTCTGTAATCACTTCTGATGAGGAAATTCTAGGTCTGCCAAAATAGGTTTTTGCACCAGAGGAAGTAAAAATGACTAAGTAGCCTCAAGTAAATCCCCGCTATAAATTGTGAGTTGAGGAAAATGACCGCACCATATGGGCATCTCGTAGGTTGGTTTTTTTTCTACCCAACCATGGTCTCATTTTGTCCAAAGAGTCTAAGAGGAAGAAGATATAGATCTTCCAAGGTGAAGAAAATGTATTTTAGATATTAAAGACATAAATTTGACTAAGTGTCAAATTCACAAGGTTGAAGAGGCATTTGGAAATTCCCGCCAAAGTTTGTTTGTGTGAAGAAAATTTCATCAGAAGGTATTGGGATTTTCCTTGGTGAGATGGCCATCAAACCATGGAATCAGATTCCCATTTTGTGCTCACATGTGCGAAATATTGATCTCCCAAAAGCAAAGAAAAATATGATTGTTAGTAAAGGGGTTTACAAGTTAAAGCTCCCAAAGGCCTAAATATGTCCGTAGAGGTAACGGTAAGCCCACAAGGGCTTGAAGATGCCTGCAGGAAAGTGAAAATGCCCACAAAAGGGCCTAAACATGCCCACAAAGAGGGCTAAGGAAGCTCCCAAAGAGCTTAAGAGGATGCCCGCAAGGGCTCAAGGCATAAGCCTGCAAGGGTTTAATATGCCCGCAGAGAGGGCTATGCGATGCTCGCAAGGGATAAGTGGAGTTCCCATGGGATGGAAATATGCCCACAGGGGTTTGTATGTATGCCCACAATGGGGCTTATATGATTCCCGCAGAAGGGGGCTAAATATGCTCGTGGAAGGGGCTAAAAGATGCCCGTAGAAGGGGCCAAAGATGCCCGCAGAAGAAGCTGAGGAAGCCCATAGTTCTGAAGATGATAGAATCCCGTAGATGATAGAAGCCTTTTCAGATATTTGAAGAGGCATGAAGGTGAAAATTCATGAGCCTATTCTGAAAATATGCAATGTTTTTAAAATGTAGAAGATATAAACATAATTCTGAAGAAGAAGAGAGTGTCTTCGGGGTCTTAGTTGAAGTAGCAGCAAGAATAGGCCGAAACCAATGAAGTTCCAGGATTGAAGAAAGGATGTTCTGGAATATCTGAAGAAATCAGACAAGGGTGGAAGGGTGGTGCTAGGGCAGGTAGAAAGCGTGCAGGAGGTCCTAGCCCCCATCCAGTAGAAGTTGGAGAACAGGGTGTCATTACATCCTTTCCTGTAGCAGCAGGAAAAATACCCGGGGTGTTGTAACATCCTTATCTGTAGCAGCAGGAAAAAATTGGGGTGTGGTTGCATCCTTTCTGTAGCAGTAGATAAACAATTTTGTAAAAATTCATCTTGTTAATGAGTTTGAATTTGTGGTTTGCTCTTTGAGGTTTCCACAATAAAATCCTTTTTCCTAACTTGTTTTATTCTTTGTGTGTCTTGTACTAATTGTTTTGATAAAGGAAAAAGAAGGAAATACTGATTCACCCCCCCTCTAAGTATTGCTGGATAATCCAACAATTGGTATTAGAGCATGTTTCTTCACTACACTCTAAGCACTTGAAGGAAGATCCTCATTAAGACCACAATGGATCAGCAGGAAGGATTAGCTACCAACAGACCTGCACTGTTCACAGGAATTAACTATGCATATTGGAGTGCAAGAATTAAGTGTCATCTAATGTCTCTTGGATGGAAGGTTTGGAGAGTAGTTGAAAAGAAGTATAATATAGGAGACAACCTACCTACAGACAAAGAAGAACTTGACCAATATGAGGCCAATGCAAAAGCTCTGAATGCAATCTTGAGTGGGTTAACAAACTCAATGTTTGTGAAAGTCATGTAATGCAAGACAACCATGGATGCTTGGGATAAATTAAAAATTGTCTATGAAGGAGCATCCAAAGTCAAACGATCAAAACTTCAGACATACAAAGGACAGTTTGAAATTCTAAAAATGAAAGAAGAAGAAAATATTACAGAGTATCTTCTAAGGGTAGATGAAATTGTCAATGCTATTAGAGGCCTTGGAGGAGAATTAAAGGAGAAAGAATTATTTAGCAAAGTACTAAGAACCCTGCCAATGAAGTATGACTCAAAGTTATCCAATCTAGAAGAACGTGATGATCTTGAAGACATGACAGTAGATGAACTACATGGGATCTTCACTGCCTACAAGGTGAGAAGAGGATAAGATGTACAATCAAATACAGAAGCAACATTTAAAGCCTTATCCAACAACCAATCAGAAAGATTAGATGATGAAGAAGCCCTTTTCATCAAGAAGCTTTAGAGAGGTATTGGAAAGTGCAAAGGAAAGCTACCTCTTAAGTGCTTTAACTATGGAAGAATTGGACACTTTGCTACAAAATGTCCTTATCCTAAACAAAATGGAAGTGATGAGAAAGAAGTCTCAAAGAATTTCAAAAAGGGAAAAACAAGAAACAAACAGAAGTTCAATGAAAAGAAGAAGATATTTTACACCATGGAAGATAGTGAAGATGAAGAAACATAGATTCTATTCATGGGAATAGAAGCCCAAGCTCAAGATGATGAATCGGGGGAAGAAGGAGAAGTAGATCTAAGAACTGAATTAATCAGTGCTCTTGATGAACTTGAAAAATGCAGGAAAAAGAACAAATAGTCAAACCAAATCATTAGTATTTTGAAAACCCAACTTGAAGAGGCCAAGAATATTGAAAGGGACCTAGAGTTACAACTCAAAAAGATAATGAAAGAATCATAGAAGCTTGAAGAAGAAATGATGCAGTTTACAAAGAAGCTCGATGAAGAATCTTTTAAATCAAAGTTTGAGAACAACTCAAAAATTTTAGATGAAATCTTAAGTAGCTAAAGACCATCGAGTGATAAAACTGGATTAGGTTATCACAAAGAGAAGAATCCAGAATGTTTTCCTCCTACACTCCAAAATAGAAATGAAAGAAGCTATGCTGCTGCACTCAAAATCCCAATTGAGAAGGATAGTCAGAAGTCTGCTCTCTCATCCCATAATAAAGACAGAACTGATATAATACCTAAAGGACCAATGACAAGTAGAGTCCAACAGATCTTCTTTTTCCATTGCTACACATGTCATAATTTTGGACATATGGATAGAGAATGCAAGATAAGGAAGAATGCTTCAATAGAAGGTCAAGAACAAAAGAAGGAATGGAAGAAGATGGAAGATATGAAGTAGGAAGATAAAAAATACCTCAAACATAAAGGAAATTTTTATGGATATTGTCATTACTGTCACAAGTTTGGTCACAAAGCTATTGATTGCAAAACCAAGAAAAGGGATCAAATTAGGGAATTCAAGGAACACAAAAGGTCAGTAAGCAGGGTACCTCATGTAAATATGTGGAGAAAAAGAGAATATTACAATGAGTCAGAGGAAACATAGATTCCAAACATTAAAGAAGTTTCCAAAGATGATGAGGAGCATAATAGTGTTGTGGATAAGAATTACATTCAGTATGATGGAGAGCAAGATGAAGATGAAGAATACACCAATGGAGAAAAGGACTATAAAATTTTCTTCTAAAAGTCTCTCATGACCTAAAAAAGAAACCCTGAAACTAGCATTAGAAGGGATCATATACTTAGGGGGAGTAAATATCAGAATATTGCAATTGGTATTTGGAAGACTATCTTCCTCGAAGACAAGAATCAAAGTGTCAGATTGAAGAGTCATAAGATTACTTACCATCCATATAAAAAGTAAAGTACAAAATTACAAGTTAAAGATGAAATGTAAATAAAAACATAACCATGATGAAAAGCAATGGAAAAGAAAATGATCTCAGTAACATTGAAGAAGAAAATAGTATGAATAAAGTCTGGAGATATGGATTTTGCCTAGTCTTTGGTGGCTACTTTGCATCTTCTTATTTAGAAATAAATCTTCCATAGGTTTCACTTTGGGCATTTGGTGATCACTTGTATGAGATAATAGATTTATTGATTGAAGACATAAAGGTTTCTCAAAAACAATTACATGCATATACAAAGCAGATTTGATCTCAGTTTTGAAGAATGAAATTGTTAACAGAGGAGGAGCACTGTGATAGGGGGAGTCTATAAACTCATCATCCAAGTTATTATTTCAAAGACTAGATACAAGAAGGTAACAAAGGATTCTAACTAAATTATCATTCATAATGGTCAGCACCAAGCCCAAGTGAACAAGAGGAAGAGAATAAAAAGAAGTAAGAAGAAGTATATTGGTAAATAAAGTTGTCAAAAAGGAGAAAGATTGGAAATTCTATGTCAAGATGGTTACAACAAGGGTATAATAGGTTATCGTTTGTAATTGTTGTCAAGGGGGGAGAATGTTTAGGTGTTTCCATCAATGCCAAAGGAGGATAATGTTGAATTTTGTTGTCGTTGATGTCAAAGGAGTTCAATAATGACAAAGGAATAACCAAGGACATGATGGTAGGGAAAAACTCAGTGAAAGACAAAGGAATGACAAAGGAAGTGATGATGTGGAAAGTATGATGATGTGGCATGTGTGATGAGGTTCAAAAGACACATGATGATGTTCTGGTGCTATCATTAAGTCAGTGTTGCAATATGACATCATTCCGGAAACGAATGGCAAGTTTGTAAAACTTTGGAAATTGACTAAGTATGGAAAAATTAGTCAAAACTGCTCTAAGAAAATGCCCTCCATAATTCATGGTTTGACTAAACTTCCTGCACCATGATATAGCTGGTTGAAGTGGCTGTCTATTCATGGTCTCATTTTTCCCTAATCACTTATGAGGAGGAAATTCTAGGTCTGCCAAAATAGGTTTTTGCACCAGAGGAAGTAAAAATGACTAAGTAGCCTGAGGGAAATGCCCACCATAAATTGTGAGTTGAAGAAAATGCCTGCACCATATGGGAATCTTGTAGGTTGGTGTTTTTTCTACCCAACCATGGTCTCAGTTTGTCCAAAGAGTCTCCGAATATGAAGATATGGATCTGCCAAGGTGAAGAAAATGTATTTTAGACATTAAAGACATAAATCTAACTAAGTGTCAAATTCACAAGGTTGAAGAGGAATTTGGAAATGCCCGCCAAAGTTTGTCTGTGTGATGATAATTTCATCAGAAGGTATGGGGATGTTCCTTGGTGAGCTGGCCATCCATCCATGGAGTCAGATTCCCATTTTGTGCTCACACTTGTGAAATATTGATCTCCCAAAAGCAAAGAAAAATATGATTGTTAATAAAGGGGTTTAAAAGTTAAAGCTCCCAAAGGCCTAAATATGCCCGCAGGAGGTAAGAGTAAGTCCATAGGGGCTAAAATATTTGTCCGCAGACAAGTGAAAATGCCTGCAAAAGGGCCTAAACATGCCCGCAAAGAGGGCTAAGGAAGCTCACAAAGAGCTTAAGAGGATTCCCACAAGGGCTCAAGGCATAAGCCTGCAAGGGCTTAATATGCCTGCAGAGAGGGCTATGTGATGCCCGCAAGGGCTAAGGGGAGTGCCCATGGGATGGAAAGATTCCCGCAGGGGTTTGTATGTATGCCCACAAGGGGGATTATATGATGTCCGCAAAAGGGGGCTAAATATGCCCGCAGAAGGGGCTAAAAGATGCCCACAGAAGGGGCCAAAGATGCCCGCAGAAGAAGCTGAGGAAGCCCGTAGTTATGAAGGTGATAGAAGCCCGCATATGAGCAAAATGTTTAGTTAATTAATTAATTAAAATTTTGTAATAAACATAATTACAGATTAAAGAATAATCTATCAGATATTTGAAGATGCATGAAGGTGAAAAGTCATGAGCCTATTCTGAAAAGATGCAATGTTTTTAAAATGTAGAAGATATAAACAAAATTATGAAGAAGAAGAGAGTGTCTTTGGGGTCTTAGTTGAAGTAGCAGCAAGAACAGGCTGAGACCAATGAAGTTCCAGGATTGAATAAAGGATGTTCTGGAAGATCTGAATAAGTCAGACAAGGGTGGAAGGGTGGTGCTAGGGCAGGCAGGAAGCCTACAGGGGGTCGTAGCCCCCATCCAGTAGAATATGGAGAACAAGGTGTCGTTGCATCCTTGCCTGCAGCAGTAGGCATAAGATCTGGGGTGTTGTAGCATCCTTTTTTGTAGCAGCAGGAAAAAAATGGGGTGTGGTTGCATCCTTTTTGTAGCAGCAGATACATTTTTTTGTAAAAATTTATCTTGTTAATGAGTTTGAATTTGTGGTTTTCTCTTTGAGGTTACCACGATAAAATCCCGTGTCCTAACTTGTTTGATTCTTTGTGTGTCTTGTACTCATTATTTTGATAAATGAAAAAGAAGGCAATATTGATTCATCCCCCCCCCCCCCTCTCAGTATTGCTGGATAATCCAATAACAATGACTTCTTTCGAGATGTAGGAATAAAAAGATAGTTGAATGTACCCTACAACCCCTAGCAAAATGGGGTTGTTGAAAGAAAGAACATAACAATATATGAGTCTGCAAAATCCATGATGTGTGATCAGGATCTTCCCACATCCTTATGGGTAGAAGCCTCCAACACTGTTGTTTATATTCAGAACATAATCCCTCATGATATCTTGGGAGAAAAGACTCTTGAAGAGGTTTTCATTGTTGAAAAACCAAATATTGGACACTTGAAGATTTTCGGTTGTCCTATTTACATTCACATACCAAAAGAGAAGAGGGAAAAGATGGAGCCATCTAGAAAGAAATGAACATTTGTTGGATATATTGAATCCTCCAAATTCTATAGAATCTATGTTATAGTACAAAGAAACATTGAATTCAAGAGAGATGTAACATTTCATGAATAGGCTTCCTTCAAGCGCTCCAAAGTAGGGAAATTTTTAGGGGCGAAATTTCATCAATTGGCTATTTTTGGGGCTTTTTTTTCAAAAAATAAATTTGCTATTTGGTCATTTTTAGTCTCTATTATCTCCTATATTTACATAAAATATGTTTTTTTTTATCATAATATTTGCCAAAATTTACAATTTTCAATAGTAAATTGTATGTTTCATATTTAATATTCGACTACTAATCTATATATATGTTTTTTTCAATACAAATTAATCGCCTAGAATACTATACTTAAGTATAGTATTACAATCCTTAAAAAATACCCTACTCCAAATAACTTCAATGTGATTCAAATATGGAGGAGCATGATACTCCTATGATGGAGGATCCAGTTTATGATTCCCCCCTTTTAGATGGTGCGAGGGAGAAGCGATATGATTCTATAGACCCGCTTGATCTTGAAGAACCAGAAGATTTGATAGAAAGATATCTTGATAAAACTCCTGCTAAGATGAGATCTGCATGGTTTCGAGACTATATGCAAGAGGAAAAAAACCATGGAGCAACTCCAGGATCATCCATAGAGTGAAAGAGACGTAAAATATTTTCAGGATATGTAGCACAGATGAGTCACATCAGTGATTCAGAACCCTCTACCTATGGGGAATCCTCAAAGCTGCAAGTATGGAAAGATGCCATGGTAGAAGAATACAAATCTATCATGAAGAATGATGTGTGGGAAGTGGTTCCTAATCCTAATGTGAAGTCAATAGTAACCTCCAAGTGGATTTATAAAATCAAGCAGGCAACTGATGGAAGTATTGAAAAGTATAAAGCAAGATTTGTAGCTCATGTTTTCTCATACAAAGAAGGGATAGACTATGATGAAACATTCGTTCATGTGTCCAGGTACACTACTATCCAATGGAAACTTCACCAGATGGATGTGAATACTTCCTTCCTCAACGGTGAGGTTGAGGAAGAGTCTTACATACAACAAACTGATGGGTTTGTAATTCATGGGAAGGATTCCCATGTATGCAAACTTAAGAAATCCTTGTATGGTCTTAAGTAGGGTCCTAGGGCTTTGTATTCAAGGATTGATAGTTATATTCTGAGCTTGGGATTCTCCAAAAGCGAAGCTGACCCAAACCTATACTTCAAGGTTGTGAAGAACCAACCATTGATCTTGGTTCTCTATGTTGATGACTTGTTCCTTACTGGAGAGGAGCAACAGATAGATCAGTGCAGGAGGGAGCTCACTTTTGAGTTCTAAATGAAAGACTTAGGTCTTATTCACTATTTTATTGGTCTAGAAGTTTGGCAAAGGAAAGATGAGATCTTTCTTTCTCAAGGAAAGTACACAACTGATGTATTGTAGAGATTTGGTATGATGGACTGTAAGTCCATGTCTACTCCAATGGTGTCTAATATAAAGAAGCTACATGTGTCAGATTCTGGATCGGATCTAGTGGATCCTACCATGTATATAAATCTCATTGGTTCCTTGATTTATTTGATACATAGTAGACCAAACATATGTTATACAGTGAGTATCTTGAGTCAGTTCATGTATGAGCCAAGGCATAGACATTGGGTTGCTTCCAAGCATGACATGCTTAGATACCTTCGAGGTACTATTGCTTATGGAATTAGATATGCTTCCAGTGGTGGAGTGATGTTACTTGGATATGTCGACTTCCAATGGGGTGGTATTATTGTTGACCGAAAGAGTACATCCAGATTTTGTTGAATCAGTGGTTGAGCTATTAATTCTCCCCTAGGGCCTGACCACCCCTAGAGTGAATTAATTTAGCATATAACCACTTGGAATGATAGTAGGACAATATAATCACATGATTGGGAAAATCTCCCTAGTATATTTGATATGATAATTAAGCTGGCACATAAGGACCATGCAGATAAGACAAGAGATAAACATACAATGTGATAAAATATGAGAGAATTTGAATTGCACATAAATGAATTAATTAAGAGAGAATTAGAATTGTTAAACTTCAGTAAATCAAAGGAGAACTCGAATTGATCACTACAATGATGTTAACAGGAAAGAATCGGTTAAAGAGAGTTAAATAAGTGATAATAAAGATGACACTTATGTTAAACTAATAGGCGACAGTTATGTTAAACTAATAGGCGACACTTGAGTTGCAACACCACTTATGTTAAACTAATAGGCGACACTTATGTTAAATTAAAATACGACACTTGAGTTGCGACACTTGCATGAGGACACTTAAGTTAGCCACCTAACTGTTGTTGCAGCAACATCCCCCCCAAAATTTTGTACATATTGGGGCCCCTCCTTCTATCTTGAAGAAAGGCTGCCTTAAGAGGCCATTTCCACTTTTACTTTGTTTTTTAATGGAAAAATATTGCCTTGAAAGTGTCCAAGTTTTCTTCCAGAATAATAGAATTCGTGAAACCTTCCCGAAGATGCAGAGCTTTTCAGAATTCTTCCCCGCAGTTTCGGAAGCATTCGAGTTTTCGTCCTGAAACGGCGGAAACCATTAGCATAAGCTTCTCAAAAAAAAAAAAAGAGACTTCGAAACTTTTGAAGGTTTGCGGAACGTTTGAGGAAAGCCTCGCGGAACCATTTAACTTTTTATCCCGAAACGGTGGAAGCCCTTTGTATAAGCTTCTCGAAGAAGACTTTAGAAACTTTTTTTGAAGTTTGCGGAACGATTTTAAGAAAGCCCCCCGCAGTTGCGGAAGTATTCGAGTTTTCCTCCCGAAACACGCGGAACTGTTCGGGTTTTCTTCTCGAAATGGCGAAATCCATCTGCATAAACCTCTCGAAAAAACTTAGAAATTTTCTCCCGAATTGGTGGAATCATTCGAGTTATCTTCCCACAGTTGCGGAACCTTTCGGGTTATCCTCCCGAAGTGGCGGGAGCGGTTCGCAAATATTCCCTCGATAACTTAGTCCTTTTCTTTAGTTTGCGGAAGCCATTTGCGAGAACCTTCCAAGACGTCGGAGCCTTTTAGGTTTTCCTTCCGCGACAGCGGGATCCTTTTGCGGAAAACTTTACGTTATTTTCACAAAAATCAGCCGGGAGACTTAGTCTCTTTGAAAAGATCGGAAGTCTCTCTCTCAAAGTTTCGGAAGCATTCGTGGAAGCCTTCCGAAACTGCGGAATCTATTTGCGAAAGCCTTCCGCAATTTCGGAAGCTTTCACACTATCATCCCGAAGAAAGCTGCCAAAAGACTTAGACGTTCACGTTCATTTTGCGGAAGCGGTTCGCCAATCCCTTCCGAAACGGTGGGAACCTTCACGGGATGGTTCCGCAATTGCGGAAACGATCGGCTTATCTCTTGTTATAAAACTACGGAAAGATTCATCAATCACTCCCGAAACGTCGAAGGGGTTCAGCGTAACCTTCCGCAATGGCGGGTGAAATTCACGAGTTCATCCCGCGGGTGGCGGTCGCACATGGACACCGAGGCGGCTCGTTATGACCACAACGTGTAAATATTTATAGCCGCATTTTAAATACACTACCCACCACATTAAACCTCGCACGTGTCCAACTCGTTTAAATAAATGGTGGGGGTTCAAACCAATCACATTGTTATTTTTTTTCGATTATCAAACGTCGTTGAAACGCTGCGTCAAGCCGCTCTAGCTCAACTCGCTCGTCCACGTCCGCATTCACTTCATTCAGCCACCTCGTCATTTCCAGGTAGGATTCTAATCGTGAAATTTGTCTCATTTGCACGTTAGATTACTTTTCAAGTTTTCTTTTCATCTCAGACATGGCTGATAGGCACTGGCTGCATACTTCGTTATCTTGTCCTTAAAACCACCGAGGCCCCATTGACTTCTCGTTCCCCAGCTGAAAGCCAAAACTATAGCCACCCGAGCTTTTCATAAGCCATATTCCTGGCGTCGTCACCCCTGTTCAAGTTTCAAGCCCACCGTAGAACGCCTCGTCAACTGGAAACCAAATAACCATAGCGGTCGAAGCCCTCGCTTGGTCGTAAATATGAAAGTGGCCCCGTATTTTCCTATTCATAAGTAGGGAAAGCGGCCCCTTATTTCGTCATAGGGTTGTCTCACCCCAAACTCACCCGCCACTAACCATTAAAAGCACAATGACGAAGGATACCATCTCTCCTAGAACCAAACCGAGAGCCGGTTGTTCCCTTGACATACCTATCCTTTCGGGAGCATTCTAAACCCATCCCTTTAAAAGAATCAAATCTCTATAACTAGATTTCTTGTTTGGAACGGTGTATTTGCTTCCCAACATACAGCTTCACAATTTATTTATACACCTCATTAGCATGTTAAATTGGTTCTGCTTTTTGTTAAAATCTCACAGCATGATACACATTTTTTATAATGACTTGCATTGGGTTGCCAGCAGAGATAAGTCAAAATGCCAAAAGGTGGTAGGAAGAAGGCTAAAATGATGGAACGACCTCCAGCACCTCTTAGGACCGAGAGTACGTTCCAAGATACCAGGTGCACCACTGGTATTCCTCCCGAGATCCGCTGGGGTGACATCTACAGAATGATCCAAGACCAAGATATCTTGGATATGTTGCTAGAAGAGGAGCAGATTTATCTCAACATGAGAAATTTAGGCATAGCCAGGGCCTCTACCCGCCCTGAACTGTTCCCATGTTCTGAGGTAATCGGGTGGATACTCCAACATACTGATGCGGAGTCGAGGGTAATAAATGAAAGCGGGAAAATAGCCATTGCCTCATTCCACCCAGCATACCTTGCCGCAGTCGATAAATTTCCCCGCCCCTAGCAAGATCTGACTGATGAATGGCTGGGCAAGATGAACAACATCGAAATGGCCAAGAAATTACTGGTCGCAGGCAAGCATTTAAGAAAGAAGGGTAATGGTGAATATGACGTCTAGAATTTAAGACCCCCTTTCAGGTTGATCGCCTTGATGTTGTGCAGAATCTTCGGCATGCTCGATGGCACCATATACAAGATTCAGTGGGTCCCCACCATCTACTTCGTGGCATTTAAAGGAACTGTGTTTGACTGGGCCACTCTCCTGTCAGACAGTTTGGCATCAATGGTAGTTGCTGCAAGAGAAGGACTGGCCTTAAAGAAGGCAGAATTCTACATGTCCTCATATCTTATTGATTGTGTTTTGGCCAAGTTATCTTTTCCCAACTTAGGCCGCACATGGGATAAGGCCAACACCCTGGTTTATATCGCCTTCAGGATGTTGTGGGCTCAGAATTACAGACCCAGCTATAAGCTCATCTGTGAGGGGTTCATCATGCCCCTATATGAGAAGATATTCAAAGAGGAGCCCAACTGCCTGTCGGAAAATGCGGTGGAAGTCCTTGAAAACTATGGAGATTTCTATTTTTCAGAGCAAGGCACCTACCTTAGAATGTTTGGAGGAACTAAAGCACCATATATCTTGCCGAAGTATGCTACAAATTATGTGGTCCTTAAGGAGGCGGTGAGACAAATTTTCCTGGATGGAATTGGAGCAGTGCTATACAAATAGCATAAGGCTTCTTTCCCGCCTTTTCCCTTCTGCATAGGAGCATACAAATTCTCAGGGGTTGCCTCAGCCGAGGAGTTTGTTCAGGAGCTGAAAGCCTTCCACTTCGGTGAGGTAATCTTCCATAGGAATGACAGGAAGGGAAAAGTCGCCGAGCATTGTAAAGAAATTTATGCTCATTTTGAGTACGCTCACTATCATGATGCTGAGGAAGAAGCATTCAGAGGCATCAGCAACATGGCTGAACTACGGGTCTGTCGCCAAGGCAATGGAGCAAGCTCTAGCTCCATTAAGGCCCAGAAAACCAACCAGCAAAAGGACAAGGAAGCAGATGAGGCCCGAGCCCAGGAGGAACAAAGGCTAAGAGAGGAAGCAAGGTTACTACAAGAGGCTGAAGTTGCCAGATTGCAGCAGGAAGCCGAGATGGCAAGAGTGCAGCAAGAAGCAGAAAGTGAGAGGTTACATAAAGAGGCCGAGGAAGCTCAGCAGCGGAGAGAGGCTGACGATGAAAGACAGCAGAAAGATGAAGAAGAAGAGGGAAGGCAACAAGCTGAAGTAGGGCGGAAAGTGGAGGAAGACCTCAAGGCGATTGAATATGCCCAGGCTGGAGGATCCAGCGCCCAGGACATGGAAATAGACACCTCTCAAGCAGGTGTCTCTGGTACTTAAAATATGGGAACAGATCCAACTCAGGTAGTCCATACCCCACCCGCGGAAGTAGAAATAGACATTATGGATCTCCCAATCGTCCCGTATACTCCATCGGAAGAGTACATTGTGTCCAGATGGAATGAATTTGTTTATGACAAGAAGAGAAAGGCAATGGTCCTTAAATCGGAAGAGAGGATCAAAAGACTCTTCCAGGAGGATATCATTACCCACCGGGAGATCACTGTAATGCGGAATAAAAAATAAGGATCCCTTAGCTATGGCATCCGCCGTTGTAGAGACAACAAAAGCATCATTGGACAATGTAGGTGATATAGTTAGAGAAAATGAATCGACAAAGAGGAAAGCTCGTATGCTACAACATACTGTGGCTAATGAGCAAGCCTACAGGGACCTCATGGTGAACAGGTATAATCGCCTATCTGTTGAACATAAAGAATTGTCGGACAAGTATAACCAGCTGGAGGAAGAAAAGGATGAACTGACACTCCAGATGATGATTATGGAAGCAGAGAAGAACTATGTGGAAGATAAAGCATCCCATCTAGAGGCAGACAAGCTAGCTTTGGTGGAACAATTAGAGCAGGCGGAGAACAGAGCAATAGACATTTCTCTGTTTCATGAGTTGTCCTGCAACATTCTTAAGCAAATGCATGACACTCAAGAGATAATCACAAATGAAGTTTGCAAGCTCAAGGCCATGGTGGTCAGATTAAAGGAAGTTAATGTAGAGGCCCATAGGCTTAAAGCTAAGCATACTCGGGTAAGGAAAATATCCTGAGCCAGATAGAATGGAGAGAAAGAAAGGTGGATTTCCCCACGCATCTCCCATTCAAGTCTGTGGAAGGTTTTAATGAAGACATAGCCCTTTTAGAATTCTGCAGAAATTGTGGTAGTAAGCTAATGGCCAGTTTACAAGGGACAATGGATAGGATTAATGGTCTGTATCAAAGAATCCAGGGAGTGCATGACAAGTGAAAATTGAGTTTGCCGTAGTCTCTCGATGATTTCCCGGGTGAAGAGCAACGTTTGTCTGAGCTGAAGGAAGAACTGGGCATCCAAACTGAATATGTGAAGAAAATTGATGTCCTAGCTATTGATGACCTCCAACATTATATTGGAATGTCATCAGTCCACAGCCATTTGCTTAAAGAATTGGATCAAGCGGCAGTGACAGAAATTCAAGGCATTGGAGCAGAACTTAGAAAAAATGTGACTTCTCTGAAAATATTGCTCCCTACTTCCGCAAATGTAGTCATAAGGGACACAGGTATATGGTATAGTTACATTGCATAGGAAGAGAAGAAAGCAGCAGCAGTGGCAGAAGCAATAGCAAACCCGGATGCTTCTCTCCCAGCAGCAGCAACTGTAACAGCAAGCCCGATTTCTACTTCCCCAGCAGTAGCAGAGATTTCAGCTGGCTTGATTGCTTCTTCCCAAGCAACAACAGCAGCAACAGTCGGTTCGAGTGCCTCTCTTCCAGCTGAAGCGCATGCCCAGGAGTGAAGGCACTGAATTTAGAGCATAAATTCTCATATTCTGAAGTTTGGAGTCTCATATGTATAAAACTTTTATGGGACAGCTGTCCTTTTTCTTTTTTTAAATAATTTCTGTTAAGGAAAGAGTCACATTTTTGTTTGTTATAAGGAAAATTTCTGAAGGTGACAAGTGTAAAAGGCCAGGTGGCAGCCCAAACGGCATTTTGTAACATTATAAATAGAAAAGCAGGAAGGGATGTACAGGACTTTTGGCAGAGAATTATTTTCAGACCTGTACGAGCTATCTTGTATATGTTCTAAGAAAATAAAATCTTCTAATAAACGCTGGAGAGGACGCCCTTTTGCATGGAAATGAAGATTGGATGCACTGTGGATTATTCCTGTGTCTACTATTCTTTACTGTGAGATCTTTATGACTGTCTTGAATTATTTCATTTGTATTAAATGATCTTGCTTCTCTCTTTGCAAATGAATTCTCTCTTTCATGAGTAATGAATGTGTTTTATATTAAATTGGAAGCTATCTTCTGATATCTTTATCTTTGCTGTAGCTTTCTGTTTCAGATTTAATGGCTATCTATTCTTTCTTTAAGATAACTGCTACAGCTCATTGCTCATGCTTTAAATTCGCTCCTTGCAGGGATAGTTAGATTTATTTCAGTCTTAAACTTAGATTTGTTTTTCCAGTCTTGCATTTAGATTAAACTTAGACTAGGCACTTGCATATCATTATAAAACATAAAACTCAAAAGAAAGGTGGATCGGGCCATAACCGGTATAATTGGAAGTAAACTCCAGACGCACGGTTGCCGGAACCGCTAACCGGACGGATTCCCTACACCAAACGGTAGATAATCTAATTGGGATAATCTATCGGGGAGAATCCCTTTCTGATTGATGCTACGATATCCGAGGCATCAACAGTTTTTGGCACTGGAAGGAGGGCCGACAGTGCATGGATGATATTGGAGACTCATCCATTAATAGAAATATCACTGAAAACCCGCTTGAAATAGTAATTTCAGAGAATTCGACCCTTGGACTGATAAATCAAGAAAATCTTGACTCTGGTTTTGAACAGCAGGGAACGTTGTACGCTATCCCTCTCTCAGAAGTAGAAAATCTTAGAAGGCATACGCCTGCTTACGTTAGACAACTTGGGGGTTTAAACGCAATAAATTTTCTCCCAAGAAGAAGAACTCCTAGGAAAGAAAAACAGTACAGCCGAGATTCAATCCTTGTGCAAAATTTTGAAGAATTGGTTTACATTTCTTTGGAAGAAATATCAGACCCTTTAAAGGAAGAGGATCTAGAAACTCTTGAAAATCCAGATCTAGAAAAGTTTCAGAATATTTTAGATCCGGAAGATCTTAAAGATCTACTCGCTGAAAGAAGTTCTTCACACAATTCTCCACCCGTTTCTCCATGAACAACAATGGCTGTACCTTCCTGGAGGACAAGGGGAGCTTTAAACATAAATGGACCGTTTCATAATCTGCCTAAGAATCTTGAGAAAGTCCTACCCAAGTACGATCCAGGTAGAGGCATCTCTGCGGAAGACCATCTTAAGAGTTTTTATTTTGGCTTTGAGTTTGTTAGATGTGCAACATGAGGATGTAGTGTGTAGGCTTTTCCCATACACTTTTGAACCAAAGGTTTCTTCCTGGTATTTTAGCTTGCAGGCCAGTTCGATTTCTAATCGGGAAGAATTTGAAAATTGTTTTTTAAAGAAGTAC
The DNA here is from genome assembly GCA_027924585.1 of Larix kaempferi. Taxonomy (NCBI): domain Eukaryota; kingdom Viridiplantae; phylum Streptophyta; class Pinopsida; order Pinales; family Pinaceae; genus Larix; species Larix kaempferi. The sequence goes on from BSBM01000792.1 coordinate 12,449,852, forward strand.
GGGAATCAAAAAACCGTAGCAACGCTCATGAAAGAATTGCTATCCATGAGGATGGAAAAGAAAGAAAAGGTCCAGGACTTCAACCAGAGATTTACGACACTATTAAATAATTTTAGTGAAGCAACTAAGCCAGCTGAAGAATCTCTGATTGAATATTATACAACAGCTTTGGATGGTCCCATAGAAATGTTTGTAAAAAGAGCTAAGAAAGTTTCTTTAACCAAAAACTTTGAAGAAGCTAGGAAAGTCGAAGAAGAAACCGATAGCATTGCTAAACACACATTAGAAGCTGAACCAAAAACAGTAGCCAACAGGAAACCTCTACTGCTTACCAGAAATAAGGAAGAATCATCAGCTGATATGGAGAACGTGGTTAAAATGATGCAAAAATTGTCTAACAAAATAATAGATCTCGAGAAGCATAAGACAGCCAGTACATCTAGGAAACCTTTTAAACCATTTTATAAGAAAAGAGAGGACAACGATCAATCACATCCTCCATCAAACAATTCCCCAGTGTTAAATCTAAATGAAATAGGAATGGATAATTTCTGTACTTTTCATCAAGAGCAGCACTCTGAAAAGAGCTGCCCGCAATGGATCAATTCTATGAGTTTGGTGATGAATCAAATGCTAGATGTGCAGATTCCAGATCATGATGATCCTCCAGACGGACAAGACCCTGAAATAGAAGAACCCACCCCAGCTACCACAATGGTGTTGTGGGATTGGACACCTTCAGTTGAATTAGCGGAAGATGAATCCACATAAAACCTTCTCTCTGATGTAAACATTAACACTCGCAGCAAAGGCCCTGTTGTAGATCTGGTGTCTAGTCCGATGACCGTTAAGCCTAAGAGACACATCCCCGTGATTTTACCTCAATCTAAGCCTAACCCGATACCCACTAAGCAGCCAACCACGGATGTCACAATCCAATGACCCAAAGCTGACACCCCCACGGCTGTCAAACAACCAAGAGTTGAGGAAACTGTTCAGCAACTCAAAGCAATTGCGGGCAAATCAGTGGACCCAGCAAAAACCCCAAAGGAATGTGAAATGGGTTATGATATCATGGAAGACATTAAGAAAGTTAAAGCAAACAGTTCGATATTTGACATGTGTGGTTTGGCACAGCAATGAGAGAAGTTGTTGCAGGCTCTCCAATCCCAACCCAGCACCCCATTAGTAGAAACTCAGGAAGATCCTGAAATTAATGAAGCAAGTATTGGCGGAAAGTCCAAATCTCAGACCTTGCCTTTTCTATTAACCTTTAAAATATTTAATCACAATGTTCATAATTGCTTGGTAGATTCTGGGGCATCCTCAAATGTTATGCCATTGTCCATCTGTAGGAAGATCAACGGTCAACCTACCCCATCTCCCGCCCAAATTATACAATTGGATAGGACCGATGTGAAAGTCGTTGGAGAAATGAAAGATGTCCTTATTAGGCTATCCGCTAATTCCCGAGTATGTCAATTCATTGATATCACGGTGGTCGATATTCCTGAAGCTTATGGGCTGATATTAAGCAGATATTGATCCACGAAACTAAACAGTTATTTTGCAACCGATTGGTCTCACCTATGGCTGCCATACCAAAATAGACAAAACCAAATCAAAGTCTTAAGAGAGCCACACATGAAACAAAATGTAACCCAATTGGAAGGAGAGAACGAAGCCGTAGCATTCTCATCTTCGGTTTTGGGAAATTATTTTTTAGAAATTTGTCCGAGTAATTACAAATCTGAAACTGTGAGCCATGAATTAGACAAACAGTCCGATCTCCTTCATTTCTCTCGGACTGATGATATTGACTGTAACATAGTTAGTTTGGTTACTAACTTAGATCATAGAGACACTAACATAGTCAGATAGGACAAAGTCTTTTGGATTCTATACTTTGATGGTTCCAAAACATCGGAAGGATCAAGAGCCGGTTGTGTTCTGATGGATCCTAAAGGGAACAAATATTTCTTATCCTACAGATTAGAGTTCGACTGCACTAATAGCACCGTTGAATATGAAGCTTTGATCCACGGATTAAAGAAAGCTATTGGTTAGAATGTCAAATATTTAAAAGTTTTCGACGACTCAGAGATAATTGTAAGGCAGGTGAGAGACACCATTCACTGCCTTTCGCCTCACTTAAAAGGTTATCAGGATGAGGTATGGGATTTAATTGTTCATTTTGATGCTTTTAATATAAAATCTGTTCCTAGATTACAAAATGCTACAACTGATTTACTAGCTACATCCACTTCTAGATTAGTCCCAACTAATAATAAATGCTCGATTGAATTGATTTTCAGGCCTTCCGTTCGAGATAACATCACAAACTTCAGAGTCTTTGATGATGACGATCAGATTATTGACTTCCTAACAAATGAAGACATGTTCCAAGAAGCTGCCATAGATGAAGATGAACATGACTCTAATCTACAAAAGATAGATCCAGCCAAAGGGAATTTCATTCCCAAGGGAGTAAGGTCATTAGAGTCACTCTTTGATCTACAAAGAAAATTCAGGAAGCCATCGAATACCAAGACCAACAGCTCGTCATTACAACACGAGTTGGTAAATCTTGGTACCGAAGCAAAACCCAAATTTATTAATCTTGGCAAGTGTTGCTCGCCAGGAGAAAGAGACAAATTTATTAAGCTTTTCCGGCAATACAAAGATGTCTTTGCTTGGACATATGAAGATCTGAAGACATATGATGTCCGCATTATTCAGCATGTCATACCAATGAAAGCGGGTGTCAAGCCATTTCAACAACAACTAAGGAGGATGCATCCTACTCTAGAACCCCTGATTCAAAAGGAGTTGAAAAAACTACTAGATGCTAAAATAATCTTTAAGGTTCGACATTCAGAATGGGTTGCTAATCTAGTCCCTGTAAGGAAGAAATCAGGAGAAATAAAGCTATGTGTCGACTTTAGGAATTTGAACAAGGCCTCGGACAAGGACAATTACCCAATCCCTTCAATGGAGCAGATCCTCCAGACAGTGTCAGGCTCAGAACTTTTCTCCCTCCTCGATGGTTTTTCTGGTTACAATCAAGTACTAGTAGCCGAAGAGGACAGGCTGAAGACTACCTTCCGCACTAAGTGGGGAACTTTCGCATACCGAAGGATGCCTTTCGGCTTAATAAATGAAGGAGGCACATTTCAGCGAGCAATGGATGTTGCTTTTCAAGGATTGGGTGGTCATTGTGTTGTTGTTTATCTGGATGACGTGATGGTTTTTTCTAAGAAAAGAGGAGATCATGTTCTTCACTTAAGGAAGATTTTTTATCGTTGCCGAAAATATGGTATTTCTTTGAATCCCAAGAAGAGTTTATTTGCTGTCCTTGAAGGTAAATTGCTTGGTCATGTCATCTCAAAGCGGGGAATCTCAATAGTTCAAGAAAGAGTGGAGGCTATCAATAAGATCCCTATGCCCCACGACAAGAAATCTATGTAGTCTTTTATGGGTACCATTAACTTTGTCCAAAGGTTTGTCCCTGATTTCGCTCAAATTGTTAAACCCTTACAACAAATGATCAAGCAGAGCATGCAGTTCAAGTGGACGGACTTAGAAAAGGATGCATTCAGAGATATTAAGGAAGCTATAGCCAAAGCTCCTTCCTTAAGGAGCCCAGACTTCGATAAAGATTTTATCCTTTACATGTTTTCTTCGGATGATTCCCTTGCTGCGGTACTTACTCAAAAGGTGGAGTTAGGAGATGAATACCCGATTTCGTTTATGAGCACTGGTCTGCAAGGTGCTGAACTGAACTACCCCGTAGTAGACAAACAAGCATACGCCATGTTCAAGGCAGTGAAACAGTTCAGACCATACATTCTGAAGAATAGGACTAAAGTTATAGTCCCTCGCCCAGCTATTAGATCCCTTTTTGTTCAAAAACAATTAGGAGAGCGAAGAGGGAACTGGGTTACAGCTCTTCAAGAATATGATCTAGAATTCAAACCCACTACTATCATCAAAGGTCAGAGCCTATGCAAATTACTTGCCAAACATCAGATAGAAGAAGAGTAGGATTGGGCAAATGAAGTCGAGATGAATATGGTCGACGTATTCCCAATTTTCACAGCACCCGAATCATGGTACAGGGACTTAGTGCATTACCTACAGAGCGGGTATCTACCTGAGCATTGGAGCTCCAAATAGAGAAGGGCGCTTCACTTGAAATCGGTAGCTTACCAGATTATGGATGGCGTACTCTTCAGGAGGAATTTTGATGGAGTTTTTCTTAGATGCCTGGAAAGGGAGGACGCAGAAAAGGTCCTCAAAGAGTTGCACGACGGACCTGCTGGAGGACATTATTCCGGAGATACGACAGCTCATAAAATACTAAGAGTGGGATATTATTGGCCCACTCTATTCCGAGATGCTCATGCGTATGCATGGAATTGTGATATATGTCAAAGAAGCGCTGGGAAGCTACCCAAGGTAGCGGGACCATTGTAGCCTATTATTATCTCAGAGCCCTTTGAACAATGGGGCATTGATGCCATTGGGGAGATAAACCCAAATTCTTCCCTACAACACCGATATATTTTGACTGCTACTGACTACTTCACCAGATGGATGGAGGCTATCCCATTGCGCAAGATCAATAAAGATGCAGTCATCAGCTTCTTGAGGGAGAACATCATAACCAGGTTTGGGGTTCCAATTTCCCTTGTTTTTGATAATGCCTCCTATTTTTCGTCTATCAAGATAAATGAATTTGTTTATGAATGGGGAATCAAGTTGCACTACTCAGCCAATTATTACCCTCACGGGAATGGATTAGTTGAATCTTCAAACAAAAACCTCATTCGAATTCTTAAGAAAACTGTGATAGAAAATCAGCGAAGTTGGCATAGAGCTCTCCCAAACGCCTTATGGGCAGATAGGGTAACCCCAAAGAATGCATTAGGGGTTTCCCCTTTCAGTCTTGTCTATGGAAAGGAAGCCATCCTTCCCCCAAACATCTTGCTCCCATCCTTATAGTTATCCCAATCCTCTCAGGGTTCTGGTAGCCAAGCCTTACAATCCAGGATCAATACCCTGCTTCAACTTGAAGAAGCCTGACAAAAGGTGAAAGACCGATTCCATCAACACCAAGACATAGTTAAGAGATGGTTCGATAAGAGGAAGTCCGGTAAAAGAAATTTTGAAGTTGGGGACTTAGTCCTGAAGTGGGACCATAATCATGAAGGAAAAGGAATGCATACGAAATTCCAACAGCTATGGGTAGGCCCGTACCAAATTTCGGCAAAATAAATTGACAAATCTCGAGGGAGAAGAAGTAACCCTTCCTCTCAATGGCCTCGCCTTGAAACAATACTTTTCATAGTCTCGCTGAGACTTCCTATACATAAATAAAATGTTTCTTTTTATTTTTGCTTTAGCTTTTGTTTGCTTTATTTTCGGCCATTTTATTTCTTTTCTTTTGAAACAAGTTTGTTTTCTGAAGGCCCTTGTGGTTGAGTTCATCATCTAAGATAGGTCTCTTAAAGAAATATCATAACACATAAATCCGGAACTATGTTCGAATAAAGTCTATCTGTGTATTGTGCTCCCGCTGAAATTTTCAGAAGGGAGGAAGCCTATTCTGCTAGTCACACTAATCTTGTCTAAATAGTTGAGACCAATGAACATCTTTAGTACTATCTTTGGGCTCCACCCACTCTCACGCTTAAAAGGAATCTCAAGAAGGTTATTAAAGCTGGACCCATGGAAGGTAGCACATCTCGAGGACATAGGGTATTGGAATGACTCCATGCTGCAAATTTAACAGCCAAAATGGCTTATATTCAAGGGTCTGTTTTCCAGAGATTCTCTCCTCAATTAAAGCATGGCTGAGACAAAAGCAAAGCATGTAAAATCAAGAATGTTGTCCAAAATACACAACCCAAAATAGGCTCCTCTCCGTCCGTGAGGCTTGATCAAATCAATAAAATCTCTAACTCACACAAAAGGACATTATGGATTGAGGAACCTAAATCAAAGATCATGCCCAAAGAAAATATCTCTGGAAGGCTCAAACAACTAAGCTGTCCAAAGTACAAACATATAAAAGGATGTAAGTGGCATGGGAATGAGGAACAAGAGCAATAATGTCCATGAGAAAGTGTTGCAAATCCTGTGGAGTCCGACTGTAGTAGCCATCTGAAAGATGATCCTTCTAAAATGAATCTCATATGTTGGCCCTTTGAGAGTTTTATAGATGTCTCGGTCGAGGCTCCCCTTTTCCCCAATGGCTAGCAAGTAAAGTGCCTTCTTCCCTCACTGAAATTTAAATGCTCAGTTGAGCATTGCACATAAGATGGATGTGTTTGATAAGGTTTCAGACCATGAAGAGGAATTTTTTCAGAGATCTGTGTTCGCCAGCGACTCGCCATTGTTGTTGCAGCAACATCCCCCCCAAAATTTTGTACATATTGGGGCCCCTCCTTCTATCTTGAAGAAAGGCTGCCTTAAGAGGCCATTTCCACTTTTACTTTGTTTTTTAACAGAAAAATCTTGCCTTGAAAGTGTCCAAGTTTTCTTCTAGAATAATAGAATTCGTGAAACCTTCCCGAAGATGCAGAGCTTTTCAGAATTCTTCCCCGCAGTTTCGGAAGCATTAGAGTTTTCGTCCCAAAACAACGGAAACCATTAGCATAAGCTTCTCGAAAAAAGAAAAAAAAAGAGACTTCGAAACTTTTGAAGGTTTGCAGAATGTTTGAGGAAAGCCCCACGGAACCATTCAACTTTTTCTCCCGAAACGGCGGAAGCCCTTTGTATAAGCTTCTCGGAGAAGAATTTAGAAACTTTTTTTGAAGTTTGCGAAACGATTTTAAGAAAGCCCCCCGCAGTTGTGGAAGGATTCGAGTTTTCCTCCCGAAACACGCAGAACTGTTCGGGTTTTCCTCTCGATATGGTGAAAGCCATCTACATAAGCCTCTCGAAAAAACTTAGAAATTTTATCCCGAATCGGCGGAATCATTCGAGTTATCTTCCCGCAGTTGCAGAACCTTTCGGGTTATCCTCCCGAAGCGGAGGGAGCGGTTTGCAAATCTTCCTCGGATGACTTAGTCCTTTTCTTCAGTTTGCGGAAGCCATTCGCGAGAACCTTCCGAGATGTCGGAGCCTTTTAGGTTTTCCTTCCGCGACCGCGGGAGCCTTTTGAGGAAAACTTTACGTTATTTTCCCGAAAATCAGCCGAGAGACTTAGTCTCTTTGAAAAGATCAGAAGTCTCTCTCTCAAAGTTTCAGAAGCATTCGCGGAAGCCTTCCAAAACTGCGGAATCTATTTGTGAAAGCCTTCTGCAATTTCAGAGGCTTTCACGCTATCATCCCGAAGAAAGCTTCCAAAAGACTTAGACGTTCACGTTCATTTTGTGGAAGTCGTTCGCCAATCCCTTCCGAAACAGCGGGAGCCTTCGCGGGATGGTTCCACAATTGCGGAAACAATCGGCTTATCTCTTGTTAAAAAAATGTGGAAAGATTCATCAATCGCTCCCGAAACGTCGAAGGAGTTCAGCGTAACCTTCCACAATGGCGGGTGAAATTCACGAGTTCATCCCATGGGTGGCGGTCATGCACGGACACTGAGGCAGCTTGTTATGACCACAACGTACAAATATTTAAAGCCGCATTTTAAATGCACCACCCACCACATTAAACCTTGCACGTGCCCAACTTGTTTAAATAAACGGTGGGGGTTCGAACCAATCACATTGTTATTTTTTTTTCAATTTTTAAACGTCGTTGAAATGCCGTGTCAAGCCGCTCCAGCTCAACTCGCTCGTCCACATCCGCATTCACTTCATTCAGCCACCTCGTCGTTGCCAGGTAGGATTCTAACCATGAAATTTATCTCATCTGCATGTTAGATTACTTTTCAAGTTTTCTTTTCGTCTCAGACGTGGCTGATAGGCACTGGCTGCATACTTCGTTATTTTGTCCTTAAAACCACTGAGGCCCCATGGAATTCTCGTTCCCCAGCTGAAAGCCAAAACTATAGCCACCCGAGCTTTTCATAATCCATATTCCTGGCGCCGTCACCCCTGTTCAAGTTTCAAGCCCACCGTAGAACGCCTCGTCAACTGGAAACCAAATAACCATAGCGGTCGAAGCCCTTGCTTGGTCATAAATATGAAAGCGGCCCTGTATTTGCCTATTCATAAGTAGGGAAAGCGACCCCTTATTTCGTCGTAGGGTTGTCTCACCCCAAACTCACCCGCCACTAACCATTAAAAGCACAATGACGAAGGATACCATCTCTCCTAGAGGCAAACTGAGAGCAAGTTGTTCCCTCGACATACCTATCCTTTCGGGAGCATTCCAAACCCATCACTTTAAAAGAATCAAATCTCTATAACTAGATTTCTTGTTTGGAATGGTGTATGTGCTTCCCAACATGCAGCTTCACAATTTATTTATACACCTCATTAGCATGTTAAATTGGTGCTGCTTTTTGTTAAAATCTCATAGCATGATACACATTTTTTATAATGACTTGCATTGGGTTACCAGCAGAGATAAGTCAAAATGCCAAAAGGTGGTAGGAAGAAGGCTAAAATGACGGAACCACCTCCAGCACCTCTTAGGACTGAGACTACGTTCCAAGATACCAGGTGCACCACTGGTATTCCTCCCGAGATCTGCTGGGGTGACATCTACAGAATGATACAAGACCAAGATATCCCGGATATGTTGCTAGAAGAGGAGCAGATTTATCTCAACATCAGAACTTCAAGCATAGCCAGGGCCTCTACCCGCCCTGAACTGTTCCCATGTTCTGAGGTAATCGGGTGGATACTCCAACATACTGATGCGGAGTCGAGGGTAATAAATGAAAGAGGGAAAATAGCCATTGCCTCATTCCACCCAGCATACCTTGCCACAGCCTATAAATTTCCCCGCCCCCAGCAAGCTCTGACTGATGAATGGCTGGGCAAGATGAACAACATCGAAATGGCCAAGAAATTACTGGTCGCAGGAAAGCATTTAAGAAAGAAGGGTAATGATGAATATGACGTCCAGAATTTAAGACCCCCTTTCAGGTTGATCGCCTTGATGTTGTGCAGAATCTTCGGCATGCCCGATAGCACCGTATACAAGATTCAGTGGGTCCCCATCATCCACTTCGTGGCATTTAAAGGAACTGTGTTTGACTGGGCCACTCTCCTGTCAGACAGTTTGGCATCAATGGTAGTTGCTGCAAGAGAAGGACTGGCCTTAAAGAAGGCAGAATTCTACATGTCCTCATATCTTATTGATTGTGTTTTGGCCAAGTTATCTTTTCCCAACTTAGGCCGCACATGGGATAAGGCCAACACCCCGGTTTATATCGCCTTCAGGATGTTGTGGGCTTAGAATTACAGACCCAGCTATAAGCTCATCTGTGAGGGGTTCATCATGCCCCTATATGAGAAGATATTCAAAGAGGAGCCCAACCGCCTGTCGAAAAATGCGGTGGAAGTCCTTGAAAACTATGGAGATTTCTATTTTTCAAAGCAAGGCACCTACCTTAGAATGTTTGGAGAAACTAAAGCTCCATATATCTTTCCGAAGTATGCTACAGATTATGTGGTCCTTAAGGAGGCAGTAAGACAAATTTTCCTGGATGGAATTGGAGCAGTGCTCAACAAACAGCATAAGGCTTCTTTCCCGCCTTTGCCCTTCTGCATAGGAGCATACAAATTCTCAGGGGTTGCCTCAGCTGAGGATTTTGTTCAGGAGCTGAAAGCCTTCCACTTCGGCGAGGTAATCTTCCATAGGAATGACAGGAAGGGAAAAGTCGTCGAGCATTCTAAGGAAATTTATGCTCATTTTGAGTATGCTCACTATCATGATGCTGAGGAAGAAGCATTCAGAGGCATCAGCAACATGGCTGAGCTATGGGTCTATCGCCAAGGCAGTGGAGAAAGCTCTAGCTCCACCAAGGCCCAAAACACCAGCCAGCAAAAGGACAAGGAAGCAGATGAGGCCCGAGTCCAGGAGGAACAAAGGCTAAGAGAGGAAACAAGGTTACTACAAGAGGCTGAAGTTGCCAGATTGCAGCAGGAAGCCAAGATGGCAAGAGTGCAACAAGAAGCAGAAAGTGAGAGGTTACAGAAAGAGGTTGAGGAAGCTCAGCAACGGAGAGAGGCTGACGATAAAAGACAATAGAAAGTTGAAGAAGAAGAGGGAAGGCAACAAGATGAAGTAGGGCGGAAAGCGGAGGAAGACCTCAAGGCGGTTGAAGATGCCCAGGCTGGAGGCTCCGGCACCCAGGACATGGAAATAGACACCTCTCAAGCAGGTGTCTCTGGTACTCAAAATATGGGAACAGATCCAGCTCAGGTAGTCCAGACCCCACTCACGGAAGTAGAAATAGACATTATCGATCTCCCAATCGTCCCGTATACTCCATCGGAAGAGCACACCATGTCCAAATGGAATGAATTTGTTTATGACAAGAAGAGAAAGGCAATGGTCCTTAAATTAGAAGAGAGGATCAAAAGACTCTTCCAGGAGCATATCATTACCCACCGGGAGATCACTGTAATGCGGAATACAAATAAGGATCCCTTAGCTATGGCATTCGCCGTTGTAGAGACAGCAAAAGCATCACTGGACAATGTAGGTGATATAGTTAGAGAAAATGAATCGACAAAGAGGAGAGCTCGTATGCTACAACATACTGTGTCTAATGAGCAAGCCTACAGGGACCTCGTGGTGAACAGGTATAATCGCCTATCTGTTAAACATAAAGAATTGTCGGACAAGTATAACTAGCTGGAGGAAGAAAAGGATCAACTGACACTCCAGATGATGATTATGGAAGCAGAGAAGAACGATGCGGAAGATAAAGCATCCCATCTAGAGGCAGACAAGCTGGCTTTGGTGGAACAATTAGAGTAGGCGGAGAACAGAGCAATAGACATGTCTCCGTTTCATGAGTTGTCCTACAGCATTCTTAAGCAAATGCATGACACTCAGGAGCTAATCACAAATGAAGTTTGCAAGCTCAAGGCCATGGTGGTTAGATTAAAGGAAGTTAATGCAGAGGCCCATAGGCTTAAAGCTAAGCATACTCGGGTTAAGGAAAATATCCTGAGCCAGATAGAATGGAGAGAAGGAAAGGTGGATTTCCCCACGCATCTCCCATTCAAGTCTGTGGAAGGTTTTAATGAAGACATAGCCCTTTTGGAATTCTATAGAAACTATGGCAGTAAGCTAATGGCCAGTGTACAAGGGACAATGGATAGGATTAACGGTCTGTATCAAAGAATCTAGGTAGTGTATGACAAGTGCAAACTGAGTTTCCCGCAGTCTCTCGATGATTTCCCGGGTGAAGAACAACGTTTGTCTGAGCTGAAGGAAGAACTGGGCATCCAAACTGAATATCTGAAGAAAATTGATGTCCTAGCTATTGATGACCTCCAACATTATATTGGAATGTCATCAGTCCACAACCATTTGCTTAAATAAGTGGATCAAGCGGCAGTGACAGAAATTCAAGGCATTGGAGCAGAACTTAGAAAAAATGTGACTTCTCCGAAAATCTTGCTCCCTACTTCCACAAATGTAGTCATAAGGGACACAGGTATATGGTATAGTTACATTGCAGAGGAAGAGAAGAAAGCAGCAGCAGTGGCAGAAGCAACAACAAACCCGAATGCTTCTCTCCCAGCAGGAGCGACTGTAACAGCAAGCCCGATTTCTACTTCCCCAGCAGTAGCAGAGATTTCAGCTGGCTTGATTCCTTCTTCCCAAGCAGCAGCAGCAGCAACAGTGGGTTCGAGTGCCTCTCTTCCAGTTGAAGTGCATGCCTAGGAGTGAAGGCACTGACTTTAGAGCATAAATTCTCATATTCTGAATTTTGGAGTCTCATATGTATAAAACGTTTATGGGACAGCTGTCCTTTTTCCTTTTTTAAATAATTTATGTTAAGGAAAGAGTCACATTTTTGTTTGTTATAAGGAAAATTTCTTAAGGTGACAAGTGTAAAAGGCCAGGTGGCAACCCAAAGGGCATTTTGTACATTATAAATAGAAAGGTAGGAAGGGATGTACAGGACTTTTAGCAGAGAATTATTTTTAGACCTGTATGAGCTATCTTGTATATGTTCTAAGAAAATAAAATCTTCTAATAAAAGCTGGAGAGGACGCCCTTTTGCATGGAAATGAAGATTGGATGCACTGTGGATTATTCCCGCGTCTACTATTCTTTACTGTGAGATCTTTATGACTGTCTTGAATTATTTCATTTGTATTAAATGATCTTGCTTCTCTCTTTGCAAATGAATTCTCTCTTTCATGAGTAATGAATGTGTTTTATATTAAATTGGAAGCTATCTTCTGATATCTTTATCTTTGCTGTAGCTTTCTCTTTCAGATTTAATGGCTATCTGTTCTTTCTTTAAGATAACTGTTACAGCTCATTGCTCATGCTTTAAATTCGCTCCTTGCAGGGATAGTTAGATTTATTTCAGTCTTAAACTTAGATTTGTTTTTCCAGTCTTGCATTTAGATTAAACTTAGACTAGGCACTTGCATATCATTATAAAACATACAACTCAAAAGAAAGGTGGATCGGGCCATAACCGGTATAATTGGAAGTAAACTCCAGACCCACGGTTTCCGGAACCGCTAACCGGACGGATTCCCTACACCAAACGGTAGATAATCTAATTGGGATAATCTATCGGGGAGAATCCCTTTCTGATTGATGCTACGATATCAGAGGCATCAACACTAACTAAGTGGGAAATCTTTTAGTTAAGAGGTGAGTTCATCCTAAGACTTAGTTCAGTGAGTTAATGCACTACATGAGAAGTGGGGTTCTCTTCTTAATGCAATATTGATACATCCATATGGAGGGCGAGTTCATCATGAAGTCAGAATATAAAAATAGAAGCCAATGCATGTGAATAATATATAAATATTTTATACATGATTGATGAATTCAATGTGAAGTGAATTCTCTTCTCCATTGAAGGCAAGGCACTTCTATTTGTGTAGGATATTATTTGGTGTCTCTCTTATTTATCCTTCTCTTGCTCTATAATTGTACTAGGGGTGCTTGATGTTAAAGACATTATATGCTATCTATCAATATACTAAGGAAGGTTTTGCTGGGGTTTTATGCCTCAAGTCATAGAGGGTTTCCCCAGGGTAAAATCATGTGTTGAATGTAATTTCTTATGTGTAAGATTGTTATTTGATTTCAAGTACTTCTGCATTTCTAAATTAAAGATAAAAAATTAACATAGAATGTGAATGGATTTTCTATTAAATAATGTTTTAAATTTTGCAAAGAAAATATCATCCCCAATCCTTCTCTTTCTATAGTTGAATAATTTATTTATGCTTTGTTAAATTTATTGCATAGGAATTTGCGTGATTAGGCCCTTCATATCCAAGTTGAGATAGAACAACATGACTTTGATGCCTAAGACATCGATATGGACATGGAATTTCTTTGACCAATCTAGGAATCTAAAAATAGGTGCTTTGACAAATTTCCTCTTAATAATTTAAAATGATTCATTACATTCGACACTTCATTTGAATTCCACATCAAATTTCAGTAGCTCTTATATGGGAAATTCTATCTCTAAATAATATCATATAATTTTTCTATAATATAATTTATTCCCTAGAAATATTCTTATTTGTTTGGGAGTCATGGGTGGCTTCAAATCAAGAATCACTTTGATTTTTACTAGGTTGACATTAATACCTTCCTTCTAGATCACATGACCAAGCAATATTCCAATTAGCATGATAAATATGCACTTCTTAATATTTAGAGATAGTCATATCTATCAACATCATTCCAACATCAATTGAAATGACTGTATATGTTTTTTTAGTAAACTAGCCTAGATCCAAATCCTAGGCTCTATAAAGCGCCGAGAGGGATCAAATCTCCCGAGGTGCAAACCTCTCCTTGAATAATTCCTTGAGTGCAATACCTGAGCCACCTCTAGTTTAAGTCTCATATTTACTTTTTACTTTGTATTATTCTTTTTTGTTTATGACCGACATAATATTTATTACTTTTTACTTTGTATTATTATTTTTTGATTACTTTGTATTATTTTGTTACTCGACAAACACTCTAATGTCTCATATTTACATTTTACTTTGTATTAAAAGTAAAATGTAAAGTCTCTAGTTTAAGTCTCATATTTACTTTTTACTTTGTATTATTCTTTTGTGTTTATGGACGACATAATATTTACCACCTAATCCTAAGCACTAAAGTCTCTAGTTTAAGTCTCATATTTACTTTTTACTTTTGTATTATTCTTTTTAGTTTATGGCCAACATAATATTTATTACGTTTTACTTTGTATTATTATTTTTTTGTTTACTTTGTATTACTTTGTTACTCGACAAACACTCGACTCACAAGATCTCCCCCATACTGGGCTGTAGAGCACCTCTCGGTGCAATCATAAATCATCGAGTCATTGAACTATACCTTCATTGTCTTGTATATGTATTCTTGAAATAATTTTACAACTATCATTGAAAATACTTCTAGGGCATTTGTTAGTCCAAATGGCATGACTTTGTAAGCAAATGAACCAAATTTCGTCATAAAATTTGTTTTCTCTTAATCCTCCATGGAAATTGGTACTTGGTTATATCCAAAAAATCCATTTGTGAATGAATAACATTAATTCCCTACAACTTCATTGATTATTTGTCTGCAAATGATGTTGGAAAGGGATCTCTTATTGCCACATTATTTAACCCCCTAAAATTGACACATATTAGAAGCTTATCTAGGCCATGTTTCTTTGGTTGCACTACCATTGGGCTAGCCCATTTAGATTTATCAATTGGAAATATAATTTATGTTGCTAGCATATTTTTTATCTCTTTCTATACTATCTCCTTGTATTTGTGAGAAAGCATGTACAGGTTTTTCTTGACAGGTTTTTTGTTCAATACGAGTTTAATTTTCATGTCACCCATTTCTTTGACTAACCATTTCAAATATTTGTCATCCCTTGCAAAAAAATCTTGTTATTCTTTAAGCAAATCCATAATTTATGGTATTTGTAGTGATGTCCAATAGTCGCCTATTCTTGAAATGTTTGGTTGATCATCATTGTTTAATTGACCTTTATATCCATGTCCATCCATTTTGGGGTTCTAGATTCATCTATATTGCTTTTTACTTCTTTGACTCCATCATAATAATGGGGGAAATATATTGTATGTTTTTCTTCACTTCCTTCTTGCTCGTGTACTTTTATTACATACTTTATTTCTCTTACCACTTTTATATGATCTCTCTTCCATCTGAAACTTTTCCTATGAAAACTTTCAATTTCCATAAAAGGTCATGTGGTGTTTTTGTTATCATGTCATGTTATTCTATGGCAAGTTGAATTTGAAGTCGACCCCATATTGAGTTGCTTCTTACCCTAATCTTTATTACATTCTTCGACTGGGTTTTCCACAAGTTGTTGGTTTGTTTCTACTACTTGTTGATGTTTTGATCTTGTTGGGAAAATAAGAAATCTTTGATAAAATTTTATTTTATAATCTCCCATTTCCAATTGTCATCCTTGTTCTTCTTCGATTTTATACCATTTATTGGAGAAGGTCTTCCAAAGTGTTTAGGAATAGATGTGTCCAAAAGATTTCATGTCTATATCTCATTCGACACTGTTAAATATACATCATCAAGAGACATTCTCCAAACCAATCTTGTATAGCCAAGATTGATCCTCCCGTATAGAGGTGAGCACTTTGATTTCCTTCTGTGTAAAGGTTAGTCTTCCCATATAGAGGTAATTGATCAAAGTAATGATGTTGTAAATCCTTGTTGGAAAAGGCTCTGGACTTGTGTGTGTCAAGTCATGATTCTCATGTGAACCTTTGGTATAAAGGTATCCATGGGATGGACCTCCCGTATATAGGTGTAACTTCCGTATAGAGGTCATTCTTTACTTGTTAAAATAATTTAATGTTGTGTGATGTATTATTAACCATGATCAACAGTTGCTATTAAGTCTTCTTTAGAGATTGATCACCTCTGAAGTGAATTACTTTAGCATATGATCATTTGGTCTGGAATAATATAATATGATCACAACATCCAATAATTATTCTTAATATAATGTAATGTGATGGATAATTAAGGTTAGCACGTATTGACCACGCAGTAAGAGATAAATAAATAAAATATAAAGCATAGAGATCAAGATAATTCGAAAATGCCCATGCAGACACTTCAACTAATTAAAGAGAAATTGAATTGTTAAAGCTTTAGTTAAGTATCAATGCATGGATAAATAAATGCTTCAGTTAAAGAATCCGTTAAATATATGCCTCATTTAACTAAAGGACTCACATTGGTCACTTCAAGTAAATCAATCAACACTATTTTAGTTAACTATTAAGTGTTAAATAAGAAGGACTAGTTAACTAAAGTGTTTTCACTTTAGTTAAACTAAAAGACAACACTTCGGTAAATCAAGGAGAATCAGTTAAAGAGATTTAACTAAGTGACAAAAAAGAATATATAGTTAATTAAGTGATGACAATTAATTTAGCCACCTAACTAAGTGGGCAAGATTTCAGTTAGGAGGTGATTTCATCCTAAGTAACAGCTCAGTGAGATAAAGCACTGCACGAGAAGCGGGGCACACTTCTACATGCAAGATTGATACATCTAGTTTGAGGGCGAATTCATCTTGAAGTTAGAATATAAAAATAGAAGAGAAGAATGTATAAATATATTATACAGGATTTATGAATCCAATGTGAAGCGAATTCTCTTCTCCTTTGAAGGCAAGGCACTTCTCTTTGTGTGCAGGATATTATTATTGAAGGAAAGGCGCTTCTCCCATTGATATCTCTTATATATTGATTTTGTATCTTCACCAAGAGTGTTTTGGTGATCTCTTATCTTCCGAAAGAAATCTACTATGTTGTAGAAGAAAACATTCTCTATTATCCATTATATTACACTAAGAGGAGTTGTTGGGATTTTTTTTTCATTCTTTTGAGGATTTTCCCCAAGGTATATCTTGTGTTATGGTTGTATGAATTTCATGTGATTTAACTGTCTCATTGCTTCAAGTCTCTACATCTAAAAGAATTAAAGATCAAATCTCAACCAAATATTAACATGGTATCATAGGTTAGGGCATGAATCATATCAGTTTTGCATGCCATCTAGAGCCTACATTGATCTTGAGAAGTTGAGCACATGATTTGAAGACTATGGCATCAATATTTGTACGAACAGAAGTCTAGGATTCTCAAACTTCAACACTTGGAAGGCTAGGATTCTCAACATCCTAGAGGAACATGACTTGGATGGCTATGTATCCACTGTGGTGGAGGAGCATACATATAATGTAGGGTGCATCATCTTCAAGAAGAACCAAGCTAAATCCAAATAGATTATTTTTCTAGGAAGTCATGGATTTATATCATGAAGGCTAAAAGTGAAACTCTTAGCAAATTTAAAGAGTTTAAAGCTCTATTTGAGAATCATAAATAAAATCACATTCATGCATCAAGGTTTGATAATTGAGGTGAATAATGAGCAATGTAGTGATGTAGGAATATGTATAAAGTTAACATTACCATACAACCCTTAACAAAATGGGGTTGCCGAAAGAAAGAATAGAACCATATGTGAGGCTGCAAAAACCATGATGCATGATCAAGATATGTCTACCTCATTATGGGCAGAAGCCACCCATACTGCTGTGTACATCTAGAATAGAATCTTGTATACCATTCTAGATGAGAAGACACCAGAATAAGTGTTTACTAGTGAGAATCCAAACATCTCACACTTGACGATCTTCAGGATCCCAGTATACATTCATGTACCAAAAGAAAAGAGAACAAAGATGGATCCTTCTGGAAAGAAAGACACCTTTGTGGATTATAGCGAGTCATCCAAAGCATACCAAATAAATGTACCTGGTGAGAGACACATTGAAGTCATCCAAGATGTTACCTTCAATGAGGAATCTTATTTCAAAAGATGAAATAGATTCAATGTGATTTAGAGATGGAGGATCCCAATTCTGATCCCCCCCCTTCAGAGTTTGAGAGGGAGAAACCATAAGATGCCTTAGATTCGCTAGCTCCTGAAGAATCAATAGAATTGATTGATAGGTCACTTGATGAACCTCCTGCTAAAAGAAGATCTGCATGGTGCCGAGACATCTTACAAAATGCAGAGAAACATGGAGCACCAAGCAGCTCATCCAGAGAGCGAAAGCAACTTGACAGATATTCAGGGTATGGGCATTGATGAGTCACATTAGTGATTCAGAACCATCCTCATATGAAGAAGTGATGGCTCCCAAAATTGGCATCTTTTATATCATTATAAATTCAAATAGATGGGAAATTTTGATTATAAAACCTGACTTTTATGTTGGATGGTACTCATTTTGTTCTAAGTTTAAATCATTAAATTTTTTCATGGAATTATTGTCTAGGAGAAGAAAAACACTATATACTTTAGTTATTTCTAGTATTTTAATACTTAGAATTGATTTTGAGTAATTTTGTTACTAATGGTGAAATATTGTGTTTCATAAATTACTTATCATTTCAACACTCATTCTGGCACCCATTCTTGCACTAGTTGTGTACCAAACTCCATGGTTGACATACTTCCACTTCACCAATTCAAATTTTGCCACTTGGAGGTTTCATATGGATGCTTCTAGATGGTGAGGAATCTATTATAACTCACCCAGCTCACACATGTGAAGCATGGCACATGTGAAGTTAAATTTGCAAAATATTCCAGTTAGTTATTTTGTGGCGCAATTTTCGAAGTGATGAGGTCGAATATGAGAAATCAGAGACATGGGTTTTTCTCCCAACATATCCAATTGGGTATAACTAGGACGTTTTCCAAAAAATCCAAATATTTCAGGAGATACCGGGGGTTCTTTAACTCGAATTTTCCCAAAATGATGAAAACCCAGATTTTTAGTAGTGAATATTTATGAACGGCCATATTGTGCCTCTATATTTGTGCACGTGGGATCAAATCTCGCCAAATGGTCCAACGATTTTGAATACAAACTAGCCAGCTACAAAACCCAGAAATATTTTCTGCAAATTCGCAACCACCGGAGAGACATCGAGGGGGCATTTTTCCAATTCTTGCCAAATTGCGTTTTTTGAGTTGGTCGGTTCTGAGTTTGTTCAAGTTGTTTAAGCTTGATCTAAATGTATAAATAGAGGAGAAATCCTGAGTAGAAATCCCCTGGATTATCATTATCATTTTTTTAATTGACATGTAATTTCTTTGTGAGAACAAGCATGAGAAAGAGTTGATTTTGTAAACAATGTCTTTGACCTTAATGGAGAATTCGACTATTGTTGCTTCATTTCTCTTCACCTGAGCTGATTATCTTAAAGCAGCATTAGCCAAATTGGGAAGGGCCCCTCAATCTTGGTTAATGTGTGCTCCCAATTTGTTTAGTTAGTTTGCATAATAGTACATTGATTTATTTACTTTTCAAATTTAAAATTTGCATTTTCAGTTAACTGTTCACTCTATGTATTTTCAGATTGTCATTTTAATTTTGCAATTGTTTTATGAAAGGATAAATTATTGTGGAAACACAACCCACTTTCATCTCATTCTCTGTGATCTATATCTTTTCTTGCTCTACAATTTCCTACCATTCTTCAACACTTCCATGCAATCCATCTCACAGTTAAGAGCCCTAGGCACAAATAAATAAACCTTTCATTTCTGAAACTTCCTCTTTTTAGATATTTGATTTCAATATGAAGATTCCCAAACAAGAGTGATTATTAATAACGCAAATCGGTTCTAGTTTGATTGCTATTTGAGTTCTGCTCCAAATGCATTTTGATTATGGTTATTACATTTAAATTAGAAGTTAGAAACTCAAAAATTTTAATCTTCAAGTGCACGTATTAGTATTTTAGATTCTATTGATAGCATTTCAATATTTAATGGCGTTTGGATATTTTATTCTATACACACTAAAGTTGCATTGATCTATTACCATTGTATTATGTAGGCGTCCATTGTTTTGATTTCACGTTTAATGCCTTGACTTACATATGGTTCACAAGACTGGATAAAGAGTTATATATATATATATATATATATATGAGATATTTGACACACACATCCATATGAGATATTTGACACATACATCCATATGATATGTTGCATTATAAAATACTCTCGCCCATGCACATACATTGTCATATTGTTTATACTCCACTCACCCTCATTTTGCGAATTGATTTGGAGTTTTATTTTATGCATGGTTGAATGGCCATGTCATCACATATTTTGGGTTTTCATATCAATTCTATACATTTATGCTCTGCACTTTTGCATGTGAAGTCTATATTAATCAAGAGTGGTAACACAAAGCATTTATTCCAAAGCACATTATTGTTATAATAATTTTGTCACGTTGGGTTTCTATTTTAAACTTTTGAATTATAATACAACTACCTTTTGTATCTTTTATGAATGAACTTTATAAGGGTGGAATTCCTTTTTAAATATTCTATATATATTTAATTCTTGTGATTAAAATTACATGTTATCACACTTGCACATTTTGTTGTAATTTAGTGTATACATTTGAAGAGTGGTTTTTGAGTTCAATTGCAAGTTTGTCTTAGATTTCCTTATATTGTTATTTTAGGAGTTTTCTTTGATTTTGGTTTGGTTTGGTTTTTCCATAGTCTTAAGTTCATTTTTATTTTCCCGCACTTTAATTTCTTGCATTTTAAATTTTTGTAGCTTCAACCACCAACAGATAGATTATTGACCTAACTAAGGAGATATGGTCACTCCATGATGAGTTTCTTCCCTAGGTGTTGAGACATCCTCATTTAATTGGCTTGCTTATTGTAATTGAGTGTGTTTTTCGACATTAGATTAGGCTAGATTAGGCCCTGATCCTGCACATATTGTGCGTGCACCTCTATGTCTACGACTCTGTAGTTTCCAATTTAATGTCATAAATACTATCATATATTTTTACCAACAAGAAGCTACAAAGCAACAAGTTTGGAAAGATGCAATGACAGAAGAGTACAACTCTATAATGAAGAATGATGTTTGGGAGATTCTTCCCAAACCTAATGGGAAGTCCATTGTGACTTCCAGATGGATTTACAAGATAAAGCATGTTACGGATGGTAGCATTGAGAAGTATAAAGACAAATTACTTCCCATAGGTTTCTCTCATAAATAAGACATCGATTATGATTAGACCTTTTCCCTTGTGGAAAGGTACACCACAATCCGAGCAATGATTGCACTTGCATATGTTCTAGGATGGAAAATTCACTAGATGGAAGTAAAGACAACCTTCCTCAATGGCGAGGTTGAGGAAGAGGTGTATATTCAGTAGCCTGAAGGATTTTTGGTGCACGGGAAGGAGTCCCATGCTTGCAAGCTAAAGAAAGCTCTATATGGGCTTAAGCATGCACCCAGAGCTTGGTACTCCAGAATTTATAGCTACCTACAAAAACTGGGTTTTTGTAAGAGTGAAGTTGATCCAAATTTGTACTTCAAAGTAGTGAAGAACCAACCATTGATATTGGTTATGTATGTTGATGATTTGTTTCTCACTTGAGATGAACATTTGATTGCTTAGTGCAAGAGGGAGCTCACCTCAGAGTTCGAGATGAAAGACTTAGGTCTGATGCACTACTTTCTTGGCCTTGAGATATGGCAAATAAAAAGATGAAATTTTTCTATTTCAAGGGAAGTACACTATGGATATATTGCATAGGTTTGGCATGATAGATTGAAAATATATGGCTACACCGATGGTTTCCAATTTGAGGAAACTTCATGAGTCAGGATTTGGATCATATCTAGTAGATCCCACTTTGTATAGAGAGCTTATATGCTTGTTAATGTACTTGATACATTCGATGCCTAATATATGTTATGTCGTGAGCATTCTGAGTCAATTTATGTCTAATCCGAGATGCCAACACTAGACAACTGCTAATCATGTGCTTAGGTACCTTCGAGGTACAATTTCATATGGACTCAAACATGCCTCCAGTAGAGGAGACATGTTACTTGGTTATGCAAACTTAGATTGAGGAGGAAGCATTGTGGACCGTAAAAATACATCTCGATATTATTATAGCCTAGGATCCACTATGATATATTGGTCCAGCAGGAAGAAGGGCTTTGTATCCCAAAGCACTACAGAAGTAGAATACATAGCTTCTAGTGTTTCATGCCGAGAAGTAGTGTGGCTCAGAAAGATACTTGTAGGGTTTTTCAATGAAAAGCTTGAGCCTATAGTTATTAGGTGTTAAAATCAGAGTTGCATCAAGATTTCCGAAAACCCGGTGTTTCATGACAAGTCGAAGCACATTGAAATGAAGTATTACTTCATCCGAGACATGGTATAGAAAGGTACAGTGAAACTTCAGTACATTTCTACTGATGAGCATATTGTAGATGTGTTAACAAATCCTCTATCAGTGACGAAGTTCAGGTACTTCCAGTACAAGCTTGGTATGGTAGAGAATGCCTCCCTCGCTGAGATGGAGTGTTAAACATACAACCAATATTGATCCTCCCATACAGAGGTGAGCACTTTGATTTCCTTCCATGTAAAGGTTATTCCTATTGTATATAGGTATTTGATCAAAGTAATGATGTTGTAAAGTCTTGTTGGACAAGCCTTCGGACTTGTGTGTGTCAAGTCATTATTCTCATGTGAACCTTCTGTATAAAGGTATCCATGGGACAGACCTCTCGTATAGAGGTGGGACTTCTGTATAAATGTCACGCTTTACTTGTTAAAAGCATTTAAGGTTGTGTGAATTATTATTAACCATGGTCACTTGTTGCTATTAAGTCTCCTTTAGAGATTGATCACCTCTAAAGTGAATTACTTTAGCATATGATCATTTGGTCTGTAATAATATAATATGATCACAACATTCGATAATTCTTCTTAGTATAATCTAATGTGATGGATAATTAAAGTTATAACATATTGACCATGCAGTAAGAGATAAATAAATAAAATATAAAGCATATAGATCAATAGAATTCGAAATTATCCATGTAGACACTTCAACTAATTAAATGGAACTCGAATTGTTAAAGCTTCAGTTATAAAGCTCCAGTTAAGTATCAATGTATGACTCAATCAATACTCCAGTTAAATCATCAGTTAAAGATATGAATCGGTTAAATAAAGAACTCACAGTGGTCACTTCAAGTAAATCAATCAACATGATTTCAATTAACTAAGTGTTAAATAAGAAGGATTAGTTAACTAAAGTGTTTTCACTTTAGTTAAACTAAAAGACAACACTTTAGTAAATGAAGGAGAATGAGTTAAAGAGAGTTAACTACATGACAACAAAGAATATCTAGTTAACTAAGTGACGACACTTAATTTAGACACCTAAATTAGTGGGAAATCTTTCAGTTAAGAGGTGAGTTCATCCTAAGTGACAACTCAGTGAGATTTAGCACTGCATGAGAAGTGGGGCGCACTTCATAATGCAAGATTGATACATCCAGTTTGAGGGTGAGTACATCTTGAATTTAGAAGATAAAAATAGAAGAGAAGAATGTATAGCGAATATCTTGTCCTTTGAAGGAAAGGCACTTCTCTTTGTGTGGAATATATTATTATTTAAGGAAAGGCACTTCTCCGATTGATCTCTCTTCTGTATTGCTTATGTATCTTCACCAAGAGTGTTTTGGTGATCTCTTATCTTTTGAAAACAATCTGTTATGTTGTAAAAGAAAGCATTCTCTGCTATCCATTATATTATAATGAGAAGAGTTGTTGGGGTTTTTGATCTCATTGTTTTGAGGATTTTCCCCAGGGTATATCTTGTGTTATGGTTGTATGAATTTCATGTGATTGAATTATCTCATTGCTTCAAGTCTCTACATATAAAATAATTAAAGATCAAAGATCAACCAAATATTAACAGACACCATTATCATTCACATTCTTTAATATGTGTTATTGGATCATACCTTAGTTTGAATTTGTGATTTGGGTTGTTGTTGTGATTTTTTTCCTCCAAATATTTCAACAAAATAAGTGGTCATTGTAGTCGATGTTTGAAGTTAGGTGGCTTGTACTCCCCACCAATGAGTTTCTTGTCCTATGAACGATTGAATGAGGGTTTGTAACCTTCCTTCTTCTCCAACATTCTTCAAACATTCATCAACATGGGCCAAGGAAGAATCCCTTTCTTTATATCTCAATGTTATAAATCCAGTTGAATTTATATCTATCGGTATCAAACTAGGAAATTGTCATATTTTCTTTTATTTGACTATTGAAATTGATCCAATGGAGAAGAATGTTTTGAAATGATTTTTGGTATGGCTTCGATTGTCCAATTATCCTTGTCTCTTTATTTATATTTTTCCATCTTTTAGTCATAGATTTTTGTGTCATAGTTTTTTCCAATTGGAAGTGGTGATCCTAAGTGCACTTCATTGTTGTTGTTTCGTTCAATTGAATCTCGATCACTTTGTTTAAATTGATAAATTTTTCAAGTGGCTTCATCCTCATCACAGGGTTTTGACCAGGGTTTTACTTCTTTTATATCCAAGGTAATAATTATTCTTCATCCTTCCCCTTTGAGTTTAATTTTTTCTTTTTCCAAGTATATGGTTTCTTTCATCCTTCTTCCCCATGGTCGACCAACTAGGGATGGATATGTTGTTATACATTCTATTAAGTTCATCACTTCAAATATAATTTCATTGCAATTCCCATTATTGTACTTTCAACATTTCTCAAGAAACTGATAGGTTCTACAAATATTTGGTTGGCCAATTTCATAAAATTATTTGACCAAACTAGAGTAGGCCTTACCAGTGTCGTCCATGTGTCTTTTGGAAAAATATTTTCTTGAGATTCAAAATCAACTATGACTTTCGAAATGAAGCAACCTTCTATTTTTGAATCGACTTATTGATCAAAATATTCTAAGATTTTGTCTTCCTAGTTTAAGTGACACAAGTTCGTCACAATTTATCTTCCTTCTTTTCAAATGGTACACCATTTAGGATCTTCATTCTTTAAGTTATAGGTGCTTTCACATGTAAAATGTTTGAAACACTTTCATTTTTTTTCAATAATGCTTTGTGTGAACGCCTCGAACATCTTGGTGTTTCTAAATTGATTCTTTATACTTACAATCATCCTTATTATATCCCCCATTTTTCCATGGCATAAGTAAGATATTCTCAAAGTAGGTTCTCAGATTGACCTTTGCATGGTATCTAGTTTTTCCTCGATTTATTTATCTATTAATATGGTTGGACCCTCATCATCAAATTCAATCTGTTGCTATTTTCTTAGGCCATCCTCATACATTTTAATCTCATGCATAAATGTAGAGGGGCACTTATTCTTTTTAGTAATCCATCCATGAACAACTGGACAAAGATTCCAACATCTATTTTATGAGGGATATATCATAATATCCTACTGATTGTCATAGAATTTGTTTGATATATTTTAGTCATTATGCCACCAAGTCCTTCATATATTGGGTTCTAAAAAGTTGAAATAATACCTATTTGATCCCATCTTTGGTTTTGGTTTGATTCTCTATGTAATTCATGAACCATGTCAATGCCCTTTTTCCGAGTACTCCATTAATCTGTGCCATTTTTTTTCTTCATATGAAATGCCTTATGAGTCCCAGATATTCTCACAAATGAACCAATGTCTCTTTGGATCCTCATCCCCTCATAAAGAGGAATATTTATGGCATTATTATAAGAAGCCTCCAAAACTGTTGCTAGGTTATTCACACTGGTTAGTGCATAAATGCACTTACTAAGAGTTGTGGAACTCTTAGTAACAGTTCGTGAGTGATGTGCATGCAAAATAGTGAAACAATAAAAATAACAAATAACAAAGATTACTGCAGTAAAATAAAATATAAACTAAAACATTAAGTGCCAATTCATTTGATATCCAACAAACAAGAGTTATGAATCAAAGAATGATTTTGTATTACAGTAAAAATGAATTTACAACATGGGTTTACCTCAAAATGGTGAGAATGTATGGGCCCTTGTATCCATAGAAATGGTGGTTCTCTGGGTCTCCAATGTCTCTTGCTCTCCAACATATGCTCACGGGTATCCAAAACTCAACTATAGGGGAACACAAGCTCAAATATGGAGGCTAGGGTTTTGTAGGAATTTTGGCAGAGTTTCGGTAAGAAAGAGTGAAGATGTTTGAAATGGGGGCCTCCACCACCTTTTTAAAACAATTTTGGGTGGTGGTATTTTGTCCCGTGGTTTTGGGTAGCCACTAGTATTGATTAGTGTTTTTTTAACTTTTCCCTCATTTTCTTTTATTTTGAATATTTTCCCCTTTTTCTTTTTCTTTTATTTTCTTTTTTGGGGATTTTGACTATTTTGTAGGAATTTAATTAATTTCTTGAGGGAAATAATATTTTTTTTCCCATTTGCTTGCAAACTTAGGGATTTTGTATTTGTGGAGGCCAAATGTGTAGGAAAAGGGGATAAATGGGTTATGTCACTAGGAGATCAGCTAGGTGATCAAATTTTTGGTGTTAACAAATAGAATTTATAGGAGACGGTGGAGAAGGTGGTAAGTTATTACCCAACATATTTTGTAGATTCAACTAAATTGATGAGTTCAACTGAGTCGAAGTGGTTTCTTGAATTATCACGGTCAACTACTTTAGGACATTTCACTAAACTTGGTGCTTGAATGATGGTGCTTGACTTGAATTTTCTTGCGTTACCTTAGTTAATTCGAGTTCCTCTTCTTAAGAATAGTAGTATATATATTTAGTGAAACCATTTGATCTTGTTTTTAGGGGATCTTGGAGTTCACACTGTGATGGATAAAATAAGACAGTAGCCTTTGTCTTGAAGATGAACCTCAGTGTAGGGTTTGAAATGTTGTCAGTCTCATTTTCTTCATCATAATGTGAACTCGAATATCTTTTGACAACATGACTACTTGTGAATTCTTAGCTCACAACACTTGATCTTGGTCATGAATCTTCATTGCACCCTTCTCTTTCTATAGTTTGATTTTCTTCATATGTTAAATTCAATAGGGGACAATTTCCTGAAATCCCCAAATTACACAATAAAATTATTCCAACATTTTTCATTGGTAATACTTATCCAAGTCCCTTCTCTTTATAATCTTCATATCAGGATATTGTTGATTAATTTTCCATTTTAATCTAATCATCTCCAAATTGAGGAGTACCATGTTCTAGATGTATGCAATTCCTTAAAATGTAGTTGATTATGGAAGCATTTGATTTGGGAGAATTCCTTAAAGGAGAACCATCAATTTCCATTTCATCTCATGAGATGTGAAAACATCAAGGCTTGTTTTGACCATTTGTAATTATTCTTCCAAATTGGGAACCATCGCGATAGCTTCCTCTTTTTCATTTAATTGGACATATCTCAACTCAAGTAGGGTTAGATTATCGTCGATCCATCGATCCTCATGAATTAAATTTCCCATAACCATCATAGTTACCTCCTTTTTCGCACATAGTCGATTTATAAAATACCTATCTATGGTTGGTATACTATCGATCTAACACTCTATGCCTCTTCTTGGTGAATTTATTTGGCTTATATCTACAGTTCTGTTATTTCTACTCTCCTTTTTTGTCTTTTCTCTCTCTCTCTAGTATTTTCAATTTGGGTGAGAGTTTGTACACTTTCATCCTTATTTGCATTCTCTTCCTTATCTCTTCATCAAGTGTATATTCTCTTTCATGCGATCGTACTTTTCTATGCATTGTCACTTTGGCTAGTATTTTCCTTCCTTGGGATGATTAGGGCTCTTATCGATCAAGTCATTTCATGGTTGTCCTACCCCTAAATTTTCGACTGTGAGTTTACTCATGATCGATCATGGTAGCCATTATGTTTATTTTCTTAAAAAATATTACTACTCCTTTTGTTTCTTTTGATCTCAGTCAATTGTAAGTAGTGTGTTAATTAGAGGTTGTTATTCTACTGTGTAGTCGACACCAAGGTATTTTTTAAGGATTATAGTATTATACTTAAGTATAGTATTATAGGCGATTATTTTGGATTGAAAAAAAAAAATATGTTGATGTATTTGTAACTTCGGAAGATATTCACTTGTATATTGTATGTGTTACATTTGTACTTTATTGTATCCCCAACAGAGCTGTATTATTCCTTCGATTGGAAGTGTTGTCATTTTTATTTGCAAGTGTCGCAAGTTACATTGTAAGTGTCATAACCTATATTTGATGGGTTATTAGACCACCTTGGTGGGTTCGGCCCTGTATGAGTCATGTGGATGGGTTATTAGGCTTCCTTAGGAAGTCGGCCCTGTTAGGGTTAAAGGCAGGTTAAGTTGTTGTATAAATAGAGAGTGTGACTCTCTCATTCTATTCATTCACTCACTCATCCAACTCGCATAGTTGAGAGAGAGGAGTGCGCAAAAGTGGAGGAGGAATAGCTGCTGAAGACATATATATTTTGGGGTTTGATCTTTGTGATCTTTGTATTGGTGCTTATTCTATCTCTGAGGAAGTTGCGGGGTTTTTCACCTTCTTGGTTTTCCCCGGTGAAATGCTTTGTGTCTCTTGTCTCTTGTGTTTGATATTTTGTACATGTTGTTCTCTCAGTTAAGATCCTAGATCATATTGAATTAAATGATGAAAAAATAACATGGTATCAGAGCTAGCTTGAGGGAAGGCATTATATGGCATTTACGACACTTGTTGCACTTGCGACAAATTGGAAGCTAGGGATTGGTATAGTAAAAAATAGTCATCGTGGAAATTTCACTATAAATGCGTTTTGGAAAAGGTTTAGGATCTGAATTTTTTATAAGCCAAATATCAGACACAAATGTACCATGTGTAAAAATTTTAGCCTCTGATTCGCTGTACTTTTTGAGTTATGATTCGTACAAGTTAGGGTTTTTGCCTCTTCCAAAACGAAGCCCTAAACAGGTGACCTAGGTAAAAACGTCATATCTTGGGCTAGGAAGCTCCAAATGGAATTCCGTAAAATGTGACAGTTAGGGCACAGACTATAGTTTCATAGTTCTGATTTTTAGAGGCCGAAGTTGAAAAAGTGACACGTGGCACTCCGTACAAGTTCGTTATGTTGTTTCATCCCATAAACAGGTCATGTTGCGACACTTAGCATATCTCTCTAATAGAGAATCCATTTGAGGTCAGATATTCGGGGTTGGAAATATAACAGGTCATTCTACCACAGGATGAAGTTTCAGACCCCGTGGATCTGAAATTGAAAATTTCCATCAGAAACAATATGGCATATATTTCTGTCAAAACAAAATTGGATTCTGAGCACTTTCATTCTTGGCTTGTCACTGCTGCGGGAGATTAGGGATTTTGAAAGAAGTGAAATTTTGGAATGCTCTCACCATGGGATTTCTCTCCTCAGCAAAATCAAAATTTAGAGAACAAGATTGAATTTTTTGGTTGGGTAGAACCCCAGGATCTATCAAACCCTAGTTCAGGTTTTGGACCAGAAAACCAGATTTTGACAGAAGTTGCAGATCCGAAATTCGTAAGTCAATTTTGAGGGGTCAATTTTTGGAGTTTTCAAAATTTGAGAACACCAGTTTGCTCACCTCAGTCAAATGCATCTCCTTGTCCAGACAGAAGTTTGAAATTCCAAGTTTGGATTTTTAGGGTTTCTCTTTCAAGCCCTAGCCAACTCCAGATCCAACCTCAACAATTCAAGTGGGGCTGTTAACTTACAAGCATCGAAGTATAGGATTGGGTTAATCCTAGAAGAGAATGAATTGGACACCTACATAAGTGAAGAGGTTCTAGTCCCAGAGGGATATGAGGCTAATGCCTTACATACGAAGACTACAAGGAATCTCGACAGGTATGACTTGAGGAGATACATATATGTTTTGAAATTTGTTCATGATTAAGTTTATGATATGTTTGTCTTCATATTATTGAGGTTAGTACAATCTTGATTAATTTTAGACTTGTCTTATCACCTTAGTAAAAGTATGAATGCATGTGAATGATAGAAAACATTCATTGATTAGGGTTATGACACTCATGATTGTACTAATGCACTATGGTGTTGTATGAGGATGATGTTGTCCGCTAACATGAAAGGTACATCAAAAAAAACAAATCAAGTTCTAGATCAAGAACATATGACCATTGTGACATGAATAAAAAGACTCATCCATAGCCATTGATCACATAGAAGCTCTACATACGAGGTATGCATAATTTGGTTCTCCAATGCTTAACTTATGAGATATGCAGGTTACTAGCACAAGCTCTCTAAATCATTGAAGAGAACAAAGAAGACATTATGTGGGTATGTTGGACATAACTAGCAAGCATGATAATCCAGGTATGTTTTCCTATATCAAGTTAGAATCCTACCTTGTGTTAGGATCTTATTCTTTTGTATGATTGTAATTATAAGTTTGAGTAATCATGGGTTTATGCATATTATGCTTCTTACCTTGATTGATGATATGACAAACCAGAAGAGTCCTATGGTCAAATAAGAATCTGCATGTGTAAAAGAAATCATCCCTAAAACCTTGAATACTAACGCTTGTGATAAATTACCTGTGTATGAAATGACCATGACCATACATGTTTAATGTTATTTAGAATCGTAATATTTTGATAGTATTGAGATTATACTAATGAATGTATGAGATCTTGAGGTTGACACAATGATGACACTAGTGCACACTTAAGCATGCATAGTGGTTTAGGATGGATATAATTTCAAGGATAGATAATATAGGAAGCAAAGATCAAGAGGGAGAACACTCCAGTAGTTCCTGCAAGGAAGCAAAGATTGAGAGGGAGTCCACCCAACAACCAAACAAAGATAAGTATTTGAATGATCATTTCTTGTATATATGATCACTTAAAAGATGTTGTTAAGTCATGTACATACTTATGTTCCTAGATTTAGGATGTATATTATGCATTTTAGAAAAGTTGCATTAATGAACAAGATACTACTGATATGCAAATAATGGTTAAGTGGCTTATGGTACTGTACAATATTCCATTGCTACTTATCTAGAATGAAGCCTCTTTGCTGACATATTGGGATTAGTGCACACTCTTAACAATGTTCTGGTAGAGATGGAAGGCATTTAGAAAGTTACCGTATGAATACGGGATATGGATATTAAATGTTGTATTAAAGCATTGGCTAAGATAATTACATGAATGTATGACATATATTCTTATGTGTAATATTTTGTTCTGAAAACTATGATAAGTTTCTAATCATGCAATGGAATTTGGCTTGTAGGAAAAATCATGTACAATCACCTACAAAAGAAGAACAACAACATTTGTTCTAGCGACGAAGTTCAAGAAAACTACCTATTGAAGATATTGAAGAACCTGAAGTTCCCAGGATCAGAGATACAACAATGGAAGGAGTAATTCCAGAAGAATATGAAGAACGCCAGATGGAAGACCCACAGGAACCTGTAGATCCACCACATGAGAAGAATTCTCACAAGAGGAAACCAACATGGGTATGAGAAGCAATTCAAGATGCTGAGAGATATGGTGCTCCCAAAGGAATGCATAGAGAAAGCAAGAGACTGAGGCCATACTCCAGTTATGTAGCCCTGTTGTGTGAAATCATTAACAAGGAACCTACCAACTATGAAGAAGCGATAGAAAAGAAGGAATGGAAGGATTCCATGATCGAGGAGTACCAATCGATCATGAAGATTGATGTCTGGGATGTGGTCCCGAGACCAATAGGGAAGTCTGTTGTGACTTCCAAGTGGATCTACAAGATCAATCATGCTGTAGATGGTAGCATAGAGAAATACAAGGCACGGTTTGTGGCTCATGGCTTCTCCCAGAAATAAGGGATAGATTATGAAGATAATTTTGCACCTATAGCCAGATACACTTCCATCAGATCAGTACTTTCTCTGGTTGCAGTTATGAAGTGGAAGATACAGTAGATGGATGTCAAAATAACTTTATTGAATGGTGTAGTCGAAGGGGAAGTGTATGTGGAGCAGCCACTCGGTTTTGAGACACATGACAGGGAGTCATATGTGTGCAAATTGAAGAATGCCTTGCATGGTTTGAAGCAAGCACCCATGACATGGTACGACAAGATAGACAACTTCCTGTCTAGTTTAGGATTTACCAAGAGTAAAGTGGATTCCAACCTTTACTACAAGGTTGAGGAAGGAAATCTAGTGATACTCCTACTGTATGTGGATGACCTGTTTGTAATAAGTGAGGATAGATTGATTGGTGACATGAAGAGGAAGCTTGGTGCTAAGTTTGAGATGAAGGACTTGGGTATGATGCATTACTTTATAGGTATGAAGGTGTGGCAGAGTGCAGATGGAATCTTCATTGGGCAAGGGAAGTATGTCGTAGAGATCCTGAAGCGGTTTGGGATGATGGACTGCAACGCTATGGCCACATCCATGGCATCGAACTTGAATCTATTGAGTGATGCTTCATCAGAGTCGGTTGATGCCACAATGTATCATCAGATGATTGGGTCCTTGATGTACCTGACGAACACGAGACCAGATATTTGCTTTGCTGTGAACACCTTGAGCCAGTTCCTGACGGATCCTAGACTTGTTCACCTGATTGCTACAAAGCATATTCTGAGGTACCTGAAGGGTGGGCTCAAGTATGATGTGAATCAAAATTTTAACTTGGAGGGTTATGTTGCTTCAGATTGGGTAGGCAGTGCTGCAGATAGGAAGAGCACTTCGAGGTGCTGCTTCAGTATGGGATCAGGTGTGATCTCTTGGTTTAGCAGGAAGCAGTCCTCCGTAGCACTGAGTACAGCCGAAGCAGAGTATGTTGTAGCTTGTTCGACTAGTTATGAGGCAGTATGGCTAAGGAAGCTACTGTCTGATTTGTTTGATCTCTAGTTGGATTCTACTTGTATATCTTGCGACAACCAGAGTTGTGTGAAGTTGTCTGAGAACCTGGTGTTCCATGACAAGTCAAAGCACATCAAGATCAAGTATCACTATATCGGGGATATGGTGCAGAGAGGAGCAGTGAAGCTCCTATATGTTGCGACAAATGAAGAGATTGCAGATGTGTTGACCAAACCACTAGCGTGAGTGAAGTTCGAGTAATTCAGAGAGAGACCTGGTGTTCTTCATATAGAAGATACTTCGAGGAGGAAGTGATGGGACACATTTGCAGGATTCATTCGAAGCATGGTGCTAGGAGGATGCTTCCCATGGATGTGGATGTAAGTGTTGTGTGATGAGCATCAAGATGATGCTCCAGATGATGATGATCAGGATGATCATGAGATGATGATATGCATTAGGATGATGCTATATATGATGATGATTAGGATGATCATGTGATGATGATGTGCATCAGGATGATGCACTGTATGATGATGATCAATATGATCATGAGCATCAGTATGATGCTTTGTGCGAGGATGATCAGGTTGATCATGAGTATCAGGATGATACTTTGAGGCCATGGATATGTGGTAGGTTGTGCAATAGCATATAATATCTCCCTAGGAGATCTGATCTGTTGAGTAGTAAGCTCGTAATCAGTCTTGGGATGCTCTTTTGAGGTTTTGAGAGGTAGGCATATAATCAGTCCTAGAGATCCGATAGGTTGTGCTAGGAATGTAAAAGTCTTGGGATACTCTTTAGAGATCTTGCAGGTCGCAAGATGCTCTTTTAAGGTTTTTCCTGTTCACATGTAATTAGTGCTGGAGATTCGATAGGTTGTGCTAGTCACGTAAAAGTCCTGGAATTCTCTTTAGAGATCTTGCAGGTCGCAAGATGCTCTTTTAAGGTTTTGTGAAGTTCACATCTAATCAGTCCTGAAGATCCGATAGGTTGAGCAGTAAGCTCATAATCAATCCTGGGATGCTCTTTAGAGATCTTGCCGATCGTGCTAGGCACATAAAGGATCCTGAGATGCTCTTTAAAGGTTTTGTGAAGGTTGCATGTAATCAGTCCTAGGATATCTTTCCAGTCATGCTAAGGCACATGAAGGATAATGAGATGCTCTTGTCAGGTTTTGTAGAGGCACATAATCAGTCCTGAGATTCCACCTCTGTCAGGCCGCTCGCAGAGATGATGAAGACCTACAGGAGGCTAGGCCTACATCCAGCATGAAAAAGGGTTGGCTCTGTAGAACTTCCTATGAGGAGAAGAATTGAGATATAGCACCAGTGATCAATATGACGAGTACAACAACAGTGACGATGATGCTCTGTGATCTAGTGATGATGATCCAACTCCAGAATTGAAGACTTGTGACGATATGTATCGATGACTTGTGTCAAGACAATACCTTCCTAGTTAAGAGGGAGTGTTGCTGTATTTGTAACTTTGGAAGATATTCACTTGTATATTTTATGTTTTACATTTGTACTTTATTGTATCCCCAACGAAGATGTATTATTCCTCCAATTGGAAGTGTCGTCATTTGTATTTGCAAGTGTCACAAGTTACATTGTAAGTGTCGTAACTTATATTTGATGGGTTATTAGACCACCTTGGTGAGGTCGGCCCTGTATGAGTCATGTGGATGGATTATTAAGATTCCTTAGGAAGTCATCCCTGTTAGGGTTAAAGGCAGGTTAAGTTGTTGTATAAATAGAGAGTGTGACTCTCTCATTCTATTCATTCACTCACTCATCCAACTCGCATAGTTGAGAGAGAGAAGTGCGCACAAGTGGAGGAGGAGTAGCTGCTAAAGACATCTATATTTTGGGGTTTTATCTTTGTGATATTTGTGTGGTGCTTATTCTATCTCTCAGGAAGTTACGGGGTTTTTCACCTTCTTGGTTTTCCCCGGTGAAATGCTTTGTGTCTCTTGTATCTTGTGTTTGATATGATGTACATGTTGTTCTCTCAGTTAAGATCCTAGATCATATTGAATTAAATGATGAAAAACTAACAATATATAGATGGGTAGTCGAATATTAAATATGAAACCTGCAATTTACTACTGAAGCATGTAAATTTTGGCGAATATTATGATAAAGAAACATATTTTATGTAAATATAGGCGATATTAGATTCTAAAAATGACCAAATATTGAATTTATTTTTTGAAAAAAAGCCCCAAAAATAGCCAATTGGAAAAATTTTACCACTAAAAATTACCCTGGTCGACACCTTTGTCAATGATAAATTTATGCAGTAATAACAATACATTGCAAAGGAAATTTCCATGAAAATCATCATAAAATACTCTTTTGACACTGTTAGTCCCCGGAGACAAATCAAGTTGAAATAATGTACGCCCAAGCATGATAGAAGCTCAATTATTTAAATATATTAGATTTATATCTTTATCAATGTGTTTTAGATACATTTTGTTGAAAAATTCTTCAGTAGATTACATTATGCACAACATTAACATATGTAAAGGCATTTTTGCAGACGAAATTCACAACGTGCTTCAGAATATATGAATGAATGAAGGTGAATTTAACAGATGGAAGACTAGATTTGTTCAAGAAGTGACTATGAATGACAAATTTATTAAATCTAGGTGAATTTTGAATGTACTAAAGCTTAGGATGAATAATTTCAGCAATTCTTACAAATTTGTAAAGAAAAAAACACAAGGAATGAAAGTAATGCAGCTTGCATATTTTACATACATAATATAAGTAGGAAACTTCTTACAATTCCAAATCAGACATAAAATATTTAAAAGATGTAACAGAGGCATACATTTATGAATCTATAATAGATCTTTTATCTCCAAACATCATGAACATCAATGATATCATAATGGAACTGAACACTGCATCAGATTTCTATTAATCTCATATATCTTTACACAGAAAACATAGTGGAATGACGATGGATTCACTGAAGAGAGGAGAAAAAATATCTCTGAAACATTGATGTATCTTTAATATCTTACAAAACAAAAATTACATGGGCTGAATTGTTACTCGACTCTACAAAACTTAGACAGAGAAAATCTCTAATAAAATTGCCAGCCTTTAAGACTGATTACAATCCACTTTATATAGAGTTTGTAAGTAACCAAATTCGGTTTCTTACATCTAACAAAAAGTAAAATAGGACTCGATTTACTTTTTAAAAAAGGATTCTTACATATCTCTTTTCCAACATCTAATGTTGAACTTGACATTTTAACTTATTTTGTTGGAAGACTTATTTTTACCCCTATTGAGGAATCGGGTGTGTAGGGTGCTAGAATGGATTCCAAAGCTCTCAACACAGGGGGGAAAACCCAGATTGAAAGGATTCAAAAGGTCCTACGCAAGGACAGTTCTATCCCCAACCTGTTTGGAATAGTAATCTCCCACGAATATTCGGCCTCCGCTGGCACTCTATGAGTTGGTGAGTTTTGATCCTAAGGATCAGTTTTCCAATGAAGAAAAACAAAGTGTGTGAACTCTGTAAACAAAAATCTAATTAAAAGAATCTAAGCTAAGTTAGATCTACTCAAGAAGGTGTCTTGATATAAGTGCAGGTCAGCTTGATATGGAAATAGATAAGCACATTCATCAATTAAACATAAATGTGAAAGAGATCAATGACTAAGCTGCTCAAGTTACAATCAATCAATTAAAATTAACCAATGGAAAATTCAAGGTTATATGCATTCAAAATTTAACCTGTAACTGATATGTTAATTGAAAAATTAACATCAATTATAATTTACTAAAAAAAACCATTTGCAGAAATCAATAATGTTTTAATTAAATAAATTCTTTCAAAACATCATGAGCACACAGATCATTAGCAAAGATAAACTAGAACTATAGATCACCGTGCTTAATAAATTGCAAAAGGTTTAAACAGCATTGATAAGCAATCTGGAGTTAAAATCGACATTCATCAAAGAAACTTGATCAATAGACAAAAGAAGATCTGAAAATAACTTTACTGTATAATGAAAGTATATAGGAAATTACGAGCTTTGTATCAAACAGGGTATCTCCAGTATCTCCTGCGGATTTTCTCCTCCAAATTCCATCATCCTTCTCAATGAGAAAGCCACCCTTTAAATAAGGATTACAAAATAATACAACAGGAAATTCCCACAAAATAAGGATTACACAATTCGAATTGGACTAATGGTTAAGAAAATCTTGCCACTTGTCCCATATTCCTAACAACTCATCTATATTCGGATAGTTAGTTGACTCAAGGCCCAGCTGAGCATTACATGTGAATGTTTCCATTTCATTTTTAGCTAACTTATGCCAAATACATATGAAAATGTGGATTTTTCCTTCCATAGCGGCCGGTTTCCTAATTAGTTGATCCACATCATCAATTTTGACCTCCTCAAGGCACTGAATTTTTTGCTTGGCTTCCTCACACCTACGCTCAACTTGCTCAACCATCAAATTAGAAGGGAACGCATCTTCAATGAGCTCCATGGTGGGGAACTGTAGAATTTCCATGATATTATCCATTGCATACCATCGCCTGCTACACACAGCCTGTGCTTTCTGAATAATGTCTTCAATTGACTCATTAAGATCAAGACAAGTGTTAATGCAGCTCTGATTTTCTTGAACTAAAAACTGTTAAGAATGGGGATGTCCTTTGGTATGTTCTTGATATACCCCTGCCACTCAACAATGTTTTGATTTGCCTTTGAAGCTTGCAGCCTTTTGGATTTCTTGCCTTCAAGGACAATGAACATCTTACCAAAAGTCACATAAGTTTCCCTAATCTCACCTAGGGTGTTAAACAGTTTCTCCAGTAATTTATGATGTTCTTCATTGACCTAAAGGGCCAAATCCTTAAATTACTGGGGTGAGAACTTAGAGAAATTCGAAGAGGCTGCACTTGCAGTTGCATCCTTTGATTGCTTTTCCAGCATCGTTATCCTCTCTTCATTGGTAGAATTATGATCTTGTGCATCACGAAGTTCAGTCTTAAAAGAGGTGTTCCTTCGCTCCAAATATTCTAGCCTTCCCCCCCATATCTTCCCGAGATCAACAACATAAAACCCATGTTCTTCTTTGGTCTTAAATAACTCTTCTTCAAGCTTTTTCAATTCTTCCTTCTTCTGATTAACCTCCCTATTCAGTACCTGAACTGAATCAAAATTTGCACCAGCAAATGCCCCTAAGGCTGCAGCTGTCTCAATTGCTTCTATTTGGGGATCATTTGTTTGTTGAGCCCATATTATTTCATTTGGAATAGATGCCTCTAATCCACCTTGATCCTTGCTTCTGTTCTTACGCCTCTTTATCACTGCTTTATTTTATTTACTATAAAAATCATTTCCAAGAGGAACCACAACATCATCTTCATATTCAGTCACCAATTCTGTAGAATTCAAAGTGAAACTCACTGTTGAGATTAATGAAGTTGTTTGAGTGTTAGCGGGACTAGGTATAGGCATGGTAACTTGAGGAGTAGTCAGAGGGGTAGAGACAATATGAGTAACCAATGAGAAAGGGGTTGGAGAAGGGACTGAAGTAAAGGCTTCAGAGAGTGGAACATGATCATCATTAACAGGTGATGATGAAGAAAGAACTGAGGATAGCTCATCAATGGTGGATGATGATAAAGTAGATATAGGTAATTAAGGAGGGACAATCGAAGACTTGATCTTTGCAATAATGGATGGGGGAATGGAAAATGGGACTAAGATGTCTGAAAATGGAGTGGCTCTGGAAGTCAAAGTATGAAAAAGTTGTGATATAGAAAATGGAGGCATCACCCCTGGGGAAAAAATAGAAATATCTTGAATAGATGACAATAAAAGTGCTGAATTTGTAATGTAAAGAGTAGTAGTAACTTCCAATACCTGTTGATCAGAAAAAGAGTGATCCATCTCAATAGTGTTTAACAAATCTGTAACTGCTTGTGAATCTTCAGTCACTGATACTGGAGGATGTGGTTCATCATCAATATCACTATCAATGATATCAAAAGTGGGAACCTATGATGTAGGGATTAGGATTTTATGTCTCTTAGCTGGGTTGGACTCAACTATTATTAGATCATCACATACCTGTGCAGCTACAGCTGTCACTTGAATATCTATAGTAAGATTAGGAGGTTCAATTGTTTGAGTATCCAATACTGAAGTGATATGTGCTAACTCCTACTTGAAATGATGAGAAGTTTGCAACAAGACTTTATCCTGTTCAACTTTCTTTACCTGAGGAGCATTCTCCATGGGGGATTTACCTTTATTCCCATCTAGATAAGTAAGCATTAGAGGGGCATTAGCTTGCTGGATCTCCTTTTCTTCTCTATCCCTTCTCATTTTCTCAAGTAGGTTTAATTCCATTGTTCTGTAGCTCAAAACCTTAGTTTTAAGTTCTCTCTGATATTGCATAATCTGATGCTACTCTTCTGTGCTCTTGGCCCTAGCCAGGACCTCAAAAAAGGTGTTCAATCCATGGTAGATAGAATCATCTGGGACTTATTCATGGACATAGTCCATCTTCATATGATATTGTTTAAAATGTGCATCAAGGAATTTCTTAGGATTGTGTTTCCTTTTGGG
Source organism: Larix kaempferi (assembly GCA_027924585.1). Taxonomy (NCBI): domain Eukaryota; kingdom Viridiplantae; phylum Streptophyta; class Pinopsida; order Pinales; family Pinaceae; genus Larix; species Larix kaempferi. The sequence continues at coordinate 12,489,397 of BSBM01000792.1, forward strand.
AGCAAAACCCAACTTTAAAGGAGCCACCTGGTCACCAAGCACTGCAACCCAATTTGAGGTTGGGATGACTAATGGCCCAAGGTTTAAAAAGAATTTAGGTTAACCTTTCTTTTTGGGACTAGTGAGCTTCTTGTACACACCATCGATAACATTATGATAAGAGACTTTTTGAATGACCAATCTATCAGGAACTATTCTAAGTAGAAGATGAACAGTGTTACTTCCCCAGACTCTGATATATGAAAAGGACTCATAGACATACCAATCACCAATTGTATTGATGAAGGTCCTGGCATCAACTTAAAAGGAAGGTACCTCTTGTTTGAATATTTTGAAATAAATGGTACCCAGTAAATTGTCACAAATGTCATAGAGTAAGGGCACAAAATTGCTCTCGCATAGGGCTGAGTGATAGATATGAACTGGTGGATCTGAAGGGCTCCAGTTCCATCCCATGTTGGGATATTGGAACTCTGAGCAAAAGACATCGATAATGAAGGATGAAAAGAAGAAGTGTGGCTTCCTAAGGGTAGGTGCCTTTTGATAGTCTTGGATAGCTGTTTTAAGTTCCAATGACAAGATAAATGCCCAAGGGAAGGATTCACCCGTTGTTAAGACATGATGAGCTATTGGAGACCATTCAGCTTTGAAGACTAAACAATTCGGAAGGCCAAAGAGCCTGCAGAGCATGGACGCCAGTAAAGAATAAGGCTTTCTGAACCAGGAAATCAGATAGAGGTTATCATCTTTAGGTACGAAACAACTAGGCTTAATCATCCATGATTTCAACATTTCGTCGAAATTATACCTGGTTTTAAAGGATTGTATGAATTCAGGGCTAAGGGTATGCACAACCGGCTTAAGAGAAAAATCTCTGAAAAAGATTTCAGGGCAAAAATTTGTCAATTGTGTCCCCGTACAGTCATTGAATGACCGGTCTTTAGGGTTAGCATTGTCTACTATCCATTTAACCTTGTCTATGTAAGGAAGGATAGTGGGACGAGCAGCAATGGCATGCAGTTGAGAAGCCCTAATCTTCTCATATGCAGGTTGGTCTTATTTAATGTCTGAAATTTCGTCATTATAAAAAAATGAATAAATTTTGGATCAATCCATTTGATAAGTTTCAGTAACCCTCTCACCGGTGTCTGAGAAGATACCAAAATTCGGGTCTTTGGTCATCAAATCCCTGTGAATTGTCTTAAACCTAGTGTTCCGTGACATTTTTGCAAAGCTTGGAAATTCTAGTAAATAAATCAAAACGAAACCATAAACAACAAAACCATAAATAGAAAATGCGAAAATGACAACAAACCAACCTGAAAATTCGTGAGAATGAACCCTGGTAAGAAATTCATGGTAAAATCCACGTAGCAGAGTAAATTTTCGACAATGAAAATGATAAAAAAGGAAAACAAAAACTTGTATTTATCGATTTTTCGTCGAGTCAAACTTGGATCATAGGATTAAAACAAATGAACGGCTAAGATTAACCACTACATGATGCGGGATTGGGTCAGAAATCTTATTTTCAAACTTTATTCATAATTCCCGCAATCCGTAATTTGCGGGCTGTGGGTTGTGGGATTACAAATGAAAAACAAAAGACAAAAGAGTTTCCGCAATCCTCAATCTGCAATTGCGGGTTGTGGGAACACACAATGCAATTTATTAAAATAACAACTTTCCACAATCCGCAATCCGCAATTCCAAATTGCGGGTTGTGGGGCATAAATTTCCCGATAAATATTAACGAAGCCTTCCTGCAGCCCGCAATTTCGGGTTGCAGGATGACACAATTCCGAAAAGAAAGAACAATCAATTTCCGCAATCCGCAATTGTGGGTTTGTGGGTTTCGGGTTTGCATATTTGTGGGAAGAAAATAACACTTTAAGAATTCAAGGCTTTCCGCAAATCAAATAAACAACGAAAAATTGGAAAAATTTTCAGAGGAAAAATGGTAATTACACAAACCAAAAGCAAAGGTATGAGATCATAACAAACAAGGTTTTAAGAACCTCGTTATAATAAGAAACTTAGCCAAATACCTTGTATTTACAAAAAATGGGGCTCCCATGATCAAATGAAGCATGGGATTTATTGTACCTACAACAAATGGTGACTAGCTGGGTGTTGGTGTCCATTTTGTCACGATTTTCGATCATCGAATATACTTTGAGTGGCGTTATTTTCACTATTTTGGTATAATAAATCACTCTTCTTTCCATTCAGACCGTTAATCAGACCCAGGTATGATCATATTTACATATCACGTGAATCTTGGCTAAACATCATTATTTTTATGGTTTAATTAATATTAGTTTAATGTTTTTCAACTTGCTTGGCAAATAGATCTTGGCTTACAGGTTATGGGATTCAAAAGGACTGCCATTTAGACTCGTGTTCACGTTGCAAACGTCCAGTCACATCCAGTCCACTGTTCATCCCTTCGTTCAACCTGCGAGATTGTTGGTTGGCATATTCCTGGCCATTAAAGACAGAAACGAAAACATGGGTTTGGTTAGCAACGTGGTGGTTGTGGTTGGTGAGCCCCTATTCTAGACGATTCACCTCCCTGCCTGCCAAGCTTGACAGCACACCGTTTCCTCACGTCAACACTCTAGAATATTTGCTTCTCCATCCATTCAGCTTGCCAGCACACGCTCATGCCCACATCGACGCTCCAGCAGCTCCATCTTTCCACGCTCGACCTGTGGAGCACATGCTTCTACCCATGGTTGAAGGAAACCAACACGCAACTCTTTGCATCGGGTAGGATCAACACCGTGAAAGCAGGCATGCGGCCTTTGCACTGTCATGAATGACTAGGCAGTTGTTTGACAATCATAAAGACTCCTATTTTTAGAGAGGTCGACTATGTCGACCTTCTCTCCCATTGTAAATTTATAAATAGATGCCTCGTGTGGAGAAACGATGATTATCAGATAGCATATAAAATATATAGAAGATAGAAGTAGTTTTTGCATAAGCACTATGCAATTTTCTCAGTTAATGGAAGCTCCTGAATTTTACTGTTAATGCTCTGCTGTTGGTGACTAAGTTGATTTAGTTTCCATATCTGATTGTTGGGAAGGGCCCCTCATCAACCTGAGGTTTTATTTATATTTTTTTAATTTTTTTTTATGCAAATAGCTAGTTAATTTTCCAGTGAATGTAAATAATTTTGTTTTCCTGTATATGTCATTTCCTTATTTTTCTGTAATATGTATTTTGTTGCTAACTTAAATTAGTTTTCCAGAATTGATAATGGTCGACCAAGCATAGTGTTTATAGTTTGTTTTTAGTCTTCTGCAATCAGATGGAGTTTAGTTAGTTGTTGTTTCAAGCTTAGTTATAAATAGAATTAATTCCATTAGTTTCTTTTTCTGTAGCTGTAGGTTAAGTTTTATTCATATCTTAGTTTTGTTTGACTATTTAATAGAAGTAGTTCATCTTTTAAACAATGATTAGAATAGGTTATTTCCTGCTATCTTAGCTTCTCAACAGTCTTCTCACTGACTTATTTGCACTGTAGGTTCATTTGCACTTGCCAGCTGACATTAAGATCATCCAAACTACTTCTTTCCTTAGTTTAAATCATTTTCTTCCATCTGGACAGTCATCCGGATCGTCATTCGGACTTTCATTCTTTCTGCATTGTTTTTATGCTTATTTTGAATCCAGTTTCTTAGGTTTTTTAACTGTAATCTTTCTTGATTTTAATTATCATTCTTAACTATAATTAGGACCTTGTTTTATATTCCATAAAAGATTTTAAGTTCGTTTTCATTCTTACTTTCCTTCCTTTACTTTGTTTTAACTGTTTTTCGAGTTATGTCTTTCATATTTGATTTACCAATATGTTGCTGTTTTTGAATTTATCAGTTTTATTATTAATATAGTTTATTCTATGTTCTTAAGATTTATTTCATATTAGAGTTAATAATTTCATTCTCCAAGTGTCTTAGTTTTGATAGCCTCTTTGTTAAGCATAGGATCAGTTTCCCATTCACACAGATAATCAAGATGTTCATGAAATAGAATTTGGTTCAGAAATAAATATCTTTATCAAGTTTTCTACTTGCTTCTACATAAATATCTTTATCAAGTTTTCTACTTGCTTCCAAATTGAATTCAGAAGTAAATATCTTTATTAAGTTTTCTACTTGTTTCCAGATTTCATTAGTTTCATATCATTTTGCTTATGGATAGAAGATAGATCATAATGTTTAAAGTTCACTGCAATTGGTCTCTTTGTAGTTTGCATCTCTTTGTAGTTTACATCTCTTTGTAGAAATTATATTAGATTTACTCCCATTTTGTTTTGCTATTACATTTGAAAGTCATTATGATACATTCACCCCAGTTCCTATTACATTTGACGTACAACATCAAGGAGAATGGAATTAGATACTTTAGTGTAGTCTTCAATTATTACTGGAATAGTTGTTGAATTCATTAAATAGTTTGTAGTCTTGCTTTGAATTAATATAGTTTTCTGTTTATGCAATTTATCATCAAATTGAGTCATTTCATAGATAGGTCTCTAAATTTATTTACAGTTGTTTCTAATTCCTAGCTTAGAATCTGAAGAATTGATTAAGTAGTTTCCATCTTTATAAAAAGTAGTTTTCTTTTTTATTAGTATTTGTTTTTATCTTTTCCATTATTTAATCATAGAGTAGAGTAGTATGACTTGATACTATTTTGATTTGTTGGTTTATCTAGATTTAGTTAGTTCATTTTTTGTCTTTCTGAAGTTTTTCATTTTGAAAGATCTTTCGATCTTTTCTTTATTAAATATTTCTAAGGTCTGACAAGCCAAAATCTTAGGTACCATTCTACCTCAGCATATACTTTTCCACAACTCTAATAATACCAACCCTGGTCGATAATTAAATATTAGGTGATTTATTTGAGATAGCTCACACACCCAACAATTTGGCGCCGTTGCCGGGGAGTTGTAGATAAGCAGAATTCAGTTGTAGATAGGTAGAATTCCCCTTTTAAAAATCTTAGTGATAGATTTGAATTTTCCTTTGAAACTTAGAAATAGGCTGGTGGCGGGTGAGCGGTAAGATGAGAGGTACGAACCTGCGCATTTGTTATAACATGCATCCCCAAAACCCAACAATTGTAGTGATGTAGTTAGAATTTATTTCAGTTATAGTTTTGTTTTCATGAATAGGTCTAGAGACTCACAAGGTAGATTTATTAAAACTAAAATTCCTACTAACCTATACAGGGGGCGTGCCACCCCAACTACTAGCTCAATAGAAAGGTATCGGAAGACACTTAAAGGGGATTGTCCTACTTGGAAGGCTAAGGAAGTCCTTTTTGGAAAACAATTAGGGGAAACCATAGGGACATCATAATAGTATGTTCATAAAGAAATTGCACTAAAGGAACCTCAAGCTCATATTGAGACAACAATAGTAGGACCTTCAAAACTGGATTCCCACGTAGCAGTTAATTCTCCTCCTAAAAAGAAGAATACTCTTCCTGAAACAGAACGTTGGGACATCCCATATTCACCAAGAAAGGAACCACCTAGGTATTCTGTCTTTGGAAATCAAATCTTCATGGGGGATGAAAATGAAGATCATGTTCGAAAAGATGAAGAAGAAGGAGAAGTTATAACTGAAGGTACCTTTGGGTTCCCTATCTTAGACACTACACAAGATGTGACTATGAAAAACATCCCGCCCTCCTCACTACCAACCTTTCATGGGAAGAGTAGTGAGGATCCGGACACATTCTTATTTGAGTTTGACATTTTGTGTAGGAGTTATAATTATCTACAAGATGGCCAAAAACTAAAACTCTTTCCTGCCACATTAAAAGATTCTTCTCTTTGATGGTTTATGGGATTAGGATAATTTAGTATTAGAACTTGGGAAGACGTGAAGAATGCTTTTCTACGAAAATATCAGGATTACTGTAGACCTAAGGATTCTCGCAATGATATTTTTAAAATCCAATAGCTTGAAGACGAGAGCCTAGAAGACTATCTCGAGAGATTTAAGTATGTGCTACACAAATCCAAATATAGCGATCTTCAGGAAGATGCAGTAAGAACACTCTTCCTCAAGGGAATCTTAGAAGAATTCTTAGAAAACCTTAATCTCATGGCAGCGGAAGACGTTTCTCATAAGTCTTTTGCATAGATTTGTGAACTATGTAGGAATTACTCAAGGAGTAGAGGGAAAAGTGGAAGACACTTTCGAGAATCTTATGCTAGGAACCTAAAAGGAAACACATCCGGTCCTGGTGGAGTTACAAGCGTAGAGTTGGGAAACCTATTAGAAAATTTTAAAACAGATATCTTAGGAGCTATGGGTTCTCAAATAGATGCACTACAAGCTAAAAAGAGGCAAGATGAAGAGTGTGCAGCAATGAGTGTTTTCTGCCCCAGGTGTAGAACTAAACATCCTCAACGAGAATTTCCATTGAATAATGTTTCATTTTGTCACTTTTGTACAGAATAACATCCAACTGATAATTGTCCATCATTGCCTGGGTTGCAAGCTGTATACAAGAGTGGAAACTTTGGTGAAACATCTAGGAGGCCTTGGAAACCTAGAGATCAACCATCGTATCAAGATTCATCACAAATTCCACCCTTTTACTATCCTTATCAACCTCCTCGACAATGGAACACTTCAGGTTGGCATAATTGGCCACCACAGTACCCTCCTTAGAATGCCCAATAGCAGCAATGGCCACATGTATGGAGAGGACAAGCTTATGCTCAAAGACCTCCTCCTATGCCTAACTATCCTTACCCACCTAATATTCAACAACTATTTCCTGGATTTGTACCTCCTTCACTACCCCCTATCCCAAATCAACCTCACCATTTCCAGAATACGAATCCTCCAAGACCCACAATATTACCAGCACAATCGATACCAAATCCTAACAACAAGCCAACCCAAGCTCTTAATAGCATTGGGTTGTTACCTCTTCCATCATATGTCATTTTGACCACACCAATACATGAGATTCAACTGCGGCCTGGAAGAGTTCTACCAGATCATCCGAAGTCATTAGTTGTTATCCAAGAAGAGAATGAAGAATACATACCTAGAGAAGTTTTGAATGATGCCATTCTTGAACATGTGGTTATTCCTAAATATTCAACACACAACCATCCACATAAAGAAGTAATTACGGGAAAAAAGTCACCCCCATTTCCGGAGCGTCTGGTAATAGAAAAACTTGTAACTTATCCAAAGTACGATATCATTAATGAATTGAAAAATATTTGTATTAAGATCCATTTATTACAAGCCATTAAGGATATCCCAATCTATAGTAAAGTGATAAAGGAACTCTGTCTTAAGAGACCAGGTAGGAAATAGAAAGACCTTCCGACAATTCATGTAATAAGTGAAATGTCAGATTACATAGCCGACCCACCTAGAATCCCAAAGTATTCAAATCCAGGAAATCCTGTGGTGACTGTTATCATTAATAACATCGCTATAGGAAACACACTTATTGATCTAGGAGCCGCTATTAACCTGATGACTACCACAGTTTTAGAAACTCTCAATTTAGGACAATTCCTCCGCCCTACCCCAACAATGCTAGAATTAGCAGATCGCACGATGGTGCAGCCTGCTGGGATCTTAGATGACATCACTAATCAGTAACATCATGGGAATATCCCATGGAATTCATGGTCATTGAATCAAAATACCCTTCCAAAGGTCACCCCATTGTTATAGGAAGACCTTGGTTGGCTACCGCCAATGCATTTATAAGATGTAGGGATGGAGAGATTGTTATCTCTGATGAGTTATCTACAGTAAAATTATCTTTATACCCACCAGCACAGTCGGTAATTGAAAACCTATTTTGGTTAGATTGTACTTTCGGGGATGAGAACTTGGAAGAACTTTCCCTTGTTAGTGATTTCTCCTGGGCACTTCAAGAACAAAATACCGAGAATGTGTTAAATCAATTTATCTCTTCCACAACATGTATAGACTTTCCTCAGTCTTTTTCCCAACTTGACAAGATCTTTGGAGATGAATTCCAAGAAAACATGAGCCTCTCAACATTTACAAGTACACCATGTGTCTTCGCAATCAAAGAACATCTAAGATCCTATATTATACCATGTGAGGTTAGTTCTGAAAAATTTCTACATATAAATGCAGGTTTAGATGAGAGTCAACAAAAACAATTACTAAAAGTTCTCAAGAGTCAAACTAGAGCATTTGCATGGGAATATACTGATATGAAGGGTATACACCTAGTCACCTGTATTCACCACATTTACATAGACTCAAACATACCTCTTGTCAGGTAGCCCTAGAGAAGAATGAATCCATCCCTAAAGGATATAGTAAAAGATGAATTCCAAAAACTCTTTAATGCTGGATTCATCTACCCAATTTCTAACAGTAAATGAGTATCTCCTCTGGTGGTAGTTCCAAAGAAAGTCACAGGGAAATGGCATATCTGTGTTGAATTTCGAGAATTAAACAAGGCCAATCTTAAGGACTACTTCCCCTTGCCTTTCATTGACCAGATGTTAGATACTTTATGAGGGAAGCAATACTTTTCTTTCCTTGATGGGTATAGTGGATACAAACAAATATTAACAACACCTGAGGATCAAGACAATACAACCTTTACTTATTCTTGGGGGACATATGCCTATCGAGTGTTACCATTTGGCCTTTGTAATGCACCTACTACTTTCCAGTGTGCAGTTCTAGGAATCTTTGTTGACCTTATACATGATTGTGTAGAAGTTTATATGGATGATTTTACAGTTTATGGCAATACCTTCCAAGAAGCCCTTGATAACCTCAAAATAGTTCTTATTCGGTGCCAAGAAACTAACTTAGCCCTTAGTCATGAAAAATGTAATATGTTACTAACCGAGGGCATAGTTCTGGGGCATCATGTCTCTCTTCAAGGTATCAAGGTGGATCCTGCCAAGATAGAAATAATTGTTAATATTCCTCCTCCAAAAACTTCGAAGTAAGTAAGAAGCTTTCTTGGCCATGCGGGCTATTATAGACTTTTTATTGAAAATTTCACTAAGATAGCCACACCTATGTTCAAACTACTCATGAAAGACACATAATTCCAATGGACTGAACCTTGTGAACAGGCCTCCGAAACTTTGAAGGAAAAGCTATCAGTGGCATCAATACTTAGGGGCCCCAATTGGTCCCTTCCTTTCATATATGCACTGATGCTTCTGATATAGCTATAGCAGCAGTCTTAGGTAAAAAAGGGGGACAAATATCACATGCCATCTATTTCGCTAGTAAAAGTTTGACTCCTGCAGAATTGAAATACACTGTTACTGAAAAAGAGTTTCTGGCAGTAGTCTATTCTATCAACAAATTTTGTCATTGTATCACAGGATATGAAATTTTCATACATACTGATCACACTGCCATCATATTTTTTATGAATAAACCAATCACCAATGGTAGGGCGACTCAGTGGCTTCTTTTGTTACAAGAATTTAACATTACTATTGTTGATTGTCCCGGTTGAGAGAATGTAGTACCTGACTTTATCTCTCGAATTCAAATTGATGATAATGCCAGCCCTGTCGGTGATAGCTTCCCAGATGAACATTTGTTCATTGTATCTATTTGAACTCCATGGTTTGCAGATATAGCCAATTATTTAGCAACTAGAAAGCTACCCAACCATCTCTCCCCACCTAAGAAACATAGGATCATAGTTCAAATCTCTAATTATTCTTAGGTAGATAATGATCTCTTTCGTACTAGTCCTGATCTTATTATTAGACGATGTGTACTAGAGTATTAGATGGTAGAGATCCTGCATGCATGTCATGGTGGACCTTGCGATGGGCATTTTTCTGATAAGAGAAAAACATACAAAGTTTTGCACTCTGGGTATTATTGGCCAAGCATCTTCAAAAATGCTGCCAAATATGTCAAGGGATGTGACAATTGCCAAAGAATGGGTAGACCTATGCCATCCGATGAGATGCCCTTACAACCCCAAGTTATGATTGAACCTTTTGAAAAATGGGCTCTAGATTTCATTCGGCCAATTTCCCCTATGTCTCGCAAGAAGAAGTATATCCTAGTTTGTACAAATTATGTCACCAAGTGGGTAGAAGCTAAAGCTTTATTACGAGCCACAGATAAATCAGTGGTAGATTTTATACATGAAGAAATATTTACCCGATTCGGTGTACCTAGGGAAATTGCAACTGATCAAGGATCTCGGTTTACCTCCAAATTAATGAAAGAGATTACTGACAAATATGGTATTAGACATTGTAAATATTCACCATATCATCTGCAAGCCAATGGTCAGGTAGAATCCACCAACAAAGTATTAGAAGCCATCCTGACTAAGACTATCCAGTTACACCACAAAGACTGGGCAGATAGGCTCCCAGAAGCCTTGTGGGCTTATATAATAACTTGAAGGAACACCACTGGCCACACACTTTATGAACTCGTTTATGGTAAACAATTTCTTCTACCTATTGAATTTCAAGTCAAAACCTTTCGTATGGCTGCACAATTAGGGATGAATTTAGAAGAAGCACAGAGACAACGAATCCTGCAAATAAATGAATTAGATGAGATTAGGAAAGATGCTATTGAATGCACAATCTTAATACAGAACCAACGAAAAAAATGGCATGATAGATACATTAAACAAAAACAATTCAAAACTGGAGACTGGGCATTACTTTTTTATTCAAGATATAAAATCTTTAAAGGTAAATTAACTACTCATTGGATGGGTCCATATTAAATTGTTACAGCCTTCGATAATGGATCCGTTAAAATTAAGACAATAGATGACTCTCAAATTTCCTTTGTTGTAAATGGACATAGACTTAGACTTTATCATCAACCGATATCTAAACAAGATTTTGTGCAGAATGCCTTACAACGGGAGGAAATGGAGCTAGTAGAAGAGGAAGTCATTCCTCCTCCTCCTGGTTCTTGAATTATTTTGGGTTATCTTCCTTTGTATATATGTAAATATGTTTTTTTTTTTCAACAATAAGAGTCATTTCTAACAATTGATTGCATTTTTTTCAAGAAATTTACTATGATCAACTTATAAAATTTTGTCAATTAAAACAAGAAGACTCTTTTCCCCTTTTTATTTTTTTCCTAAAACTTTATATAAATTTATTTGTACATATGTTTTTGTTTTGAATAAATGTGAATCATCTAATAAATGGTTTTGCATCTTAATTACAAGAACCTCATCCTTATAATCAGCTCATGCAACAACATTTAAATAGAGAAGTGCTATAAAAACTTCATAATACATCCTAACTGCTTCTCTTTCAATTCTTGTTGGAAGTTGAAAATTTATAGTGAAAAGATAAAATGTTCTTTATATCATTTTCAAACCACTTTCTTCTATGATTCTGCATATGGTATTTTATTCAGACATGCACATTTCTAATTTATCATTAGAATAGTTGCTTAAAGACCTACTTTAATTACTATGATCTCCAAAAAGCTCTATCTTACACCTATGGATCATTGGCTCATCCTAGACTCATTATCAAAACTTGTCTCTTAAAGCATTTTTAAAAGGTAGCTCAAAAGTGAAGGATATTTCTATTTTGTGGGGAAGATTACTGATCTTTTATGAATAAGATAGACTGAGAAGTCAAAGAACAACTTTAGGTCATTATCTTTTGACATGATCTATAATTTAGGCCATTATAAATAAAGTTACTCATAAGGTTTGTTCTAAATTTTTGAATTATGTGTTTAGCAGGCTTAGCACACTCTAGTGCCAACCGGCTTCCTTACAAAAAATATATATGTATCATTATACGAGGAAAACTCGTCGGGGTACTGAACAGGTTCGCTGGAAGTGGGTCCATGCTAAGTAAAATATTAAACAAGGAAGCTCGGTAAATGCAAGTAAACCCATCGGGGTATTGAACAGGATCACTGGAAGAGGGCTATGCTTGCATGGTACCAAGATAAACTCGTCGAGGTACTGAACAGGCCTGCTGGCAGTGGGTCAATATCGGGTAAAAGAGGTTTGGTTAATGCATCGCTATGCACATGGATCATAAAAACCTAAGTATACAAACATATGTTTAGGCCAATTATTTATACTATCATTAGAGAATGGCTGTAAGTTGGACTTGGACCTTGTCATCTAACTCAAACAATACCTAGGATATGACTATCCTAGAAATGGGACCCATAACTATATAAATCTCACAAACTCTAGGGTGAACCTTATCTATATTCTTGGGATGACAAGAGATCTTTACAATGAGTCATGGATGACTAGTTTTCCTTTGGCATTTTTCACATCAATTATACCATCATTCTTCATATGGTCTTCTTAAGCATTGTTGTATTCTTTTTTATGAATGTACATATCTGAATCATCTACGTTTATTAGTTAATATTTCATTTTCTTACGAAAATTATCACAGCATTTTAGAAGCTATCGGCAAAAATTTTAGTTGAAAATATTTGAATATTAATGAATTTCTCTTTGATGGCTTGAGGACACGCCATATTTTTGGTTTGGGGGAGGATTAGAACTGTTTTTACCTTCTGAATATTTATGAAAGAAAAGTTTGTTTATTTCTAATAAAATGATAGGTGTTCTCATGTTAATGCAAAAAGCAGAGGGAAGATTGTTCTGATCAATGACAAATAAACGGAGAACATGACCTAAAGTTCCAGAAAAGAAAAGTTATAGCATCTTTTGTGCACTAACAGCCTCAGAAATTACCTACAAAATCAGCTTCAGTCAACATCAGTAAGCAGATCTTGTACAGACAAAAGTCTGTATGAAGGGTTTAATGACAGGTCGAATGCCGATCCAAATGAGGCGATGAACGATTCAAATGTATAACAATCTGAATGAAACCATAGCTTATAATGGCTTTATTAAACATGCCAAGGTATCCAAATTTGAATATTATTGATAAATCTAATGGGATAATTATGTCAGGAATCAATCAAATGTCAATTTCACACGTGGTCTCATTCCCTTACCATTTCTCCTCCAATAAACGAATGGATTATGCATCATTGCGATCTTCATAATCATTGCATGACCGCCTCCATTAATTATCCTACTGTACGATATGCCATCATATTAATCAAATCATCATCTCTCACGTGTAATCCATATCTATAATCTCATTTCGAGAATTACATTCAGCTTGTCCAAAGTTTGACTTTGGATAGGGTTGAATACATCATAACCACACGTATTCTCTAACTCACACATCTATATGTTGGCACTCAATTCAAGATATTTCATAAGCGTGATCTCTCAAGCATGCTAAGTCCTCGCATATGATCATTCAACCATTCAAACGGACTTCAATTTAAACTAACGACTGCATGAATTTCGCTCCATGATGTTCGCTTTCCATCTTTTCTGTTAAGCCACGCCTCCTGCATCTCTTGCATCCCCTATACCTATCTGCATCCCTTGACCTCTGTCTAGTTATGCCAATCCATCATGAACCTAGAAGTTACCAGGATTTACTTTGCATCCTCGAGTTCAAAGAATGCTGTGAGGTATTCCTTTGAGCCGGATGGGGTCTGTTTCTACGCCTTCTCCAAGGCCACGACCACGAAATTTCACTGCTGTTCACTAAAGGATTCGATGGCAAGACGACCAAAGTTGGCCATCTCACTTTTTCTGTGACGGAAGAATCTATCGCATTAGCCACGAAGCTTCCTAGGGAAGGAACCGGTTGGCATAAACATCTCCTCCTTCCACGGAAGGCTCATGAATTTGCTTTGAAGGCCGAATATCAACATGTTGCTGGAACAAAAGGATTCCAGCAGGAATGGGTCAATTCGGAATACCTAGATCCCTTGACTGTCATCATCCATCTGATCACTTGTGAGGGTAAGTTTACTGTTTTTAAAGTCTGCCATTTTAGATTGCTAGCACATTTTGTTAACAATTAGACCCTCAATTTTTCATTCTATTTCCTGAAAAGTTTAGAGAAAATGTCAAGGTAGGTTAGGAAGAATATTGTTAATCCCTCTGGTAGCTTGTACCATCACTGTCTCATTAAAATATTGATCATTCACCAGTTGGAAAAGAGAGGGAAACCTGGGATCATTTTGTCTTTGAAATACTAAACCCTCATTTGATCGAGAAGCCTATTGCCAAACCCTCTGCTTCTCGAAAACACCATCATTTCCAAGCCAGTGTTAGTGAGCCTACCCAAGCCTCTATGCAAACAAAAAAAGACACCAAGCGTGTGCGGTTTGATGAGAATCCCTCAGGCGATGTGCACCTTGTCCAGTTATCGCCTTGTCCTGAGCTTGCCCTTGGTGACCCTACTTAGGAATCCCCACTCTTTTCAGTAACCACTAAATCCACGAAAAAAAATCGTGACCAGTCCATCGACCATTCTGTCATCCAGTCTGTCGTTCAGCCATCATGTTCAGATGACCATACCCATGAAACACCCCTCCTCACATTAGCCAATGTATCAGCTCGATTGTGTGAATCCCCTGTTGCTGGAAGTTCTCTTGCACATAATGAAGACAGAGTTTGTGAAGAACATACTGTTGAGCTTGAAACATTTGACAGACCAGAATCAAAACTATGTGGAAATAATATTTGAGCTTCATGAAGAAAACAAGGTACTACGCACACAAGTAAGAAGCACTGAATGCTTAGTTCATGCCAAAATAGCGTTCCATACTACTCTCCGGATGAAGTATGACACCTTGAAGGACCAGTTTAGGAAGTTCCAAAAGCTTAAAGCTAAAACCACTTCCTCTTCTAAGTCAAAGGCAGCTGCTACCACAGCTCAGCCTTCTTCCTGAACTTCTCTGTTTTGCTCAGTGGGACCTGGCATATGTCCGGTTTGGGGGAATGTTGGTGTCCATTTTGTCGCCATTTTCGATCATCGAATATACTCTGAGTGGCATTATTTTCACTATTTTGGTATAATAAATCACTCTTCTTGCCATTCAGAGCATTAATCAGACCCGGGTATGATCATATTTCCATATCACGTGAATCTTGGATAAACATAATTATTTTCATGGTTTAATTAATATTAATTTAATGCTTTTCAACTTGCTTGGCAAATAGATCTTGGCTTACAGGTTATGGGCTTCAAACGGATCGCCATTCAAACTTGTGTTCACGTTGCAAATGTCCATTTGCATCCAGTCCATCGTTTAGCTCTTCGTTCAGCCCGCAAGATCCTTGGTTGGCATATTCCTGGCCATTAAAGACAGAAACATAAACATGGGTTATGTTAGCAACGTGGTGGTTGTGGTTGGTGAGCCCCTATTCTAGAAGATTCACCTCCCTACCTGCCAAGCTTGACAGCACATTGTTTCCTCACATCAAAACTCTAGAAGATTCGCTTCTCCATCCATTCAGCTCGCCAGCACAAACTCATGCCCACGTCGACACTCTAGCAGCTCCATCTTTCCACGCTCGACTTTCCAGCACATGCTTCTGCCTGCAGTTGTTTGCATTGGGTAGGATCGATGCCGTGAAAGCAGGCAAGCGGCCTCTGTGCTATCGTGAATCACCATGCAGTCGTTTGAAAACCATAAAGACTCCTGTTTTTAGAGAGGTCGACCTTCTCTCCCATTGTAAACTTATAAATAAATGCCTCGTGTGGAGAAATGATGATCATCATGTAGCATAAGGAATATATAGAAGATAGCAGTAGTTTTTGCATAAGCACTATGTAATTTTCTCAGTTAATGGAAGCTCCTGAATTTTACTGTTTATGCTCTGCTATTGGTGACTAAGTTGATTTAGTTTCCATCTCTGATTGTTGGGAAGGGCCCCTCATCAACTGGAGGTTTTATTTATATTTTTCTGTATTTTCTTTCTGCAAATAGCTAGTTCATTTTCCAGTGTATGTAGTTAATTCTGTTTTCTTGTATATGTCATTTCCTTATTTTTCTGTAATTTGTATTTTGCTACTAACTTAATTTAGTTTTCCAGAATTGATAATGGTCGACCAAGCATAGTGTTTATAGTTTGTTTTTAGTCTTCTGCAATCAGATAGAGTTTAGTTAGTTGTTGTTTCAAGCTTAGTTATAAGTAGAATTAGTTCCATTAGTTTCTTTTTTGTAGCTGTAGGTTAAGTTTTATTGATATCTTAGTTTTGTTTGACTATGTTATAGAAGTAGTTCATCTTTTAAACAATGATTAGAATAGGTTACTTCCTGCTATCTTAGCTTCTCAACAGTCTTCTAACTGATTTCTTTTCACTGTAGGTACATTTGCACTCGCTACTTGACGTTAAGATCATCCAAACTGCTTCTTTCCTTAGTTTAAATCATTTTTGTCCATCTGTATTGTCATTTGGACAGTCATCCGGATCTTCATTCGGACTTTCATTCTTTCTGCATTGTTTTAATGCTTATTTTGAATCCAGTTTCTTAGGTTTTTGAACTGTAATCTTTCTTACTTTTAATTAGCATTCTTAACTATAATTAGGACCTTGTTTTATATTCCATAAAAGTTTTTAAGTTCATTGTAATTCTTAGTTTCCTTCCTTTACTTTGTTTTAACTGTTTTTCGAGTTATGTCTTTCATATTTGATTTACCAATATGTTGTTTTTTTTTTGAATTTATCAGTTAATTTATTCTTAGTATAGTTTATTCTATGTTCTTAAGATTTATTTCAGATTAGAGTTAATAATTTCATTCTCCAAGTATCTTTGTTTTGATAGCCTCTTTGTTAAGCATAGGATTAGTTTCCCATTCACACAGATAATGAAGATGTTAATGAAATAGAATTTGGTTCAGAAATAAACATCTTTATCAAGTTTTCTACTTGCTTTTACATAAATATCTTTATCAAGTTTTCTACTTGCTTCCAAATCAAATTCAGAAGTAAATATCTTTATTAAGTTTTCTACTTATTTCCAGATTTCATTAATTTCATATCATTTTGCTTATGGATAGAAGATAGATCATAATGTTCAAAGTTAATTGTAATTGGTCTATTTGTAGTTTACATCTCTTTGTAGAAATTAGATTAGATTTACTCCCATTTTGTTTTGCTATTACATTTGAAAGTCATTATGATACATTCACCCCAGTTCCTATTACATTTGACGTACGACATCAAGGAGAATGGAATTAGATACTTTAGTGTAGTCTTCAAGTATTACTGGAATAGTTGTTGAATTCATTAAATAGTTTGTAGTCTTGCTTTGAATTAATATAGTTTTCTGTTTATGCAATTTATCGTCAAATTGAGTCATTTCATAGATAGGTCTCTAAATTTATTTACAGTTGTTTCTAATTCCTAGCTTAGAATCTGAAGAATTGATTAAGTAGTTTCCATCTTTATAAAAGGTAGTTTGTTTTTTTATCAGTATTTGTTTTTATCTTTTCCATTATTTAATCATAGAGTAGAGTAGTATGACTTGATACTATTCTGATCTGTTGGTTTAGCTAGACTTCGTTAGTTCATTTGTTTGTCTTTCTGATGTTTGACTCGG
Organism: Larix kaempferi; assembly: GCA_027924585.1. Classification (NCBI taxonomy): domain Eukaryota; kingdom Viridiplantae; phylum Streptophyta; class Pinopsida; order Pinales; family Pinaceae; genus Larix; species Larix kaempferi. The sequence continues at coordinate 12,506,880 of BSBM01000792.1, forward strand.
TTTTTCATTTGAAAGATCTTTCGATATTTTCTTTATTAAATATTTCTAAGGTCTGACAAGCCAAAATCTTAGGTACCATTCTATCTCAGCATATACTTTGCTACAACTCTAAGAATACCAACCCTGGTCGATAATTAAATATTAGGTGATTTCTTTGAGATAGCTCACACATCCAACACTGGGAAGAACCACTTATCTCTGCAAACAAAACTTCAGTTAAAGAAAGTAAGTCAGCGAACTGATTTTCAACCTGAATTTTTAGAAAATTTTTATACAAGGATAGTCGAAGAGCAGAATTAAACATAAGATTGATATACTCCCATCCATGATCAATTTAAAGATAATGCAAATATGATAAGGAGATTTAAGAAACAACAGGAACCTTTTACCATTATGTAATCATAGGAAGACAACTTTTAGATGAACCTGGGGGTAAGCTTAAAACTACTCATGGATGTCCAAATTACATACCACCTTGATTGATTATATACAAATAGTTCTGTTGGCAATATACACCTTTTTTTTATATCCTCTCTTTTCTTTTTCTTTTTTATTTATCTTTTCTTTTGAAACAAAATGGAAAGTTGTACATAAGACCTTGTTGATATAAGACCACTTGCCTGACTTGGTAATCAGTTATTAGCAGTTCCATTCACAAACCTGATCTGGAAATTGATCAAGCTAGATCAGTAATGATAATTTCAGTCCAAAATCAACCAATGATCATGGTAGGGATGGCTTGTGATAAGACCCCCCTGTCCTCATATACAACAAGTATCTTATAAAGAAAAATAAGGATTTATTAAAGTGTAAATTACAAGACACTACCATGGCTTGGTAACCACATGACATCAATGTTACTCACCAGTGCTTTGTAGATCATGAATGGACCAACCTGTAATAGGATCTTCCACCTTTCAGCAAAAACTGAAAGTGATCTTCCAAGTTTGGTGGCTTGATGTGAAGATGTCATTCCACTAAACACCTATGAACCTAATGGAATGGCTTATGATAAGACCCCCCTTCTTGTAATCTACAATTATTAAGAAAATTGTTATCAAGGTGACTATAATAGGACCCATAGGAGATAAAGCTGATCAGGTTATTATGATATGTTGCTTTGGCAATGAGACATAAGATAAGAAACACCAGTCATTCCCCATACCTCAATTAAACAAATAAAACATGTATAAGATAATGACCGAGGTGGAAAGGTATCAATCAAAGCTCTGCAATTATTGACTATCTATTCTTTGTAAAACAAATTCTGACATAGGTTGAGAAAAGCCGAGACTGACAGAGCATTCTAAAACTTCAGTTGAAATTATCCTTAAGACAAGTTGACCATCAACCATTACCAAATGTCTGGAGTTTATTAAAAGAAAACCAATCAAAACAAAGAAAATTCAAAACACACCAAATTTATGTACAAAGTGCATCAAATTGTTCAAACAAAGTACTTCTTGAGTAGTGAAACATTCACTGGATAAGTGTCAATGACTCCCTCTAGTGTCTGCAACCAAACAGTACTAGGACCAATATTTTATGTAACAATGAAAGGTCCTAGCCAAAGGCGCTGGAATTTGGTATATTCATTTTTATCCTTATGTTGATTATCCCATCTCAGTACCAAATCTCCTACTAAAAACCCTCTGTCAGAAGAGGATTTCTCATCAAACCACCTTTTAACCATCTGTTGATGTTGATATAACTTGTTTTTAGCCTTTTCTCTATCTTCCTCCAGCTTAAGCAAGGTATCAATTCTTTGCTGAAGAGGTGAGGAATCATCTTCTTGAATGTATTAGGCTAGTTGTAATGAAGGAATGGTAAGGTTAGATGGGAGGATGGCTTCCTTTCCATAAACCAGATAGTAGGGAGAGTTTCCAATAGCTGCCTTTGGGGTAATTCGATCTACCCAAAGAGCATTATAAAGCTGGGTATGCCAATCTTTGTGATGAGAGGCTACAGTATTCTTCAAAATGTTTATCAAGTTCTTGTTAGAAGATTCAGCAAGCCCATTACCCTGTGGATAATAATTGGCAGAAAATTTTAGTTTGATCCCTTTTTCAAGGGCATAATATCTCAAATCGATCGAGGAAAAGTAGGATGCATTGTCAAAGACAAGATACTCAGGAGCACCAAACCTTGTAACTATCTGGCTGTCGAGGAAGGAAACCACTTGGTTCGTGTTACATTGCCTAAGAGGGACTACCTCTACCCATCGGGTAAAGTAGTCAGTTGCTGTAAAGATATACCTATGTTGCAGGGAGGAAACAGGGTTAATTGGTCCAACAAAATCCAGTCCCCATTGCTGAAATGGAAACTGAACTGTCACTGGCTACAGAGGAAAAGCAGGTTTTTTAAATTTCCCTGTACACTTCTGACATGGTTCACACCTTCTAACATAGGCATAGGCATCTTTAAATAGAGTAGGCCAGTAATATCCTGCTCTGAGAATCTTGTGAGCTGTGGGTTCACCTGAAAAATGGCCTCTAGCAGGTCCTGCATGAAATTGTAAAAGAATGTCATCAGTTTCATTCTTCTCCAAACATCTAAGGAAAACCCCTGTTCGGATATCCACATCATCTTTTTCAGGATCTTGCATGCAATTAGGGTTTGCATGCACTTTGCATGCATCCCAGTCACCAGGTTGATGCCTCCATCACCTTAGCCACCTTATTCTAGCACCCGAGAGCCACTTACTTCAGAGTTTTAGCCCTACTAGTCAGGAAGGCGCCCTCTTCTCACCTATTGCCAGAGAAGGGTGCACTTCTTCACCTACCACTGTAGTTCCACTTCAGTTACACTCAGTTAGCTCCGATTCTCCCTGATTTGAGGCTAGTTTCACTCCCGACTGACTGTTTCACTTCCGTTGGACCTCCAGATTGACTAGATGACTTGTTCTGACTTCAGTTAGACTCCCATGCACCCTCCACTGAGCCCACTTCTCTATATTAGTGCTACACACTTTAGTTACACATGTTACACTCAGTTAGACTCAGATTGACACCTGGATGACTGGTTCATTAGATCTGCTGTGATTGATTTACTTGTTCATTAGATCTGCTGTGACTAATTTTACATGGTATCAGAGCCATTGCAAGGACAAGATCTCTTTTCTACAGGTGTTTCTACAAGAGGATTTGAGTGAATTTGCTCAAAAATTACAAAAAGTTTTGGCATGAAAGATCTCAAGGGCATTCGCTCCCGTGCATGCAAAGATTGAAAATACTTCCAATACCACTCCAGAAGCTTGAGTTTCGACATAATTCCTGGATCTGATAAATTGGACCCATTCAACATTGTTTGATCTCCAATCCCATGTGTGATGCAACTCTAAAAGGGTGGATTGTTCGACCTCATTGTTCTTGGTTTATTGTGATTTGCAGGTTATTGTCTCCATCATTTGCATTCACTACTCTTCCCTTGCAAGCTTCTCTACAACAGTGTGCACTCACTCCTAGCAATGGAATACTCTTCTTCAAAGCCTATCCTCACCCCATTCAATTATTTTGATTAGAAAGATGATATGGAGATCATATTACGTTCAAAAGGTTACTACCGAGTCACTCTTGGTCTTGAATTGGAGCCAAACAACTTGTCAGATAGAACCAAACACTACAACAAGCTTGATGAAGCTTATGGTCTTCTTTGTCTCTCCATCTCCAAAGATCTTCACTTCCATCTCAGCAGATTGAAGACTCCAAAATCTATATGGGAGCAACTTGAAACACTATTTGGCAAGCAAGACGAGCTTAGGGCTTTTCAATTAGAGAATGAATTGATTGCCCTTAGTCCTGAGAATTTCGAGACCATTAATGAATTCTTCACAAAATTCAAGAACTTGAACTTACAGTTGAAGAATAGTGGATTTATCAAAGAGGATAAACAATTGATCCTCTCCATTCTCAGCAAGCTTGGTAAAGATTATTTGGCATTTGTCTCTACTTTCAATTCCGGTCGGCTAACTACCCCGAATTGGAAGATGCCTTCATTGAGTCCGTCACAAAAGAGCATGACAAGTTGATTCAAATGGGGTCCATAAGCTCCAAATATTCAGCCCTATATGTTCAAGGACCCAAGATCTCGAATGGTAAAGGAAAGCAAAAGAAGGAGAAGCCCAAATTTGAGCCTCACAAGCAAAGAGAGAAAGGCAAACAGACGGATGCACCATCCAGTTCAAAGTTCAAGCAAAAGGGCAAAGAAGGTAACCAAAAATCTAAATGTACTTATTGCAACCGTGGCTTTCATCGCGAAAGTTCATGTATGAAGAAGACTATAGATCAAATGGCCCTCCTTTTGGAAAAGAACAACATAAATCTTCCTGACGGTGCAAGGAAGAAGGATAGGAATGATGATCATGAAAGAGGACAAGCACTCATGGCAACTATTTCGAAGCCCACTACTCTCTTGATAGATTCGGGTGCATCGAATCATATGGCTGCAAATATTGATTCTTTTTCTTCATTCAATCCAAACAGATCCATCCCCATCCATTTGGGAGATGACTCAAAAATTTCTTCAAAGGGCAAAGGTACGATTCATGTAGATCATGGAAGCTTTCAGAATGTTCTCTATGTGCCTTCCTTGGCTTCAAATATTCTATCTGTGTATCAAATGACACACATTGGTGAACCGAAGCAAGTTATATTCAGACCTAATACAGTTGAAATTTCTGATATCAAAAGTGGAAGACTTGTTGCAGTCGGAAAGGCAAACCACACTGCAAAATGCTATGAGTTTTCACACTTTATTCCGCTTCCAAATCCCACTGCTCTTCGCACACATGGTAATGAGGTTAGTAGGCTTTGGCATGAAATATTTGGGCATCTTAATTATAACTATTTGTTGCTTCTATCAAACAATTCCATGGTAGATGGTCTTCCACAACTCCGTTCCTTGAAGGAAATATGCACTGGTTGCATTATTGAGAAGCACCCCGAGCACAGATTCGACTGCGGCAAAGCTAGCAGAGCTTCTACAGTTTTGGGGTTGATACATTCTGATATCAGTGGTCCACTACCCCATACGTCATTAAATGGTTCAAGGTATGTTTTGACATTTATTGATGATTTTTCCCACTTTACATGGGTATTCTTTCTAAAAAACAAGTCAGAAGTGCTTGGAAAATTCAAGGATTTTAAGGCTTATGTTGAGACCGCCACTGAGAGCAAGATCAAAGCTCTTAGATCTGATAATGGTGGAGAATATATCAAGGCTGAGTTGCTGCAAATTTGTGCCCAAAGCGGAATTCAGATCCAACATACAGTTCCCTACACACCCCAGCAGAATGGTGTAGCAGAAAGGAAAAATCGGTCACTGAAAGAGATGGCTACATGCATGATTGAATCAAAAGGTTTGGCTCCAAATATTTGGGATGAAGCAATCAATGTTGCTGCATACATATAGAACTGTGTTCCACATTCATCCGTGAAAGGTATGACTCCTTTTGAAGCATTCTTTGGTCACAAACCGGATGTGTCAAATTTGAGAGTTTTTGGCTCTACTGCATGGGCTAGAATTCCTTCCAAGAAGAGACAAGCTTTGGATCCAGAAAGTATTGAGTGCACACTGAGAGGATATGGGAAAGAATCAAAAGCATATAAAATCATGGATATCAGATCTAAAAATATATTCATAGAGCGTAGTGTACAATTTGAAGAACCGCTTTAAGAATTGCAACTAGTTGAGGAAGAGACTACCGATTCACCGCCTTCACCAGAAGAAGATCCGTGCAGCGATAATGAAGGTATGAGTTCTGATATTTCTGATATTTTAGTAGCACATGATGATCATGACATATCAGGTTCGGAATCCAACCATTATGATCCTCCTCAGTTACCAAAGTGGGCCCAAAACACTCTTCAATCTGCTGGTTCGAACCTTGGAAATCCTACTGATTCGAGACGAATAAGATCAAACTTTCAAAGAGCAGGTATGGCTATTTCTATTGTTGATCCATTAATTCCTGAGATTTGTTATTTGATGGCTGGTTCAGATCCCAAATCATACTATTTTGCCCACTGAGATCCGAGATGGAAAAGTTCCATGGATGAAGAGTACAGTTCTCTTCAAAAGAACAATACATGGGAGCTAGTTTCTCTTCCACCTGGAAGAAAATTAGTGAAGTGTAAATGGGTCTACTGCACGAAAGTTGATGTTGATGGCTCTATCAGCAAATACAAAGCAAGGTTGGTGGAAAAAGGTTTCTCCCAAGTCCAAGGAGTGGACTACACTCAGACCTTTGCACCAGTTGCAAAGATGGATTCCATCGGCCTTGTTTTGGCTATTTCAGCATCCAAACACTAGGAAGTGCACCAATGGGATGTGAAGAGTGCATTTCTACATGGATACCTTGATGAAGAGGTATATATATAGCATCCAGAGGACTACACATCAGATCCATCATTAGTTTGCAGATTGAAGAAATCTTTGTATGTGTTAAAACAGGCCCCAAGAGCTTGGTACGCAAAGATGGACTCCTTCCTTCTTTCTCAGAATTTCCAAAGATGAAAATATGATCCGAATGTGTATCTTTAGCGAGTTAAAGGTAATTTTTTGGTTATTGTACTTTATGTTGATGATGTTCTCATTACTGGTAGCACTCTTACTTCAATAAACAAGCTAAAAACTGCCTTAAATCTAGCTTTTGACATGAGCGATTTGGGCTTGCTGAGTCACTTTTTAGGCTTGGAGATAGCTCAAAATTTTGATGGGATCACTATATCTCAGAAAAAGTATGCTTCCAACCTATTATTGAAGTTTAATATGGCTGAATGTAAGGCAGCCCGATTCCCATTCCTCCCAGGAATCAGTCTTGAGGAGGGAGATTCTACACCGCTTGCAGATTGCAGTATGTATCGACAGTTGATTGGTTCACTACTTTATTTGACACACTCAAGGCCTGATATTTCATATGCCGTGAGTGTCGTGTCAAGATATATGCAGCAGTCACATGAGCTTCATTGGAGAGCAGCCAAGCAGATCTTGCAGTATGTGCAAGGTACGAGACAGTTTGGTATACATTATGCTGCAGATTCTGAGCTTGATTTCATTGGTTTTACTGATTCAGATTGGGCAGGTGATAGCATTGATCGGAATTCCACTTCCGGTTATGTTTTCATGATTTTTCATGGTGCTATTTGCTGTTCCAGCAAAAATCAGGAAGCCATTGCACTTTCTTCAGCAGAGGCAGAGTATCGAGGGGCAGTCAATGCCTGCATTCAGGCAGTTTGGTTGCAGGGTATTCTTTTCGAGTTTGGTTTTGGTGGCACTACTTCGACTGTCCTATTTTGTGACAATAAAAGTGCTATCAAGATCTCCATAGATCCAGTTCAGCGACAGAGGACCAAACACATTGAGATTCATATGCATTACATTCGACAGTTGGTGCATGATCGCACCATCATTTGCAATATTGCCCTAATGATGAGCAAATTGCAGACATCTTCACCAAGAGCTTCACTGAGAAGAAGTTCTCTTACCTCTGTTCACTGTTGGGGGTGAGTTCCATCATGGTGGAGACAGACTGATCCATTATTATGCTTTAGCTTGAGGGGGGGCTTTCTTCCCACTAGGTTTTCTCTCTTTCCTCACTTAGTTTATTTTTAGCACTTTTTTGGATTATTGTATTGGGGTGACATTTGGTCTTAGTTACCAGGGCCCCACATTCTTTTTTGCACATCATAGTCTAGCTTGAGGGGGGGTGTCGGATATCCACATCATCTTTTTCAGGATCTTGCATGCAATTAGGGTTTGCATGCAAATTCTAGGGTTTGCATGCATCCCAGTCACCAGGTTGATGCCTTCAGCACCTTAGCCACCTTATTCTAGCACCCGGGAGCCACTTACTTCAGAGTTTTAGCCCTCTTAGTCAGGAAGGTGCCCTCTTCTCACCTACTGCCAGAGAAGGGTGCACTTCTTCACCTACCACTGCAGTTCCACTTCAGTTACACTCAGTTAGCTCCAATTCTCCTTGATTTGAGGCTAGTTTCACTCCCGACTGACTGTTTCACTTCCGTTGGACCTCCAGATTGACTAGATGACTTGCTCTGACTTCAGTTAGCCTCCCATGCGCCCTCCACTAAGCCCACTTCCCTATATCAGTGCTACACACTTCAGTTACACATGTTACACTCATTTAGAATCAGATTGACACCTGGATGACTGGTTCTTATGCATTGATGACCACTACTGATTGATGATTATGACTCCTAGTTGGAGTCAAGCTACTCCATTCAGTGATTCAAATGACCTCCTTAGGCAGTTCGAATTGCTCAGTGATTGTTACTGTATTCTATTCTAATCATTCACCCTTACTAGGATATTGAGCACTGTGCATGTTTTACACAGTTTTACACCATATTTTCTATGTTCATCTGTTGTGATTGATTTACTTGTTCATTAGATCTGCTGTGACTAATTTTACAACCCCATCTTAATTTTTTCTAAACAAAACTCCACCAATAAATTGATAAGGAGCAACCTTTAATCTTAAAGCTCTACGCTTTTTGAAGTCAATGGTTTCAAGTGCAAACCCATGGTTTAGAAAAAACTTAATATGATCATACCATTCACATATTGTAGTATATATGGCATTAACAGAACCTGTAGAAACATTCTTCTCCTGCTCCCATTCAGTCTGTTGCTATACAGGATCATTTGACTGAGCAGTAAGCAGGCACAAACCTTGTCCTTTTACAATCTTCACTGGCTTGATTTCCAGGTTGTATTCCTACAAAGCAATCATCCAATGGGATCTTTTCTCGCCTAATTCTTTCTAGACCAGCACATTTCTAATGGCAATATAAGGTACGATAACCTTAGAGCGAGATTTCAATAAGTATGGTCTGTAATGTTTCACAGACTTGTAGACAACATAAGCCTGTTCGTCGATTTGAGAGTAGTTAAGTTCTGCTCCATTAAATGTTGAGCTCATGAACGAAATTGGAATCTCAGCATCATTATCATGCTTATGTGTTAATATAGTTGCATAAGAAAAATCAGTAGCGAAAGTATATAGAATAAAATCCTTGTTAAAATCGGGGGACATTAGAGCAGGAGATTCTGCAATTGCCCTTCGAATTTCAGCAAATGCATCTTTTTGTTCCTAAGACTAGCTAAACTATACATCTTTTTTAACTAACTGTTGTAATGGCTTAACAATTTGTGCAAAATTTGGGACAAACCTACGTACAAAATTGATCTTGCTGAGGAATGATTACATGGCTTTGTGTGATCCAGGAAAACTGATCTTTGAAATAGCTTCAGTGCGTTCAGGATCAATAATCATACCTTCCTTAGAAACAATGAAATCTAGTAGCTTACCTTATGTTACTGCAAATATGGACTTCTTAGGGTTTAGCGAAATATCATACTTCCTGCAGCGTTCAAAAACTTGTTTGAGAGCAGATAGATGTTCATGTCATTTTTTTGAAAGATAGTGATATCATCTAAGTATACTACGACAGAATTATGCATTAAACCTTTGAAAGCTATATCCATAGCTCTCTGAAATGTGGCTCCTACATTTATCAGTCCAAAGGGAATTCACCTGTAGGCGAAGGTACCCCAAGGGATTCTGAAAGTTGTTTTCAGTTGGTCATTAGGGGCAACCATAACTTGGTTGTATCCCGAAAAAACATCTAGGAGAGAGAACATCTCTGACCCTGCTACCTTTTGTAGAATCTACTCCATGGGAGGAAAAGGGTAGTTATCCTTTTCGGAAGCTCTGTTCAAATTTCTAAAATCAACACACAGTCTAATTTCCCCATTCTTTTTTTGAATAGATACTAAGTTAGCTATCTATTGTGAGTGTCTAACAGGGAATATGATTCGGGATGTTAGTAACTTCTCAGGTTCTTTCTTTACAAAGGGTTCCAAACTAGGATGCATCTTCCTTAGTTTCTGTTGGTAAGGTTTCACTTCTGGCTTTATCGGTATGTTATGATGCATGATGCTAGTGTCAAAGGTTTTTAGTTTGTCATAGGTCCATGCAAAAACATCTTTGTACTCTTTACACAATCTGATGAAAGCTCTTCTTTCTTCGACAGAGCTGTCAACTCCAAGGTTGATAAATCGGGGATTTTGCTCAGTGCCAAGATTGACTGGCTCATAATTCAGAGAAGAACTCTCGGTCTTGTAGTTGGTCTTTTGTTTAAACTTATCTTGCAAGTCATAAAACTTCTCTAAGTTGATCACTGATTTTGGGATGATGTTGAAAGGATCATACAGGGATTCCTTATGCTCAGCTTCATTTATTGCAATGTCTTGAAAGGTATCATGGGCTGTGAGAAATTCTAGTATCTGTTGATCATCATCAAACACTTTCTAGTTTGTTACATTGTCAGGGATGGAAGGCCTGTACATAAGTTCTATTGAAAAGGTTTCAGGTGACAAGCCTTCTCATGGAATCAACCTAGATGTTGTGTTTTCCAAAAGGTCAGCATCACAGTTTTGTGACCTGGGGACTGACTTGATGTTGAATGCAGAGAATGAATTAGTGAGATCTCTTACCATTTTTTGATAATTAGTTAAACGAGGAGATAAACAATGTATCTTGTTTCTGACATGTTTAACTATAATTTCAAAATCTCCAAAACATTCTATCACTTGGACATCCATATCAATGGCTTTCTTGAGTCCCTTAACCAGAGCCTCATATTCATAAACATTATTAGTACAATCAAATTCATGTCTACAAGAAATCATGGTTTTAGTCCCTTTTGGATCAATAAGGACACAACTTGCACCAGTTCCATCCTTAGATTTGGAGCCATCAAAGAATAAAGTCCATGCAATAGGGTCTATCCTAAAATTTGTATTAACATTATAAACATTATGTACAATAGTTCCAGAGAATGGTACAATAGTAACATTGGCAATCTGTGATTCATTCTGCACATTCTCATCTTGTGAAGAATCAGCTGGTAAATCCCCAAAGAAGGTATCAAATGTGAAATGCTCAATATGTGAATTAAAGTAACAGGCAGGTTCACTTGAATCATTAAGGTCAATGACTATTTGCTTCATAAATGGTTCCCTACTAATCTTGATATTATTTGGTTGTGTATTGTAGGGTAACCACAAGTGAGACCAATCAATGGAGAAGTATCCCTTGAGCTTCTCTGACCAATCTCTTCTCAACCACATTCCATAGGCTTCAGGGATGTCACCTACAATGATATATATGGTCTGGTGGATCCGAGGATCAACAGATAATGTCAACAACACATTTCTTAATCTCCCCACTACTCTCACTTTAGACCTATCAAGCTAGACAATTTGAGTAGGGAAAGGTTCCCAAGTGGCATTTAATTTTCTACAGATAGACAGAGGCATAACATTGGAAGAGACACCTAAATCTATCATGCAATTGTGTACATTTCTATTGAAGATTTCAAAGGTAAGCAAGAAAGGAGGTGTTCTCTTGCTTCTAGGTTTTTGATCATCTGGTTTAGTAAAAGAGTCCAAGTTATTGTTTTGTGATTCCCTTGGTTGTTTGATTATCATACTTTTAGGTAGAGAATCCCTCATAGAAGGGATTTTCAGAAGTTCAAACAAAGAGATATTTGCTTTGACTCTATTCAAATCTCCAGCCAAACTGTACTCCATTTCAAGAATGACTGTATCCTTTTGAGGAATAGTTTTACTTTGTTGGGAGCTGCTATTGAAGATGAAGGTTCCTGAAAGGTTTTTCCTCTTGATCTAGTATTGTAAGGATGTTGAACATTGAACACTATCTCAGGTTCTTCTTCTTCTTCATTCATTGGGAGTTTAAAGAAATAGTTGACAGTATTAATCTATGGATCCTCTTCTTCATCTCCTCCTTCTGGTAACTGTGGATCTTGGTTTGTTTGCTCATCAGAGGGTTCGAAGACATTTTGTGATTCAGTGGCCAGAGCTTTGAAGATGGAATAAATCTCTTCAGATGTTATTCCTTCATTAGGATTAGGGGGTGGTGGATTTTGGGGGGGGTTGATAAGGTCTCCTAAAAGGTGGCATTGCAAAGCCTCTTTTATTATTTTGATTTTCATTGTTACTCTTTTTAAATCAACCATCTCATTTGACATTTTTTGGAGAAACTTCTTGATATCTGTCATTTCAAAGGCATCTTTGTTTTGGGTGGTGGGTTTGGGAGCATTATCAGTTTTCTTTCTAGATGTGGAAGGTTATTCTTCTAAAGCATCATGATTATCTTTGAGACAATAAATATCATTTTCAACCTAAATGAATTTAGCATAAGCCTCAAACAAGTTGTCTTTATGTGATCTTTTGACCCACATTGCAATAGGTACAGATAGGACTTTTTCATAATAGGAAACCAAAAGTTGTTTTGCAGGAAGGACAGTGGCATGGATTCTATTCTTTAGATAAGAAAATATCTGATTGTAGTCTTTGACTCTTTCTTTACCTCTCATTTTCATGGAAGATAATTCCAAGACTAAATCTTGTGGTGTTTTATCATCCCCAAACTTTTGGATAAATAGTTTTTCAAACTCACCCCAAGAAGTTATGGATTTGGCTTCTAAGGCAAAGTACCATGTGGATGCCTTTCCTTCAAATGTGTAAGGGAATAGTCTGCAAACCACATCTTCATGGACAACACTCCTAAGTATAATGGCATGCATAAAGTTTTGATATGATCTAATGCAGATGACTTATCATCTGTATTGAACTTAGGAAACAATTTCTCAGGGTTTTTAGGCAAGCTATGTTGATCCCCAAGTATGAATACTGCATCTTGGTCGAGCCAAGGTCTATTCTGGCCTTCTCCAGCCATAGGTTGTTCTTCCTCTTCTTTAGATGAAGAGCTAGAAGAGTGTTCACTTTCAGATGAGGAGGAGGATGATGAAGGAGGACTGGTGGTGGTCCACCAGTTCCAACATTAGATTGATCTTGTGGAGGTCCTTGAAAAAGTGAATCAAGATTATACTCAAGGGAACCTAGTTGATCAGCTGTCCCTTGATTCTCAGTGTTTTGGTCAGCTATCTGTTGACCTTCTTGGTTATTGGTCTGCGAGATGGTGTCTATATGAATTGTTGCCAGTCCTCTATTTCGTTGATCAATGATCATTTGCTCTAGTCTAGCAACACTATCATTAGATCTTTTCAGTATCTGTTCAAGTGTAAGGGGTCCTCTTGTAGGTGATATGATAAGGATATCCCTTCTATTTTCCTGCTCAACTGCAGGTGTGGTTGGAATTACAGTTGTTTGTGGCACTGTTTGTTGTTCAGATGTAGAAGCCTCTGATTGGCTACGAGTGACAACCGATGATGATCTTGCTAGAGGAGGTTTATGAGTATCATGTTTAGGCATATTATACTACTGGCCCTCCTTCTAGCGCCATTTTTTTAGGACTCGGGTGTGTAGGGTGTTGGACTGTGTTCCAAAGCTCTCAACAGAGGGGGAAAACCTAGACTGAAAGGCTTCAAAAGGTCCTACGCAAGGACAGTTCTATCCCCAGCATATTTGGAATAGTAATCTCCCACAGATATTCTGCCTCCTCTGGCACTCGATGAGTTGGTGAGTTTTGATCCTAAGGATCAGTTTTCCAATGAAGAAAAACAAAGTGTGTGAAATCTGTAAACACAAATCTGCTTAAATGAATCTAAACTAAGTTAGATCTACTCTAAGAAGGTGTTTTGATATAAGTGCAGGTCAGCTTGATATGGAAATAGATAAGCACATTCATCAATTAAACATAAATGTGAAAGAGATCAATGAATAAGCTACTCAAGTTACAATCAATCAATTAAAATTAACCAATGGCAAATTGAGGGTTATATGCATTCAAGATTTAACCTGTAACTGATATGTTAATTGAAAAATTAACATCAATTATAATTTACTGAGAAAACCATTTGCAAAAATCAATAATGTTTTAATTAAATAAATTCTTTCAAAACATCATGAGCACACAGATCATTACCTAAGATAAACCAGAACTATAGATCATTGTGCTTAATAAAATGCAAAAGGTTTAAACAACATTGATAAGCAATCTGGAGTTAAAATCAACATTCATCAAAGAAACTTGATCAATAGAAAAAAGAAGATCTGAAAATAACTTTACTGTATAATGAAAGTCTGTAAGAAATTACAAGCTTTGTATCAAACAAGGTATCTCTAGTCTCTCCTGTGGATTTTCTCCTCCAAATTCCATCATCCTTCTCAATGAGAAAACCACCCTTTAAATAAGGATTACAAAATAATACAACAGGAAATTCCCACAAAATAAGGATTACACAATTCGAATTGAAATAATGGTCAAGAAAATCTTGCGACTTGTCCCATATTCCTAACAACTCATCTATATTTGGAAATTTAGCTGACTTAAGGCCCAGCTAGGAATTACATGTGAATGTTTCCATTTCATCTTTAGCTAACTTATGCCAAATACAGATGAAAATGTGGATTTTTCCTTCCATACAGACCGGTTTTCCTAATTAATTGATCCACATCAGCGATTTTGACCTCCTCAAGGCACTGAATATTCTGCTTGGCTTCCTCACACCTGCGTTCAACTTTCTCAACCATCAACTTAGGCGGGCAAGCATCTTCAATGAGCTCCACGGTGGGGAATTGTAGAATTTGCATGATATTATCCACTGCATACCATCGCCTGCTACACATAGCCTGTGCTTTCTAAATAATGTATTCAACTGACTCATTAAGATCAAGGCAAGTTTTCAATGTAGCTCTAATTTTCTTGAACTGAAAACTGTTAAGAATGGGGATGTCATCTGGTATGTTCTTGATATACCCCTACCACTCGACAATGTTTTGATTTGACTTTGAAGCTTGCAGCCTTTTGGATTTTTGCCCTTCAAGGACAACAAACATCTTACCAAAAGTCACAAAAGTTTCCCTAATATCATCTAGGGTGTTAAACAATTTCTCCAGTAACTTATGATGTTATTCATTGACCTGAAGGGCCAAATCCTTAAGTTCCTGGGGTGAGAACTTAGAGAAATTAGAAGAGGCTGCACTTGCAGTTTCATCCTATGATTTCTTTTCCAACATCACTACCCTCTCTGCATTGGAAGAATTTTGAGCTTGTGCATCACAAAGTTCAGTCTGAAGAGAGGTGTTCCTTCGCTCCAAATATTCTAACCTTTCCCCCCATATCTTCCTGAGATCAACAACATAAACCCCATGTTCTTCTTTGGTCTTAACTAAATCTTATTCAAGATTTTTCAATTCTTCCTTCTTCTGATTAACCTCCCTATTCAGTACCTAAACTAAATAAAACTTTTGCACTAGCAAATGCCCCTAGGGCTGCAGCTATCTCAATTGCTTCTGCTTGGGGATCATTTGCTTGTTGATCCCATATTATTTGATTTGGAACAGGTGCCTCAAATCCACCTTGATCCTTGCTTCTCTTCTTACCCCTCTTTATCACTGCTTTATTTTCTTTAGTATAAAAAGAATTTCCAAGAGGAACCATAACATCATCTTCATACTCAGTCACCGGTTCTGTAGAAGTCAAAGTGAAAATCACTGTTGAGATTAATGAAGTTGTTTGAGTGTCAGCGGGACTAGGTATAGGCATGGTAACTTGAGGAGTAGTCAGAGGGGTAGATACAATCTGAGAAAACGATGAGACGAGAGTTGGAGAAGGGACTGAAGTAAAGGCTTTAAAGAGTGGAACATGATCATCATTAGTAGGTGATGATGAAGAAAGAAATGAGGATAGCTCATCAATGGTGGATGATGATATAGTAGATATAGGTAATTGCGGAGGGACATTTGAACACTGGATCTATGCAATACTAGATGGGGGAATGGAAAATGGGACTAAGATGTCTGAAAATGGAGTGGCTATCGAAGTCAATGTATGAAAAAGTTGTGATATAGAAAATGGAGGCATCGCCCCTAGGGATAAAACAGAAAGATCTTGAATAGATGACAATAAAAGTGTTGAAGTTGTAATGTCAAGAGCAGTAGTAACTTCCAATACATGTTGATCAGAAAAAGAGTGATCCATCTCAATAGTGTTTAACAAATCTGTAACTGCTTGTGAATCTTCAGTCACTGATACTGGAGGATGTGCTTCATCATCAATATCACTGTCAATGATATCAAAAGTGGGAACCTGTGATGTAGGGATCATGATTTTCTGTCTCTTAGCTGGGTTGGCCTCAGCTATTATTAGATCATCACATACCTGTGCAACTACAACGGTCACTTGAATATCCATAGTAAGCCTAGGGGGTTCAATTGTTTGAGTATCCAATACTGAATTGATCTGTGCTAACTCCTGTTTGAAATGATGAGAGGTTTGCAACAAGACTTTGACCTGTTCAACTATTTTTACCCGAGGAGGATTCTCCATGGAGGCTTTACCTTTATTCCCATCTGGATAAGTAAGCATTAGAGGGGAATTAGCCTGCTGGATCTCCTTTCCTTCTCTATCCCTTCTCATTTTATCAAGAAGGTTTAATTCCATTGTTTTGTAGCTCAAAACCTTAGTTTTAAGTTCTCTCTGATATTGCATAATCTGATGATGCTCTTCCATGCTCTTGGCCCTAGCCAAGACCTCAGAAAAGGTGTTCAATCCTTGGTAGATAGAATCATCTAGGACTTTTTCATGGACATAGTCCATATTCATAAGATATTGTTTAAAATGTGCATCCAGGAATTTCTTAGGATCATGCTTCCTTTGGGAGAAAAACCCAACTTTAAAGGATCCACCTGGTCACCAAGTAGTACTGCAGCCCAATTTGAGGTAGGGATGACTAATGGCCCAAGGTTTAAATAGATTTAGGCCAACCTTTCTTTTTGGGACCAGTGAGATTCTTGTACACACCATTGGTAACAGTCTTATAAGAGACTTCTTGAATTACCACTTTGTCAGGAACTATTCTAGGCAGAAGATGTGTGAAGAACCTGCAACAATTAATTAATGAAAATGCATGAGATAGCAGAAATAACAGAACTCAGAATCACTTTTATTGATCGCAGGCCACTTTGAGGGGGAAACCTCCTTTGAGCAAGCTCAATACAAATAACTTCACGGTACCTTCATTGGTCTCAACATAAACTTATATACTAAGTCTAGGCGCCAATACCATGGTTCAATAGCATGTGTCAATACAAACTATGGATCAACAATTACTACGGGATGACTTACAAAGCATATGCATCCAACAACAATAATACAAACTATGGATCAACAAATACTATGGGACAACTTACAAAGCATATGCGTCCAACAAAAATATACTAACAAAGTAAATAGAAGGGTTGACATGGGTTCCTAACATCCCCTCTCCATTAAAAAAAGCTTTGTCCTCAAAGCTTTAGATGTGGAAATTGATGCAGAATCTGAAGGAGTGGTTCCCTTGTAGCATCCTCGGGTTGCATTCTATCCCACTGGTGCCTTTTGAGTTTCAGGGAGGATTGCTTGGAAGGATGTAGATGAAGAAGGACCATATCAACTGTGTGAAAAGTGCACTCAAAACGGTGCTGATTGGCTTGTTGTTTTAGTCGAATTCTTGATATGTGAAGATTCTCCTACAGAATGAGAAGAATCTGATCACGGTTAATTGCCTGAACTGGGGAGCTGTTGAGCATGTATGGAAGAAGAAATGGCGGTGCCTGTCCATATACTGCTTCATATGGTGTCCTTTTAGATGTGGTATTATACCATTGGAGCGCTTCTAGGAAATCCATAGAAATAGTTGTCCAAATCTGTGTAGGGATGGGCAAGGGTTCGAGCAGTCCCGAAAGGAGTGTCATTTCACCCTTGTTGACTTGACAAGTATCACACTCAACCACCATCTATTGAATTTTCATTTTCAGTCCCTAGCAAAAGAAGTTACATTGTTATCAGTCATAGGTTTTGAGGAACATAGAGTGCCCTACTGATGAAGAAGCATGGAATTCATAGAAGAGATAGCCGTGTTGAACAGATTGCAAGCAATTTGGAACAAGTAGAGAAATAGCTATAAGAGAAACTGGGTCATCAAATGTGCGAGAAGGAGCATCTGCCACCATATTGTCCTCACCCTTCTTGTAAGTGATTACATAGTCATAACCCATGAGTTGGATTACCCATTTCAGGTGTGCTGGGGAGGAGACCCGTTGTTCTAGGAAATGTTCCAGACTTTGGAGATCAGTCTTGATGCAGAAATAATTCCCTAATAGGGATAGCTGCCACTTCCATACTGCATGCAAAATAGCCATCATTTCCTGCTGAGATGTAGATGCTTCTAAATGCTTACCGGAAAGGTCTCTTGAAGGCAGCAAGCCCACTGGTGCAGCAAAGACACCTGCATATCTATCCAAGGAAGTAATGGAGACTGTTGGTGGGTGCATCTGAATGGAATGGAGCTGAGTGATGACACCATGTGAATTCTTCTTAAGGATATTTTCCAGGCGATGTGAACTGGTGATGCGGAGAGGCCCTGGTTGTAAGCCCGTAAATTTGTGTTATGTCCCATTAACTGAAAACTGCATCCAAAGTTCAACAAAATCCCATAAGATGGGGCCAAGTGTGCATAACCATTGAACGCCCAAAACCACATCACATCCACCTAAGGACAAGGAAAACATGTCAAAGCATAGGTTATAATCTTCCAGAGAGATACACACATTGTGACACTTTCCCTTGCAAGGTAAGGTGCCCCCATTGGCAACCATGACTTCAAAGTTGGAGCAAGGATGGAAAAAACAATCAGCCTCAAGGGGAAGCTTCTTGAAGTAACCCCTGACCCGCATTGTTTTGGGGGTGGTGACGTCGAATAAAGCATGGAGAGATAGCTCTGGTTGGTCGTCCTTAGATGGGGGGTCAACAGGCGGCTCCTGAATGTCAACTTGATTATCCATTGTATATGGAGTTTCTTCACCAATTGTAGAGGTAGGCAGAGAATCCATATCCAAGAGATAGAGATTTTGTTGAACACATCTATGTCCCAGAGTGAATTTATCATCACAATTATAACAAAGCCCTTTTTCTCTGCATGCCTGCATCTCTGTTTCAGACAAATGCTTGATAGGAGTTGGTCGAGGAGCTGGCGGGATGGGAGGTCGTTGAGAACCCATATTTCTAAAGGGAACAAAAGTGGGTTTGGAGCATTGTTGGGCTGCAACCTTGTCTTTTGCCCACTTAGCCAACCCTAGGACTTCCATCATTGTGTTGGGACAGAACATTTTAACCTCTGACCATA
The DNA here is from genome assembly GCA_027924585.1 of Larix kaempferi. NCBI lineage: Eukaryota > Viridiplantae > Streptophyta > Pinopsida > Pinales > Pinaceae > Larix > Larix kaempferi. The sequence continues at coordinate 12,526,052 of BSBM01000792.1, forward strand.
TTTCATCCTTAAGACCACTGATAAAACAACTCTTGTAGAATTCATCAGACAATCCTTCTATGTGATTGGCTAGTTTCTCAAATTTTGTCTGATACTCTCTCACAGTGCCACTTTGACGAAGTTTAGTGAGTGCTCCAGTGAAGTCATCAAAAGCACTAGGACCAAATTGTTGCAAAAGGAGTTGGCAAAAATCTGTCCATTTTGGCTTGTCATGAGCCTTGATGTACCAACAGTACCATTGAAGGGCTTCCTGTTCCAAATGAAAGGATGCAAGTGGAACTTTTTGGACATCAAAAGTATTATGCAGACTGAAATATTTTTTTGTACGATACATCCATCCAGTCGGATCAATACAATTGAAGCAAGCAAATTCAAGCTTCGGACCATGGAAATTGCTGGAAGAAGAGAACCGGCATTGGCTGCAGAAGATTCTTGCTGTCGGTTATTGTTCATGGCTGAATGCTGAAGATGGAGGCTGAGAAATTTTTCATCCAGATCTTGGAGTTTGGTTTGGATGGCTACAAGTGCTTCCTCCATAGTTTTTTCTCCTGCGCGGGTGACAACCATAACTAGGAGTTTTTTTTTTTTTGGGGGGGGGGGGGGTAAATAGATAGAAAAACATTAACAAAAGTTTATTTAGTAAAGGGAAATTTGAATTTGGGAAAAACTTGGAGGGGTAATTGGGGTTTGATTAGGTTTTGGACACTTTCTAATGGATAGGGAAGCAAAAAATGGGGATTTCAAAAGCGAGGTGAAAGAATGAGAAAATTTGTCAAAGAGGGACAAAGAAGCAGAAATAGGGAATGAACACGGTGGCAAAATTTGGAGGCGAGTGGGTGAAAATTGAAGAAGTTATGGAAAACCCTAAAAATAGACAAATGTGGGATTTCTGGCTTTGAGAAGTGGAATTTGGGATAGGGTCCTCAGGAATGAAATATGCAGAATTGGATTGCAGAGGTGTCAGTGAAGTTTCAGGGAAAACAGAGTTAAAACAAGGGAAAACAGAGTTTTTTTTTTCCCATAATGGATTTAAAACGGCTTTCGGAATGGATCGGAAATGATGGGATCTATAACGGGATCGGAAACGACTGGATCTTAAACAAATTTTAGAATGGATGTGAACCGACTTTCAAAATGGATCTGCAACAGCGCGGAAGTGATCCGCAACATATGGATCTGCAATGGCGCGGAAGTGATCGACAATAGTTCAGCTGAAAATAGATATGGACCCCAGGTATGTTTGGCTTCCTATCAGTTCAGGGGATTCACTCGGCCACTAATTTTGTCTGATGGCTTACATATTGAGGCAGTAACCCTCACTCCACAGTTTTGGTAAAACTGATAACCGCTTTGCCACAAACGACAGCTCTTGGTTTACCTCACAGGTGGGAACTAGTCAATTAGGTAGGGGTTGTTTCCCTTTTCGCTGGCAGGTCCTCTTAATGGGCCAACTACTTTGGGGTTCCTGTGGTACTCCTCACAATGAGTTTTAGGGCTTATGCCCAAGTACATCCACAGTTAAGCGAATAGAGATTATTCCCAGATTCGAAGCTGCAACAGATGTGAAAAAAATTGGCAGAAATTTCACCCAGTGAGCCCAAGAAAGTGCTATGATACCAGATGTGAAGAACCTGCAACAATTAATTAATGGAAATACATGAGATAACAAAAATAACAGAACTCGGAATCACTTTCATTGATCGCAGGCCACTTCGAGGGGGAAACCTCTTTTGAGCAAGCTCAATACAAATAACTTAACGGTACCATCATTGGTCTCAACATAAACTTATATACTAAGTCTAGGTGCCAATACCATGGGTCAATACTATGTGTCAATACAAAATATGGATCAACAGACTTACAAAGCATATGTGTCCAAGAACAATAATACAAACTATGGATCAACAAATACTACGGGACAACTTACAAAGCATATGCGTCCAACAAAAATATACTAACAAAGTAAATAGAAGGGTTGACATGGGTTCCTAACAAGATGAATAGTGTTACTTCCCTGGACTCTGATATATGAAAAGGACTCATAGACATACCAATCACCAGTTGTATTGATGAAGGTCCTGGCATCAACTGAAAAGGCAGGTGCCTCTTGTTTGAATATCTTGAAATAAATGGTACCCACGAAATGGTCACAAATGTCATAGAGTAAGGGCACAAAATTGCTCTCCCATAGTGCTGAGTGATAGATATGAACTGGTGGATCTGAAGGGGTCCAATTCCATCCCATGTTGGGATATTGAAACTCTAAGCAAAAGACATCAATAATGAAGGTTGAAAAGAAGAAGTGTGGCTTCCTCAGGGCAGGTGCCTTTTGATAGTATTGGATAGTTGTTTTAAGTTCCAATGACAAGATAAATGCCCAAGGGAAGGATTCATGCATTGTTAAGACATGATGAGTTATTGGAGACCATTCAGCTTTGAAGACTGAACAATTCGGAAGGCCAAAGAGCCTGCAGAGCATGGCCGCCAGTAAAGAATAAGGCTCTCTAAACCAAGAAATCGGATAGAGGTTATCGGATTTAGGTACGAAACTGCTAGGCTTAATCATCCATGATTTCAACATTTCGTCAAAATTATACCTGGTTTTAGAGGATTGTATGAATTCAGGGCTAAGGGTCTGCACAGTCACCTTAAGAGCAAAAGCTCTGATAAATACTTCAGGGCGAAAAGTTTTCAATTGTGACCGCGCACTGTCATTGAATGATCGGTCTTTAGGCTTAGCATTGTCTACTATCCATTTAACCACGTCTATGTAAGAAAGGATAGCGGGTAGGGTAGCAATGGCATGCAGTTGAGAAGCCCTGATCTTCTCATATGCAGGTTGTTGTTCTTTAATGTCTAAAAGGTCGTCATTATCAAAAATTGAATAAATTTTGGACCAATCCATTTGATAAGTTTCAGTAACCCTCTCACTGGTGTCTAAGAAGATACCGAAATTCGGGTCTGTGGTTAGCAAATCCCTATGAATTGTCTTAGACTGAGTGTTTCGTGACATTTTTGCAAAGCTTGGAAATTCTGGTAAATAAATCAAAACTAAACCATAAATAGCAAAAACATAAATAGAAAATGCGAAAATGACAACAAACCAACCTGAAAATAACTGAAAATTTGTGAGAATGACCACTGGTAAGAAATTCATGGTAAAATCCACATAGCAAAGTAAATTTCCAACAATGAAAATGATAAAAAAGGAAAAAAAAACTTATATTTATCGATTTTTCGTCGAGTCAAATTTGGCTCGTAGGATTAAAAAAAATGAATGGCTAGGATTAACCCCTACGGGATGCGAGGTCGGGTCAGAAATCTTATTTTCAAACTTTATTCATAATTCCCGCAATCCGCAATACGCAATTTGCGGGCTGCGGGTTGTGGGATTACAAATGCAAAACAACGGACAAAAGAGTTTCCACAATCCGCAATCCGCAAAGTGTGGGTTGCGAGAACACACAATGCAATTTATTAAAATAACAACTTTCCGCAATCTGCAATCAGCAATTGCAGGTTGTGAGTTGTATGGCAGAAATTTCCCGATAAAAATTAACAAATCCTTCTCGCATCCCGCAATTTCAGGTTGTGGGTTGCGGGATGACACGATTCTGAAAAGAAAGAACAATCAATTCTTGCAATCTGCAATTGCATGTTTGTGGGTTTGCGAGTTTCGGGTTTACGGAGTTGCAGGAAGAAAATAACACTTTAAGAATTCAAGGCTTTCCACAAATCAAATAAACAACCAAAACTTGTAAATTTTTTCAAAGCAAAAATGGTAATTACACAAACAAAAAGCAAAGGTATGAGATCATAACAAACAAGTTTTTAAGAACCTCGTTATAATAAGAAACTTACCCAAATACCTTGTATTTACAAAAATTGGGACTCCCATGATCAAATGAAGCATGGGATCTGTTGCACCTACAACAACCCCCCATATAGACATTTGGTTGTATTGAAGGTTTTCCTATGGGTCCCACTAGAGGGATGCCAGCTTGATTCATCTAGTGCATCATATGGATATTAACAGGACCTACAGGTGGCATAAATGAGATGGGAGGTGGTTGATTTGCAAATGTACTTGGTACATGAGCTGATGATTTTGTTGCTGACTCCTCAAACTGTGTACTTGAAGGTTGGCCTGATGAAAGTCCTAGAGGTTGTGCAATTGTTGCTCTGGGTGGAAACACATGCTTATGGTACTGGATGACCATTTTCCATTCTTTCCCAAGGGATGCTTGTGGTATCTCAGATATCTTAAGGAAATCACAGCATTAGTATATTTCTCATATGAGATTGGTCCCAATCTCTTGGCAGTATTTTTCAATCCCATCCATATCTCAAAACAATTTTTTATTCTTTCAACTGCCTGTTATCCTTCTATTTCCCCTTCCAATGGATCTGAAGGGAACTCGTATTTCTTCTTTGTAAGTATCTTTGGGGTAAGCATCTCCATTTCCATCGCATGGGTAAGGAATTCCTAAATTCAATACATCTTTGAACAGATCTTTAAAATAACTTATTTCATCAGTTAACTTCTTGATATTATCCTTCATTCTAAAAACATAGGTTTGTTTCATTATCATTGATCTTGCTATTTTCATAATTTGGGTCCTATTGTCAATTCCCTTTTCAGCCAACTGATTTTTTGTCCTATTGTTCAAGTAGTCTATTACCTATGCAACTTGATTTGGCATACCTCCCAATTGCTTCTCCACTGACTTTATTTCTGCATTAGCTTGAGTGGCCATATCTAACTCATCTTGTATAACCTCGAAGTAGTCCCACTTTTGCATGAACCACTCCTCAATATTTTCCAAAATGGCTTGTGTTATTCTTCTTAGTAATTGTTCTCTTGAACATTGATTTGGAGAGAGGTTATCTGACTTTTTAGATCTCCCACTTCCCTCTCCCATTTTGTAATATCATCTTCTTTCTAACTCACTTAATTTTCCAACTCAAGGATTCTATTATACTTTGCTTCCAACTCTTTTTGGGATTTATTAAGTTTACCCTTTAGCTCATTGTCTTCCTCAATAGGTTGAGGACTTGAACTCAAATTTGCATGCTCTTCTTCCATTGCATCTATATCAATAGTCTCTAAATGAGAAGCAAGTGGTCCACCTGTAGCCTCTATTGTATTTGCTACTACAAATTGAATTTATGTTGCTTCTGTTATAGTTGTTGTAGGATGACTACCCATTGGAATTACAGGGATTGGTATTGTGGGATGAATCTCTGCTTGAATTGTAGGAGTTGATATTCTAGTATTCTCCTTAGTGGATATTTTAGTTGTTGCTAATTTCAGATTTGCAATTCTAGTATTCTCCTCAGATGATATTTTAGTATTCTCCTTATTTCCTCAAATAACTGTTGGAACTCTATCATGCTAGCATAAATCTTCTCCTTTTCCTCCTATACCTGCTTCAATTCTTCGGCCTGTATTGGATCTATTGTGGGCATATTTAATTTCTTCTTCAGTGTGGCTATCTCATTGTCCTTTTTTTCCATAAGTGACTTAATTTGAGATCCATCAGAGGGGTCAACTACTAATGCCATCAATTTTGATTACAATGAATTGATTGTGATTTGTTTTTCACTAGTAGTTCATTTCTCCATATTATATAGATTTTCAAACTTTTCAAGGGCTAATCTAAGATTTCTTTATTCCTCCTCTGATTTAGCAATGTCAGTACACATCATATCACTAGTTTGCTTAGAAAAATCCTTTTTATCAAGCTTACTGAACTCTTTAAAATTCACAGTGTGTTCTTTTTCTCTCTAGTCACTTAGCTTGACTGGATTAGCCACTTTAGTTTCCAAGACATAAAATATTAGTGTTTCTTGTTGGTGGTCTACAATTGATATCATCCTCCTTCCTATAGTTGGGAGGTTGTAAATTTCTTTCACCATATTTAATCCTTTCTCTCTTATGTTCTTGTAACTAGTCTGAAGATCTGTCCTTATGGGGACTGGTTTTGCCGATGAAGAACATTGAATCATTTGAGGAATGGTAAACTCAATAGAAGGATAGTTGGAATACTAAATTGGGGCTTTCTTGGAAAGTCTGGTCTTTTTGTTAGCTTAATGATTTCCCTAGGGATTTCGAATAATTCTTCGTATGTTATTTCCACTAGTGATTCTTCATCACCCTCTGTTGTTGTTCTGTCCCTTTTAGGGTCTAGGCCTTGTTGTTCTTGATCAATATCCATTTCTTGGGATTCCTTAGCTTCCCTTTTCTATCCAATCAATTGTTGTTGTATTTATTCTTCTTCAAAACTCTTTATGGCCTCTTGGAATTCCTCCCAAGTCTCTTTGTTTATCATTATTTCCCAAAGAGACCTAGTTGGGAATACATATGTTGAATTCTTATTTTCAAGCATTTGTTTAGATATGACCTAATGTGGATCATATGCAGCTCTTTCATCCTTCTCCATATTCAACTGACTCAATTATCCTTCCACATATTAGGGAGCATTTAATAGGTCCCACTTATTATGGAAATAAGAATGACCTATGTTGTTTGAAATGTCTGAAATGTAAATCATCTGAGGTCATATTTTGTCTTACAAAATCCATAGCAAAGATTATGGGTGTAAGGAAGGTAGGAAACTTGTAGGGTTATTCCTCAAACACATAGACTCTGATGACTGTGTGGTCTTCATATAGAAACCAATCACTAACTTGGATATCTGTGGTAAATTGGAGATGTTTTTTGTTGTCTGGTAGCATTCTAGGAGGGGAGCTACATTGACTCAAATTGTATGCAACACTCATGACTTTGTCTATAAATTCTAAAAAATTGGAGTTTTCTGCTCTTCATAGTACCAACTCATTCCACTCATACACAAGGAGTTGTGCTCCTTGTTCATTTGTGGTCCTCAATCCTAAGTGTTTGAATCTCTCATAGTTTTGATAAAAGAATAAGAATAATAAAAGGAAGGGAACCTAAAGTACTCAATTGCAGGAAATTCATCCAACTGTTCATGGATTTTATCATCCACGTAGGTACAAAGGTCAAAGTGAGGTGGGATTCTACTAGGTTTAGTGGTTAGTTTGAGTAAAACTCCTAGGATCACTTCATCTACAAATTTGTCATCCTCTAAAACAATGATGGTGGATATAATGGAGATATCTTTTCTGGAGTTTTCATAAAAAATAGTGGTGGCATAGGGAGGTGGAATAGTCGATATGACCATCCCTAGTTCTAGATGTTTGGACAAAAATTTCTAGTGACCATAGGGGCCAAGGATGTTAAAAGCACTTGCTCGGGATTTTTCATTCAAAGGATAGGGGGCTAGTGACTCTGGTATACATAACATCTTTCTGAGGGCATCTGGGGTTATGAAACACATGTTTTTGGACATATCTGATGACATGATAATCTGCTTGGTGGGGGAGTAATGATTGGAAAATCGGGTGACAAATTCAAGGAAAAAAATAGACCTAGGGCACATTGACCAGGTGAAATTTGAGTTCCAAAGGTTAAATCTATCTTGTTCAGCGAAGACTAGGGTCTTTTCTTCTTTGATGGTTTCAAATAGGTCAGAATTGGTGGTGATGATGCCAAATATGTCATCATGGTGATCATAAATGTGCTCTTTCACTAAGAAACGGGGATTCAGAAGGGTTACTTTGGGTTTAGGTACCATTTTGATGGGATGGTTCAATAGACTTTTAGTAGAAATTAGGGAAAAAATACTCTATTAGGGCTTTGTTGAAATAAGTAGAAATAAAGATTTTAGTAACAGAGTTGGATCAAAAGTGGCAGAGCAATACCCGGATGACACCTGGAGGCTGAGTCAGACTGATTGGTGCTGAATCGGAATGGTATGCTTCGTGCAAGGTTGATATGGTACAATGGTTGTCGGGAGCACGGCTCTTTGGTGTAGAAAGATAATAATATTTTAAACTAGATAAAAAAACCTTTTTTATCCCATAAGTAAAGATACAATTTACATGTCGGAATCTGAGGTGGAGGAAAAACAACATTAACGATACCAATATGACAGGTGGCATGCGTAAAGAGGGTAAGTTGGAAGGTGGGGGAAACATGACCCATATGATAGAGGGTAGGTGTAGATGCAGTTATGGAATGGTGGGGTCTCAGACAGATGGCAAGCGGGAATACGAGATGAGTTGTCAAATATGATAAGCCATAAAGAGCTTTTCACAATATCAGGTCGATACCACTTCTGGTTTCCCAGAGTGGTAATGCACCAATGTTTGGCAGTTTAGGAAGAATTCCTTCAAGGAGGCACGGTCAATCCTTGAGAAACATGTGTCCTTGGTGGTTTTGAGGACAATGCACACTCAAGGCCACTTTTTGGTAGTCACATCTTATCAATGCGCTTTTGATCTAAGTCATCTATATAGATCAATCATTGATGAACTTGTATATGCGCTTCTTTCCATTATCTTTCTTGCATTTTATGGGCGTGCTTGATCCCTAGGTCGTCGATCTAGATCAAGATCTAATGGGTAGATTCCCTTGATACCATAGCGCTCGTATTTAGTACCACTATATTTAGCTCTTGGTAACTTTAGTCTTCCACCACCATTCCTTAATATTTCTTAGCCCCTAGGGATGAAAAAAAAAGCAAAGGATATCTCCATAGGATATTTTTCTTGCAAAAAAAATCCACGTACTAACATCAGCTCCACGAGGACAGAAGTATGCTCTATAGCACTCTGAGAATAGTAGGCTAGTGTCCTTTACCATTGGACTCTAGGGTCTTATCCTTCGATGAGGTTTTGATCACATTGCATCAGAATTTTTAGCTCAACAATTTATTTATTTACATCGAGATGGAAATGACAGGAATTAAAATAGTGTAAATTGCAGAAAAACAGTATAAAAATACTACTACTATATTATGTACAACAGATTTTGGAACCTTGGCCTTAGTATAGGAAAAATATTTTTAGAATTCTACCATTGATAGCATCCTCTATCAATTCTCCTTCCAGTTCATGGAGCTTGTAGGTGTTGTTTTCCAGCACTTCAACAATGGTGTAAGGGTCTATATAGATATTTTCAAACTTACCATGCTTGCCTATATCTTCCCTTCTTGCATCCCACTTCAGGACTAAGTCTCCTAGGTGATATCTCTTTCGAAGCTCTCCTGTAAAAGGTATTTTTAATCCTCCTCTGGTGTTCCCGTAGTTTTAAATTCACTTGCTCTCTTTCCTAGTGAAGCTCTATCAGTTCATATATCCTTCTTACCATGTTGTTTGGTTCTTATGTTTCATGTTGGATTAGGTTGAGTACTAGTAATACCAACTGAATAAGTAAGACTGCTTATCTTCCATACCCCAGCTGAAAAGGAGATGTGCCAATTGATTTTTTGACACTTATTCTATAATCCCACAAAGCATATCTGAGATTTACATCCCATGATATTTTTTTTTGTCTGTCAGCATCTTTTTAATAATCCTCAACAAGATTTTGTTTGATGACTCATCCAAACCATTTCCTTGAAGGTAATAGATAGTGGAATCAACCAATTCAACATTATATTTTAGACAAAATTCAACCATTTTAATATATTTGAAAGCAGGAGCATTGTTAGTGATAATCTTCCTTGGGCATCCAAACATTGAAAATATGTTTTCCTCCAAGACTTTCATGATTAGATTTTCATTTTCCATTCTGGTGGGGATGGATTCTACCCACTTTGTAAAATAATCAATAGCATCCAAAATCCATCTGTGCTAGTTGTTGGAGTTAGGATTTATTTCTCCAATAAAGTCCAAATCTCACTACTGGAAAGGTGTTGACGTAATGACAGACCTTAGGGGCAAAGGTCTCAATTTATGTTTCCCTGCAAACATTTGACATTCTACACATGCTCTCACAATGTGGTTAGTATCAGAAAATAGTTTTGTCCAATATTATCTAGCCCTCTGCACTTTGTATGCTATGGCTCTCCAAACATGATGACCTCCACATACTCCTTTATGAAACTATGTTATAATGCTATTTGTTTCTTCCTCAATTACACAATTCAACAATATTCTTTGAGGATATTTCTAGTACAAATATTCATCCAATATGCAATATTTAACTACCTGTACTTTTAGAGACCTTTCCTATGATTTTGTTAGATAATCATGACATTTCAAATTCACCAAATAGTAAACAATGTTCCCATACCATTCATATTCTTCGAACTTTTTGTTTACCTTCATTTTGTCACTTTGAGAATCTTGAATATCTTTTATCTTTTATTATTCTGTCAATTCTGAAATTAGATTCAAGTCTAAAGCTTCACAATTCGACTCAGCTATCGACTTGGCCAATCCCTGGCCATTAACCAACTTAGTGGGTTTTATTTCTACATCATACTCCTGAATTTTGGCAATCCATTTGCCTCTTTTGCCTTCACTATCAGTCTAGCACAAAATATCTTTAACTGTGTTATGGGGAACATATGCAATAATTTGAGAATGCAAAACATAACATATGAAATATTTCAAATCTTTAACCATAGCACATGTTTTTTTTTCCATGAGATTGTATTTCAATTCAGCATCTCTTAGGGATTTACTGAAAAAGGCTATGGGATGCTCATGGCCATCACTGTTCTTTTGGAAAAGAACTGTTGCAATTGTGCAAGAGGAAGAAAAATAAAATATTAAGAAAGGCTTCATATAACAAGGACTAATCAGTAGTGGTGTTTCCCCAATGGATTTCTTCAATGCTTCAAATGCTTATTTTTCCTCCTTATTCCATTTTACATCATTACCTATTTTGAGGATGTTGGTAATGGATTTAATCAATTCAACAAGATTAGGAATGAATCTTCTCAAGAAATTTATCCTACCAATTGTAGAAGATTGTACTTCTTTCTTATTTTTTGGGGCCTCAAGTGCTTGTATAGCTACTACTCTTTCAGGATCTATCTTCACTCCATCTTTAGATACTATGTTCCCCAACAACTTACCTTCTCTCAAATAAAAAATGGATTTCTTGGGTTTTAGATAAAGGCCATATTTTCTGCATTTTTTTAAAGTCTGCCTTAAATGAGATAGATGTTCTTCATCAGCCTTGGAGAATATAGTCATATCATCTAAACATATGACTATGAATTTGTCTCTTGCAATAACGAATGTGATGTCCATGGCACATTGGAAAGTTGCACGTGCATTCATTAACCCAAATGGAATCTTATCATACATAAAAGTCCCCCATGGAGTGGTAAAATTTGTTTTCTCTCTGTATTCTTTACTCATTGCCACTTGATTGTATCCATAAATTCCATCCATCATAGATATCCTGTCTACTCCAACACATTTCTGCAGAATTTGATCCATATTTGGCAAAGGATACTTGTCCTTGAGAGAACACTCTTTTTTCTCAACCGTATTTCTCCACTCTTTTTTTTTACAGGGACCAAATTAGCAACCCATTCGGAGTATATAAGAGTAATTATTATTTTAGCATCTAGTAATTTCCTCACTTCTCGTTCTATAATGGGAAGAAAAATAGGATTTGTTCGCCTGATTTTCTTCTTGAAAGGTTTTGTTCCATGCTTCAAAGGGATCTTATGGTCAATTATTGAAGTATCATAGGTTCTCAGTTCTTCATACCTCCATGCAAATACATCTATATGTTCTTTAAAAATATTTATGTATTTATGTTTTACTTTAGCAGGTAGTAGCCTTGAAATTTTAATGTTATTGGGTTCCTCTTGAGTGCCAATGTTTACCTATTCCACATCCTATTATTTTGGTTGGATTTTAGGGTCATGAGGAGCATCATTCTTGTCAAATAATATTTCCAAAAGAACCGGTCCTTTAGGAATGAATTTACTCTTTAACTGGACAATCTTATGATTTTCTATTTTGTAATTCAGTTTGTCATCTTCTCCTACTTTCTCGATTGTCTACATCTTCATCTGTCTCCTGGTATTGATCAATGCATGTATTGGAAAACTCATCAATCACTTCCAGAAATATTCTGATATATTGATCATCCTAAAACACTTGCCAATGTTTGGTATTATCTAGAATAGATGGCCAATAGATCATTTCAACTTAATGTCTCAACTTAATTTATGTGGGAGGTTTAAAAGAACGTGTTGCTATGGCCAATGAATCATCTCTCTTGTTTTCTTCTCTAGGAATAGCTATGATATTAAAAGCTTCAAAGAAATTGTCAATTAAATCCCATAACTTATTTTTGTAAGATCTCATTCTTGGGTGTTTGGTCTGATATATTCCTTTTATCTATTGTACAATAAGCCTTGAGTCTCCAAAAACATAAATGTGTTTAATCCCCAGATTTCAAGTTGTCTCTAGGGCCAATACTAATGCCTCATACTCATCTACATTGTTTGTAGCCTCGAAATTAATTTTAAAAGACAATGGAATTTTTTCTTTGATTGGAGAAATAAGAATAACTCCAGCCCCAGCTTCATTTTTGGTGAAAGATACATCAAAGTACATGTCCAAAATCTTATCTTGTTTATAATTCTCATTCTTTGCTTCCATTATTTCCAAATATTTTGCTTCATAATCACCTCCAGCAATCAACATGCAACATCCCATATCTTCTTCTATGGTATATATGGGGTAATTTATAGAACTTTCCTCTTCACTGAGTATGTAGGCATACATGACTTCTCTATATAGTCTTCTTGTCTCCCCTACAAATAATGGAACAATAGCATATTTCATGTCCATCTGCATTGGTCCTCCCATTGTTTTTGCACAAGTTCTGGATATTAACATACCATACCTTGGAGGCACATCATCTACCACCACATCAAGCATAATACTCCTAGAAGGTAACTGAGCTAAGGTTACTACCAAATCCTTTATCATGCCCGCACATTTTACTAGTTTTGAATAAAATATGTACAAATCATGATAAGGTTTAGTAATTTCCAATCCCAATTCCTCCATGATTACTTTTGGAATCATATTATGAGAGGCACCTGAATATAGCATGCAATTATGTATATAGAAACTTGACATGCAGACTCAAGGTTACATAAAAAGGAGGTGTGTATTCATTTTTTTCATCTTCAACTGTAGGCCCAACCTCAATAGTAGGGGTTTCATCAGCAATGTTCAAACTATCTGATTCAAGACCTGCATTATTCAACTTGAGGACTTTCTCAATTTTTTTGTCATAGATAGGGTGTTGAGGTAGTTTATACAATGGAATCGACATTTTGATTTTGGAAAGTTCATGTTGAAAATGAAAAGGCTGAGAGGATTTATCCACCTCTTTTTCTTCAGTGGGAAGGACAACAACTTTCTTATGGACAGGAGGAGGGATGAGCTTTACTTCAAAAGATGAGGTAATAGGATTTACTTTATCAACAGAAGGATTTTGAACATGGGAGGAACTATCAACAGATTTATTATCTTTTGTATTTTTGACCCATTTATTAGGAGTAGCTACTTTAGGCTGATTTTCTGACAAGTTCCTCGGTCTTAGAAAATACCTCTTCTTTGCTTCGGGTTCATTCTGATACACATCATATTGTAGTGACCTTTCATACTGATATTGATTGAGATGTATCATATCATCATCATTATTTACCCAATGGATATCTTCAGGAGGCTCAACATATTCTTCACCAGGAGGTATTTCCACCATATGTTCACTATCATTTGTGCTTACCAGTGGTTGTATGGGAGGATCTTCTTTTCTTCTTTCTTTGTTTAGGATTTGAGGATTAAAAGGCCTTGTATACTAGTTAGGATTTCTTTGTCCCATGCCTTAAGGATTCTTGATTGATTATTTCCATCTACCTCAAGTATGGTGAGATTTTTTGATATGCCTCTCAATATATTTGACATCTCTTCAATTTTTTCTTCTTGACTATCCCTGTTTTTGTCTGATGTGTTGGCCTCATCTTTAGGCTTCTTCTTATCCAGATATTTCCTATGTTTCAATTTACCCAAGCCTATAATGTTTCCTTCTACATCCAAAGCATCATCTTGCATGTTTAAAAGAGTAGTGGATATCCTTTCTCTTAAAATCATGGCAAAGTCAAATTCATGTGCTCCTACATATGTGACTTTAGTAGTAACTTGTGAAGGTTTAATATCTTGAGGAATCTTGTTGTAAATCTTGTTAAACCTTTTATTAAATTCACTAACATTTTCTCCATTCTTTTTCTTTAATGATGCAAATTCAGTTAGATAGTATAGATGATCTCTCTTTTCACCCCATTGTCTCATGAACGCCTACTCCAGGGAAGGCCGAGAATTTAAATAATTTGTCAGCAGGTCTCTAAACCATTTCCTTACTTCTCCTCGCAAATAATGTACAAAAAGTATCATGTAAACATCATCCTCTTAATTGAGAATATCATATGTAAAATATTGAAAATTAGAAATGTGATCTTCAACAATAATATCCTTTTCTCCATCATATTTTGGTAAAAGATTCAGATATTTCTCGGGCATGTCATGAAGATTGTTTGGTATATTTAAAGCACCAAATATATTAGCTAACCATGGGTTTACTGCAGGGGATGGATCTCCTTGTCCTCTTCCATCCATATTTAAATGTTCTAGGATAATATTGTGAGCCTGAGGCATGAGTGAATTCCTTTGAGGTGGAGTAAATAATTGATTAGGTTTGGATTTATTTGGATATGATGATGGAGAGGTGAATTGGGGTTCTAAAATAGGATTCAAAGGAGTTTCAGGAATATTTTGCAATTAAAAATTATTCAAATCTCCAAACCTTTCTTGATTATCTACTGTAGGAGATATCAGATTTGAATTAAACAAAGGAATACCTTTCCCTTGAGATGTATGAATGTTCCTCCAATGAGTTTGAGAGTTTGCCATGATCTAGAATTATTCTGACTGAGGATTTGAGCTTGTGTGTCTCTTTCCAGGATCCAGCTTGATCCAATGGAGTCGCCAAGTGAAATTCAACAAAGGTATTTGATATGCTTCACCGCGCAGAGCTCAGACCGTCTTCAAATTGTAGCAGGAGAAATATTTATTTCACTTTCACTCCCCAATATGGTCACCATTTTTCATGTTAGTCCTCAGAGGAAAATCAGGTTGAAATGATGTACACCCCGACATTATAGAAGCTCAATTATTTAAAGATATTAGAGCTATATCTTTATATAATGTGTTTTGGATACATTCTATTGAAAATTTCTTCACTAAATTAGGTTATGCATAGCATTAACATATGTAAAGGTATTTTTGTAGAGGAAATTCATAGCGTGCTTCAAAATATATGAATGAATGAAGGTGAATTTAATATATGGAAGACTAGATTTGTTCAAGAAGTGACTATGAATGACAAATTTCTTGAATCTAGGTGAATTTTGAACATACTAAATCTTCAGGATGAATAATTTCAGCAATTCTTACAAATTTGTAAAGAAAAAAACACAAGGAAAGGATGTAATGCAACCAGATTTTACATATACAATATAAGTAGGAAATTCCTTACAATTCTGAATCAGACATAAAATATTTAAAATATGTAACAGAGGCATACATTTATGAATATTTGACAGATCTTTTATCTCCGTACATCATGAACATCAATGATATCATAATGGAACTGAACACTGCATCATATTTCTATTAATTTCATGTATCTTTACATAGAAAACATAGTGGAATAACGATGGATTCACTGAAGAGAGGAGAAAACATCTCTCTGAAACATTTGTGCATCTTTAATCTCTTCCAAAACCAAAATTACATGGGCTAAACTATTACTTGACTCTACAAAAATTATATAGAGAAACTCTCTATTAAAATTGCCAACCTTTAAGACTGATTACAAGCCACTTTATATAGAGTTTGTAAGTAACCAAATTTAGTTTATTACATCTAACAGAAAAGTAAAATAGGACTTGATTTAATTTTTACAAAAGGATTTTTAAATATCTCTTTTCCAGCATCTAATGTTGAACTTGACATCTTAACTTCTTTTGTTGGAAGACTTCTTTTTACCCATCATATAGACAATTGGTTGTCTTGAAGGCTATCCTATGGGTCCCACTGGAGGGATGCCAGCTTGATTCATCTGGATATTAACTAGACTTGCAGGTGGCATAAATTAGATGGGAGGTGGTTGATTTACAAATGTACTTGGTACATGAGCTAGTGATTTTGCTATTGACTAATCAAATTGTGTTACTACTTGAAGGTTGGCCTGATGACTATCTTGGAGGTTGTGTAGTTGCTGCTCTGGGTGGAAACACATGCTTATGGTATTGGGTGAGCATTTTCCATTCTTTCCACATAGGATTCTTGTGGGATCTAAGATATTTTAAGGAAATATAAGCATTAGTACATTTCTCATATGATATTGGTCCAAATATCCTAGTAGTATTTTTCAATCCCACCCATATATCAAAACAATTTTTTATTCTTTCAACTTCTTGCTGTACTTCTATTTCCCCTTCCAATGGCTATGAAGGGAAATCATATTTATTCTAATTAATATGCTCTTTGTAAGTATATTTGGGGTAAGCATATCCATTTCCATCCCATGGAGAAGTCATTCGTAAATTCAGTACATCTTTGAACAAAACTTTAAAAGAAATCATTTCATTAGTCAACTAGTTGACATTATCCTTCATTGTAAGAACATAGGTCTGTTTCATTATCATTGATCTTTCTATTTTGATAATATGGGTCCTATTTTCAATTCACTTTTCATCCAACTGCTTTTTTGTCCTACTGTTCAAGTATTCTATTACCTCTGCAGCTTCATTTGGCATACCTCCCAATTGCTTCTTCACTGACTTTATTTCTGCATTATCCTGAGTTGCCATATCTAACTCATCTTGGATAACCTTGAAGTAGTCCCACTGTTACACCAAAATGTTGTCACCCTTGTGCAAGTGTCGCAAGTGTCGTCATCATGACCTAGTGTCATCACCATGACCATTGCAAGTGTCGTCATTATGACCAAGTGTCGTCATCATGACCGTTGTGATAATGTCATCATCTTGACCATTGTGTAAACTCTTTGCTCTGACCCCTAAACTCATTCTAGGCTAAAGCACATCCAACTGAGAGATTTCCCTGCCTAGTTGACCTCTTTGAGTAGGTTGTCGTACTTTGTCTTCCTATGGGGTGATACAGACCCCCTCTGTCGCAGTTCTTGGTCAGCTAGGGTGAGACACTATCGCAGGTTGTCCTCAGGCAAAGTGCGACAAACCCCCTATGTCGCTTTGTGTCCCATACCAGGGTGTGTTGAGGTTGGTTAAAGGCTATTTTGGGGAGTATCTAGGTCTTTCTAGAAGTTTGTTGAGGTGGAGACCTATCCCTAGACTCTAGGTGAGGTGGAATTTCGGTTCCTAACCTAATGGGAGGATCCCTTAACCATACCCCCCTAATCCTCAACCTACCCTATCTCTTTAGCCCTATATAAGTGAAGCTCCTCTCCACTCCAAAGGGGGGAAGGTCTATAGTATCCTTATGCCGGTAGAATCCACATTGGTGATCCTTTATCATCTTGGGAAGCTTGTACCATCTTGGAGGTTTGGCTTGGACATGTTGGATGGAGGATGCGATGTTAAGGCTCTGGTTGTGTTCTTCTCCTTTCTATGTATTCCCACTTTTAATATAGTAGTACAAACTCTTTCCACAAATGTTATTGTGTTGATTATTATTTATAGTTTAGTTCTTGTAATACCCCAATTTTGACCCTTATGAAATATTGACTTCTAATGTAAATATTGTATACACACGTTGTATGTTTCCCTAGCGTGGAGCTCAAGGCCAAGGCCCCACTAGTTTATGCTCAGATTTTATTTAAATTAGACACGCTTTGATATTGTGTTACCCACGTGCTATTAAGCCATGGGATATTGTAAATTGATGTAAATATTTAATATTGAAATAAAATACCAAAACTGGCTATGGGAGCAACGAATGAGAAGGGGCCATGTGTATCCACTAGGGAGTGGTGAGGGGGTTGTGGGATTGAACCATAGGTTGCCATATGTCACCTTGAGAACCCATTTGACTTACCTTGCTGACATTTATTTATGTTGTGAGGAAGTGGTTGAGGAATTCAGTCCATGGCTTCAATGGAGCATGGGCAGCCCAGAAATTCGTTATGGCAGAGTATGGGCTCTGTTTTCTTGTACCACAAGCCACTCTACCTCATGGGAGTTGCTTCTTCTTCATCCCCATTCCATTGTGAAACTTACCAGCACCATTTTCCATCCCAAAAAAAAACGATTTCTAGAGAAAAACCAGAAATCGCAACCTTGAGAGAACCCACATTTTGAAGAGCCAAAAACGCCCAGATTTGGCATTGGACAGTGAAATCCAATGGAAGATCCATTGGTATGAACCTTGGGGCGAATTTGGGAGAATTAGCTATCCTGAAATCCATAGGAATACCTAGTTTTTGCAGCCCAGAAATGAAGTGACGGGATTGAGTTATTGGATAACAGAACTGTGAGAAATCCAAGTGTGAATGACTGAGTAGAGGTTTGATTTGCTTGATAAACCTAGTGAAGGCTAGAATCTCAAGGAATTAGTAGCTGGACCTTTCTATTCCCACCCTGAAGAGCACTGGAGGGAAGGAAAGTCTGAGGGACTGTGCAGCAGAGAAGGGGACCTTCCTTGTGTTGGGTGCGGTAGGTATTATGGGTGCCATGACTGCTGAGTTCATTTGAGATGCCTGTAGCTTTGTGGTTGAGCTCATTGGCTTAGCATCCTCCTCATTTGTCATTTGTATGCTTGATAAACCCAACGGTGTGTTGGCTTAGCATAGCTGATGACTGAAACCATGGCTGTGAGTGAGCCCAGCTAGTTCTTCCTTAGTGGATACACAGCCCAGCTCGGGGGTGATCTCTCAGCTGAAAGAATATAGGATGGATAGAGATCTATGGTTGGGTGGAACGTTGCCCTCCCGTAGCCAGTCATTGGACATTTACATTTCAAGATAAGTATTCTTGTGAATTAATTTATATACATTCTGTGTTATGCAATGTGTTCAATCTAAAGGTTAAGTATTCATGGTAATCAAATTGAGATGGAATCTGTGAATAGCATGGGAATGAGATTGAATCTCTGCATATGGAATCACCTTTTTGCTTGAGATAAACATGTTGATGCATTCCATTCTGTTTGTGTATTATTATGTTTAATTCCGCTATGTTTATATTGAGTTGATTTTACACACAGAACTTTTTAATTGTTATGAATTTATGAGTAAAAAAATAATATTGGGGCTAAGACTGCCAAAAACCTTGTATGATTGGTCATGTTCTCTCCCCTGCATTTGGAAGGTGGGAGGGGACGTTACAGTTCCTTAACTATTTACTTAGATCAGTTATTGTTTAGATATATTGTACTGCTTGTATTGTTTCCATATTGTCTTGACAGGTCTTGCAACTGGAGATCTGACGATCGCGGGACTTGGAGCAACAACAAAGAGAGGGATCCATGATCTAAAAGGTATGATATCTAAGTAATCGATTTGTAACTAGATCTAGGAAATGAGTCTCGTATTTTGTCCTATTTGTTCTAGATTCACTTGAACTAGGGAGATCCGGCTCGCATCTGCTCGAGTGGATTGTCCGATAACAAATTTGGAAACTATACTGGGGGTATGTCTTCAACCTCTAGACATTATGTTGAATTCAACTCGATCGCCTCTCCACACCATGTTGGAACTAAGTCACATACTTCTAGAAATCATGTTGGGGGCATGTACCAACCTCTGGACACCATGTTGAGGAATAATCAACCAATGGGAATGTTTTCGAGCATACTTTTCTTTTGGTTTTCGAGCTTGTTAAAAAATGAAATAGGTTCCCATGAGCACAGTTCTTTTCCTGTGTCAAGCTCATTAAAAAATGAAATAGATCCTTTCCCTTTGAGTCGAGTCTTCTCATAGACTTAGTACCTGAACCTTCTTTTCATCCGCCTATGCCTTAGGCGAATGAAATGAAACTTTGGGGGCATGTCTTCAACCTCTGGACATTATTTTGAAGTCAACTCGATCACCTCTCCACACCATGTTGGAGCTAAGTCACTTACTTCTAGCAATCATGTTGGGGGCATGTACCAACCTCTGGATACCATGTTGAGGAATAATCCACCAATGGGAATGTTTTCGAGCATACTTTTCTTTTGGTTTTCGAGCTCATTAAACCATGAAAATAATCTCGAGCATAGTTCATTTTCTATTTCAAGCTCATTAAAGAATGAAGCAGACATTATGACTATTCTTTTCTCCTGTCGTCGAGCTCGTTAAAAACAGTAAGATGGTATTTGAGCTTACTTTTCACTTTTTTGTGCTCTGGTTGAAACATGAAAAGTGGTTTGAGCTTAGTTTTTACTTTTTCGTGCTCTGGTTCAAATATGAAAAAGATTCCGAGTACTTTTAATACCATTATCGAGCTCGTTAAAAATTTGAGTAAAAAGGTGTGTCTAACAAGTATAGGTTTATCACTTTATCTGGCCTCGCTAGACTATTTACGGAAAAAGGAATTGTGCCGAGTTTACTTTTTTCTTTGTCGTACTCAGTTATCAACCATGACAAAGTTGTTCATGGAGTCCTTTTTAAGCTCTTTTCAGACTCCTAAAATAGGAAAATATCGTTAAGCAAACTTGATGCATTTACACTTGTAAAAGTATTTGAATGATCGTCTCCTTGGTGATAGTTTACCCCTTTTTCGGACCAGGGGGCACTATTTAAGAAAAAGGAATACTCCATCCAATCATGACTGGAAGAGGCCTCTCTCGCGTTGTTTTACCCTTTTCCGAGCGAAGAGACTAACTTTATGAAAAAGGACCTTTGGAGTCTTCTTCATTTCTTTTCAGACTCTCTAAACATGAAATGACGCCAAGCTTACCTTCTATGGACTTGTTAAAATTTAACATTGAAGGGCCCGTCATGGGACGAACCCCTCCTTTTCTAGGTTCATAAAACATGTGAAATTGGACTCATCTATGAGATGAGCTATACCAAGCATTTGGTTACCCTCATCAAGCTCGTAAAAAACACATGAGGTACTCATCAATCATGATGGGGAAAAAGGGAATATTTTGTGTTACATCTTAATTACGGCAGTACGTAGTCACTCTTGAACATGGCACTAGTTTGTATTTGCATTTAATACCTAGGTAATCTATTTGTCTTTGAGTCCTACCAATTCCATGAGTCTTATCACTCCTTTGGGTCTCCCAAAGAATGCTTCCATCATCAAGTTGCATTGGGGGTTGGTGTCATTCTCGTCATGTCAATACTGCCAAGTCATGCCATGCCCATGTTCAAGAGACATTTGTTACTCATCATCTGCAGTTAATACACCTTCGATCAAGTCATTCTACCTTGAGTCAGTATTGCACATTACTGTACCATCCAATCCACTCCAAATATTTGTCATCAAGTTTCGTGTCGATGATGGGGGAATCATCATGGCCCTCCGTTGACGGATTCATCCTTGTCGACTTCAACTCATCATCTGAGGTTTGAATCTAGAAACCAGTCAAGTACCTTGGGCCTGCATGCCTCAATGGAAAAGTTACCTCGCTTTCAACATGAGTTTACGTCATTGGCTCCTGATTGAAATATTTCGTCAAGCGTTCGACTTCAACTCATGTATTCACGCTTGGTGATATGTACTATGATACCTTGTGAATCATTGACATCAATGGTGATTTCCCTTGTGCTTGTTAACGGTATACATTAATGACCAATAATAAATTGGTTTCTACCATGTTCGACTCCAAAACATTGTAATCACATGGTTAGATTCATATCATTGTGGGTTCGACTTGAAGACCTTGGGGAAGTCATATTGTACTTAAGTTGCGATGGAGATTGTTTGAGTTATATTACACGGATCCACTTTGTATTGGTCATGGCTATGTTATCATCCCATCACGGATCTACGATTGTGTCTAGTAGCCATGATTGTGTTCGGTTGGTCTTTACTATCATGGATCTACAGTGTATTGGTCAACAGCCATGTTTTGTGAGACTTGTGAATCTCAGGTCATTTCTACAACAGCTCCTTCTAACCAGCAAGTCCTTGCCATTTTTCTTACTACAAATCATTTCACCTATCTCGTTACGTCAGTTTCATGTTTTAGGGGGCATTCTGTTACACCAAAATGTCGTCATCCTTGTGCAAGTGTCGCAAGTGTCATCATCATGACCTAGTGTCATCACCATGACTATTGCAAGTGTTTTCATTATGATCAAGTGTCGTCATCATGACCGTTGTGATAATGTCATCATCTTGACCATTGTGTAAACTCTTTGATCTGACCCCTAAACTCATTCTGGGCTAAAACACATCCAACTGAGAGATTTCCCTACCTAGTTGACCTATTTGAGTAGGTTGTCGCACTTTCACTTCCTAAAGTGTGAGATAGGCTACCTTTGTTGCAAGTCTTGGTCAGCTAGGGTGAGACACTGTTGCAGTTTGTCCTCGGGCAAAGTGCGACAGACCCCCTATGTCGCTCTGTGTCCTCTACCAGGGTGCGACAAGGTTGGTTAAAGGCTATTTTGGGGAGTCTCTAGGTCTTTCTAGAAGTTTATTAAGGTGGAGACCTATCCCTAGATTCTAGGTGAGGTGGTATTTCGGTTCCTAACCTAATGGGAGGATCCCTTAACCATATCCCCCTAATCCTCAACCTACCCTATCTCTTTAGCCCTATATAAGTGAAGCTCCTCTCCACTCCAAAGGGGGGAATGTATATAGTATCCTTATGCTGGTAGAATCCACATTGGTGATCCTTTATTATCTTGGGAAGCTTGTACCATCTTGGAGGTTTGGCTTGGACATGTTGGATGGAGGAAGCGACGTTAAGGCTCTGGTTGTGTTCTTCTCCTTTCTATGTATGCTCACTTTTAATACAGTAATACAAACTGTTTCCACAAATGTTATCGTGTTGATTATTATTTGTAGTTTACTTCCTTAACCGTTTACTTAGATTAGTGATTGTTTAGATATATTGTACTGCTTGTATTGTTTCCATATTGTCTTGAAAGGTCTTGCAGCTGGAGATTTGATGACTGCGAGACTTGGAGCAACAACAAGGAGAGGGATCCACGATCTGAAAGGTATGATATCTAAGTACTCGATTTGTAACTAGATCTAGGAAATGAGTCTTGTATTCTGTCCTATTTGTTCTAGATTCACTTGAACTAGGGAGGTCTGGCTCGCGTCCACTCGAGTGGATTGTCTGATAACACCCACTTTTGCATGAACCACTCCTCAATATTTTCCCAAATGGCTTGTGTTATTGTTCTTAGTAATTGTTATCCTTGAACATTGATTTGGAGAGAGGTTATTTGAATTTTTAGATTTACCACTTCCCTCTTCAATTCTGTAATATCATCTTCTTTCTTACTCATTTCATTTTCCAACTCAAGGATTCTATTATCCTTTGTTTCCAACTCTTATTGGGATTCATCAAGTTTACCATTTAGGTCATTGTATTCCTCAATAGGTTGAGGAATTGACCACAAATTTGCATTCTCTTCTTCCATTGCATCTATATCAATAGTCTCTGAAGGAGCTTCCAGTGGTTCACCTATAGCCTCTGCTATATCTGTTGCTGCAAATTGACTTTCTGCTTCTTTTGCTACACTTGATGTTTCTTTTATACCTATTGTAGGATGCTTATGTTATACCTATTGTAGGATGACTCTTCATTGGAACTGCATGGATTGGTATTGTGGGATAACTCTCTGCTTGAATTGTAGGAGTTGAGATTGTAGTATTCTCCTCAATGGATATTTTAGTTGCTACTAACTTCATATTTTCAATTTTCCAATGTAGATCATCATGTTTTCTCTTTCTTTTCTCAGATAACTGATGGGACTCTATCATGTTGGCATAAATATTCTCCCTTTCCTCTTGTACCTGTTTCAATTCTTTGGTTGTGCTGGGACTATTGTGGGAATTTTTAATTTATTCTTCAGTGTGGCTATCTCATTGTCCTTTTTTTCCATTAGTGACTTAATCTAATATCCATCAGAGGGATCGGCTGCTAATGCCACCAATTTTGATTCCAATGAATTGTTGGTGATTTGTTTGGACATAGTAGTCCATTTCTCCATCTTATATAGCTTTTCAAAATTTTCGAGGGCCAACCTGAGCTTTCTTTCTTCCTTCTCTGATTTAACAATTTCAGTGCACATAATATCATTGATTTTCTTATAAAAATCCATTTTATCAAGCTTACTTCTTTAAAATTCACAATGTATTCTTCTGCTCTCCAGTCACTTAGCTTGATTGGATTAGCCACTTTAGGTTCCAAGACAAAAAAATATTAGTGTGTCTTGTTGGTGGTCTGCAATTGATACCATCCTCCTTCTTGTAGTTGGGAGTTCTTGTCTCAGTTATTTCACCATATTTATTCCTTTCTCTCTTATATTCATGTAACCAATCTGAATATCTTTCCTTACGGGGACTGAATCTGCTGATGAAGAACCTTGAATATTTTGAGGAATGGTAAACTCAATAGAAGGATAGTTGGCATACTGAATTGGGGGCTTTCCTGGAAAGTTTGGCCTTTTTTTTCAGCTCAGTGATTTCCCTATCGATTTCGACTAATCCCGCCTCTGATATTTACGCTAGTGATTCTTCATCACCCTTTGTTGTTGTTTTATCCCTTTGAGGGTCTGAGCCCTATTGATCTTGATCAATATCCATTTCTTAGGATTCCTTAGCTAAACTTTTTTGTCCAATCAACTGTTGTTGTCTTTCTTCTTCTTCAAAACTCTTTATGGCCTCTTGGACTTCCTATCAAGTCTCTTTGTTTTCTAGTCTTTCCCAAAGAAGCCTAGCTAGGCATACATATGTTGAATTCTTATTTTCAAGCCTCTATTTAGATATGAACTGATGTGGATCATATGCATCTCTTTCAACCTTATCCAAATTTAGCTGACTCAGTTATCATTCCAAATATTGGGGAGAATTTAACCCTCTTATGATAAGAGGTCCTACTTCTTGTGGCAATAAGAATGGCCTATGTTGTATGAAATGTATGGAATGTAATTCATCCAAGCTCATATTTTGTCTTACAAAATTCATAACAAAGATTCTGGGTGTAAGGAAGGTAGGCAACTTGTAGGGTTCTTCCTCAAATCCATAGACTCTGATGAATTTGTGGTCTTCATATAGAAATCAATCACTAAAATAGATCTCTGTGGTAAATTGGAGATGATTTTTGTTGTCTGGTAGCATTCTGGGAGGGGAGCTACCATGGATCAAACTATATGCAACACTCATGACTTTGTCTATAAATTATGAAAAATTAGATTTGTTTGCTCTTCTTAGTACCAACTCAGTCTACTCATACATAGGGATTTATGCTCCTTGTTTATCTCTGGTCCTCAATCCCGAGTGTTTGAAGCTCTCATAGTTTTGATAAAAGAACAAGAAGAATAAAAAGGAAGGGAACCTAAAGTACTCAATTGCAGGAAATTCCTCCAATTGTTCATGGATTTTATCAACTAGGTAGGTACAAAGGTCAAAGTGAGGTGGGATTCTACTAGGTTCAGTGGTCAATTTGAATAAAACTCCCAGGATCACTTCATCTACAGGTTTTTCATCCTCTAAACCAACAATGGTGCATATAATGTGGATGGATTTTCTGGAGTTTTCATAAAACACAGTGGTGCCATAGGGAGGTGGAATAGTTGGTATGGACATCTCGGGTTCTAGATGTTTGGACAAAAATTGGTGGTGCTCATAGGGTCTAAGGTTGTTAAAAGAACTTGCTAGGGATTTTTCATTCAAAGGATAAGGGATTTGTGAATCTGGTATATGGAACATATTTCTTAGGGAATCTGTGGTTATGAAACACCAGGTTTTGGAAATATATGATGAGATGATAACCCACTTGGTGGGGGAGTAATGCTTGGAAAACCAAGTGAAAAATTTAGGGAAAACAATATACCTAGGGCACACTGACGGAGCGAAATTCGAGTTCCAAAGGTTAAATCTATCTTGGTGAGCGATAACTAGGGTCTTTGCTTCTTTGATGGTTTCAACTAGGTCAGAATTAGCGATGATGGTTGTCACGTCCCCTTCCATCAACCCGATGCAAGGGAGGAAACATGACCAATCTACCGGGCTTATTGGCAATCTCAGCCCCGTTCATTCTAAGAAATTCATGAATAATTAAAACTTCTGTGTGCAATTCATACTCAATATATACACAGCGGAAATAAACACAATTGCACACACAACTGAAATGCATTGGCATTTTTATCTCAAGCAAATGATAAATCAACAGGCAGAGAATCCATCCCATTCTCATGCTATGCACAGACTTCATATCAATTTCATTAACATGAACAATTATCATTCTGAATCAACACATTGCAAGAAACAGAATGCTAATAATTTAAATCACAGAGAACACTTATCTAGAGGATGAAGCTGTCCAAACGACTGGCTATGTGAGAGCAACGTTACACCAAACCATAGGTCTCTATCCAGCCTATATTCTTTCAGCTGAGAGATCACCCCCGAGCTGGGTTGTGTAGCCACTAACGAGGAACTAGATGGGCGCACTCACAACCATGGTTTCACTCAACAGCTATGCTAAGCCAACACATAGTTGGGTTTATCAAGCATACAAAAGACAAATGACGAGAATGCTAAGCCAGTGAACTCAACCACAGAGCTACAGGAATCTCAAGCTAAATTCAAGCAATCCAATCCTCTGTTCAAATATCCACACTTGGATTTCTCACCATTCTAGCAACAAATAACTCAATCCCGTCACTAGGTTTCTGGGCTATCAAAACTGGGTTTTCCAATGGATTTCAGGGTAGCTAATGCTCCCAATCTCGCCCCAAGGTTCATACCAATGGATCTCCCATTGGATTTCACTATCAAATACCAATCCTGGATGTTTATGGCTCTTCAAAACGTGGGTTCTTTCACAGTTGCGATTTTATGGTTTTTCTCACCGTTGGGAATTCGTTTTTGGATGCAAATTGATGTTGGTAACTTCCACAATGGAATGAGGATGAGGAAGAAGCAACTCTCATGGGGTAGAGTGACTTGTGGTACAAGAAAACAGAGCCCATACTCTGCCATACAAATTTCTGGGCTGCCCATGCTCCATTGAAGCCATGGACTGAATTCCTCAACCACTTCCTTACAACAGAATTAAATGTCAGCAAGGAAAGTCAAATGGGTTCTCAAGGTGACATATGGCAGCCTATGGTTCAACCCCATAGCCCCCTCACCACTCCCTAGTGGATACACATGGCCCCTTCTCATTCATTGCCTCCATAGCCAGTTTTGGTATTTTATTGCATGATGTTTATTTACATCATTTTTTACAATGTTTCATGGCTAAATAGCACATGGGCAACATAATGTCTAATACTTGCCTTTAAATAAAATTCGAGCTTCCACTAGCCGGGCCTTGGCCTTGAGCTCCATGCTAGGAAAACATACATCACATGTATACAATATTTACATTAAAAGCTAATATATCCTAAGGGTCAAAATGGGGTATTACAATGGTGACAAAGATGTCAGCTTAGTGATCATAAACATGATATTCCCCTGAGAAACAAGGATTCAAAGGGGTTAACTTGGGTGTAGGTTCCATTTTGATGGGTTGGTTCAACAAACTTTTAGTAAAAATTAGGGCAAAGTTACTCTATTAGGGATTTTATGAAATAATGGCAGAAACAAGGAGTTTAGTAGTAGAGTTGGATCAAAAGTGGTAGAGCTATACCTGGATGAAACTTGGAGGTTGAATATGCTTCATGCAAGGTTGACCTGGTACGCTGGTTGTCGGTAGCATGCCTCTTCGGTGTAAAAAGATAATAATATTTTAAACTAGGTCAAAAACCTCTTTTATCCTATGGTTAAAGATGCACTTTACATGTCGGAATCCGAGGTGCAGTAAAAACAACAATAACGATATCAATATGATAGGTGGCAGGAGGAAAGATGGTAAATTGGTAGGTTGTGGTGATCAGGCCCGTATGCCAGATGGTGGGCGGAGATGCAGTTATGGAATGGTGGGGTCTCAGACAGATCACAGGCGAGGATACAAGATGAGCTATCAAATATGATGAGTTGTAAAGCGCTTTTCACAATATCGGGAGGATGCCACTTCTAGTTTCCCAGAGTGGTAACGTTCTGATGCTTTGCGGTTTAGGAAAGCTTCTTTCAAGGAGGCGCAATCAGTTACTGAGGGGCACATGTCCTCGACAGTTTTGAGGACAACGAGCACCCAGGGCCACCTTTTGGTAGGCACATATTATCGACATGCTTTTGATCTGAGTCATCGATCTAGATCGAAAGCCGATGAGATTGTACGTGTGCTTATTTCCATTATCCTTCTTGCGTTTTATGGGTTCCCTTTCTCCTTGGGCCGTCGATCGAGATCGATATCTAATGGCTATCTGCCATTGATACCATAAGGCCCATCTTTAGGCCCATGGTCTTTAGTTGTTGTTCACTTTCGTCTTCCACCATCATTCCTTAAACTATCTTAGCTCCCATGGCTGAAAAACAAAGAAAAGGATATCTCCATAGGATATTTTTCTTGCAGAAAAATCCACGTACTAACAAACACTATCTACCATTTTTAATTCTTCAACTAATTTCTCTTAACAAATTCGTCTACAATTTTTTCTACCCACTCATATAAAAATAATTTGATGGTCATTGTTCAATTTTGATATCACTTTCTTGTCTTCAATAGTCTTGTTCATAAATGACGTTATTCAACAACATTTTAATGTCACGAGGGATGTTTCCAAGGAATTTTTCATGAGTTTCTATGTATAATAGAGCTTATTCTTCCATGAATGATAGTCGGTTTATTCTAGTGTAATTTTTCAAGCAATTCTTAACTTTTCTATGCCACCACAAATGAATCTCTTCTTTATTCAACATATATGCATGTATGCACAAATTTTACATGGACTAGGTAACGAACTACCTGAAACAAAACCAATGTTGTAATATATGGGATTACATTGAAAGAGTTACTAGTAGTTCGCATAAACCAACCATACTATACAACACAACAATATACAAGAACACATACATAGAAAGAGAGAGGAAGAGAAAGTAGTAGAGAACGCAACATAAGGATACTCTTATATTATGATAAATGATCCAACCACATCTGATACATATTTATGCCTCTATATGTACTTACAATCTTGAGGGTAGTTATAACTTAACTACCTCAATCAATTGACCCAATTAGGAGGTTGAATGACCTGACCAACTGGTTGAATCTATTTGTTAGTTGACTAGTTAGACTAGGCTCCTCCAATAGTGTTGATGTAAGAAGAGTGCCATTTGGCCTTCACTAGTAAACAATTGTGCAATCATAATTTAGGTAAGTTCACTTATAAGAAAGATATTATGACCATCCTTCGACACACAGTTGAAACTAGGAACACTTATCTCATTGGAAGACACTTTTAGATTAAAAAAATCATCCAAGTTTGAAGTATTTTTAGGAAAAGAGGTTTTTTTCCCCATAACAACAAAAGTATGAAGATCCTCACAGCGGATCTAAGAGATGATGTATACCTCACAAGAGAATAATGGATTAAGCAAGAGAATAGAAGAAGAGTGATACATGCAGTATAATGAGCAACAGAATAATATGGTACAGTAGAACTCAGATAGAAGCAATAATACTTCGGTCATACTAAATTATTAATCACAAATGGACATATAAATAATACAATGCATGAGGAATTTGAATGCCTAAGGTGGCAATTCGAATTAGCCTTCATGGAGTGATCAAAGGATCACTGGAGTGTCATCAGAGCACAACTAGGTGTCCTCATGATCATCGGAGCGCAACTGGAAGTCTTCATCATCATCAGTGGAGTCATCAATGCTCAAGTAACTGTCAACCATCAGTCAAACTAACTCTGGTAGGTGTAACTGAGTGTAACTCAATGTAACTGAGTGTAACTCAATGTAACTGAGTGTAACTGACTGTAACTCAATGTAACTGAGTGTAACTGAGTGACAACTGGACTGGTAGGTGAAGGAGGGCGAGTTGCTCCCTAAAATCAAGGAAGAAGGGCGCATTAAGCAACTGGAGGGCTAAAACTGAATAGTGAGAAGCTCTTGGGGGCTGGCTAACTGAGGGCTAGGTGCTGGACTGATGACTGGGATGCATGCAAACCCTAAAAGGTGCATGCATGACTGAAAATGTAAATGATCAAAATACTGGTGGGACTAGGATGGAGTATAGGAATATCCTAACAAAAAGAGGGTCACTACGAATAGAGTTTTGCTTAGGAGATCATGTATAAAAAGATACAATACAATGTCATGGAAGATGCATTGTCCAAGAAATATGAGAAATATGGATCTATATTTTCTTTATGGTACCGGAATTATTAGTAGAAGTATGATAGGAGTGTTTAACCAATGAGGAGGTGTATCATTTCATTAAATGACCTCAAGAGGACCCCAACGTTTATGGACAATCTATAAGGGAAGACACAAACGAATCTCCCTAGTCTGAATGGTTCGGATCTAGAACAAAACAAATAACTTCCATAGATTGATTGAATTACAAAGTAAGTCAAGAAACAAATCACCTTATGATTGAAAATCCTTTCTCCTCATTTGATCCAACTCCTTAATATTCATATCTTCAGCTGCAAAACAAGATGAAACAAGTGGAAACAAACAAGTAGTGAAAGCATATGATTACAAATCAATATACATTAGTAGTGAAAGAAGATAATCCTAAACATTATAAATACAATAAGTTTATGGAAAGAATTTGTATTAAATGTAATTACAGAAAGTACAGAGAGGGTGTTACAACCAATGCTTTGACGTCGTAACTCCTTTCCAACAATCCTAGCCTCAAATATCAAAGCTTTGCCTCCTATGGATGAAAAGAATCTCCTAGCA
Organism: Larix kaempferi; assembly: GCA_027924585.1. Taxonomy (NCBI): domain Eukaryota; kingdom Viridiplantae; phylum Streptophyta; class Pinopsida; order Pinales; family Pinaceae; genus Larix; species Larix kaempferi. The sequence continues at coordinate 12,556,930 of BSBM01000792.1, forward strand.
AAATTTCACCAGCATGTAGGTACTCTATCCTTCCTCCCTTAACAATGGAGAGGGTGTTCATATTTACAGGCCAAAAGGGATAGGAGAGGTTGAGTATTTAGGGGACAAGCTTAAGAAATCATCCCACTAGGTAAGGGGATCGAGTGCCAACTTTCTTGACATGTAGGGATAATCCTCCATGCCACCCAAGGTTCGAGAAGTCACTCTAAGCTTCTCTTTATCCATTTTAACCAACAACGACGCACCTTTCACAAAGGAAAATCACGTCATTGGAAGATGACGCACTTTGTACAAGAGAAACTAGCATCACATATGTGCTCTGTCAATGTGCATAGCACATCACCTAAGGTCCGATGAACCTTTCTAGTGAACAGGCCGTGTCAGGGTGACTACAAAAATTTAAATGGAAAGACATCAACTTTCCATTTGTACTTTTATCCCAAGTGCTTTAGGAAACAAGGAATATAGAGAACACATAATTCATGATGATGAGATTTTGGTGTAACAGAATGCCCACCAAAGCATGAAGCTGGAAAAATAGGTAGATTAAATGCTTTGCAATATGAGGGTTCGAGGCAAGGATTATTGGTTGGATTGATGAACATAGACTTTTGTAGTACAATAGACTCTAAGATATATGTCTCAAATGACTCATAACATGGTTGTCGACCAATACAATGCAGATCCATGGTAGTATCAACTAACTAAACACAATCATGGCTACTAGACATGACGAGCGTAGATACATGATGAGATAGTTACACAACCACGACCAATACAATAGTGGATCCGTGTGATATGAATAAAAAAATCTCCATCACAGCTTGGGTAAAATATATGAGTTAACACAGGGTCTCCAATCCAAACCCACAATGATACAAATCTAACCGCGTGATTACAATGTTTTGAAGTCGAACATGGTAGAAACTACTTGATTACCAATCATTAACGTATACTGTTAACAAGTAAGAGGGAAATCACCATTGATGTCAATTATTCCCAAGGTATCATATTACATACCGCCAAATGTGAATCAATGAGTTGAGGTCAAACATTCAGTGGAATATTTCAATCAGAAGCAAATGATGCGAACTTACTGTTGAAAGTGAGGTAACCTGCCATTAAGGCATGCAGGCCCAAGGTACTTGATTGGTTTCTAGGTTTAATCCTTGGATGATGTGTTGAAGTAGACAAACCTAATCCTATCGAAGGAGTGCCATGATGTTTCCCCCATCATCGACATGAAACAATGTCGAAGATGTTTTGGATTAGATCAGACTGTAGAGCAACATTTGAAACTAACTTAGGAGTGATCAACATGATAGAAGGTATATTGAATGCAGAGATTGAATCTATTAATAGACCTATCTTGAACATGGGATGGCATGACTTGGCAGCACTGACCCAACAAGATTAACACTGATACCTAATGAAACTGATGATGGAAGCATACTTTGAATGACTCAAAGGATAAAAAACACTCATGGAATTGGTGGGACTCGAAGACAAGAAGATTATCCAAGAAGTTTGAATGAATATGCAAATGAGTTCCATGTTCAAGAGTGACTAAGTACTGCCATAATTACAAGTAAACATAGACTCTTCCTATTATTCCCCATCATGATTGATGAGTACCTCTTTATTTATTAATGATATTGAGGAGGATAACAGATGCTCGGTATATTTCATCCTTTGGACAAGTCCAATCTCACATGTTTTACGAACCTCATATAGGAGTGGTTCACCCCTGAAAGGGTCCTTCAATGTCATATTTTAACAAGTCCATAGAAGGTAAACTTAGTGTCATTTCATGTTTAGAGAACTTGAAAGAACTAAAGAAGACTCCAAATGGTTCTTCTTTGTAAAATTTAGTCTCCTCATCTGAAAAAGGATAAAACAATATGAGAGAGAACTTTTCTAGTCATGATTAACTAGAGTGCTCATTTCTCATAAATAGTCTCGCTAGTCTGAAAAAATGGGTAAACTATCACCAGAAAAACGAACTTTCAAATAATTTTACAAGCATGAAAGAATCAAGTTTGCTTGGTGATATTTTCCTATTTAGGGAGTCTTAAAAGAGCTTAAAGAAGGACTCCGAGGAGGTTCCTTTTTTGTGGGAGTTTCACGAGCCCAAAAAAGAGATAAACTATAACTCGATAACCTATTCTCATGGTTTTATGAGCACAAGAAGGAACAAAGAGTGATCTCTATACCTGTAACGTCCCCTCCCATCATACCAGCATGATAGAGAGGACGTGGTGCTAAAACCGGGCAACTAGCCCCATGAACTTCTAACCAAATAAGCATTCACATAATATAAAAGACATATGGGATGTATAATTATAAGAAAGACACAGCGGAAATAATATCAATAACACATCCATCATACATTCAAGATATTCATCAAATAATAATTGCAAAGTTAACACAAAAGAATACTTATCTCAATAAAGTAGTCCCAAGCAACTGGCTATGCAACTGCAACGTTCCACCCTACCATAGGCTAGTTGTGCTTATCAACCTCTTAATGCAACTGCCACCCCCGAGCTGGGCATGATTTCTACAAGGAACCAGGGAACAGCAGACTCACACATAGCCACGCATACACCAAGATGAGCCAAGCCAAGCTACGGTTGGGTTTATCAGGCTGCTAGGAAATGGAAAGGAAGAATTGCTAAGCTAGTGTGCTCAAACACAGAGGTATGGATACCCCTCCCATATCTATTCAGCTTGGCACTCGCAATGCCTACACACCCAACACAAGGAAGTATTCTCTTCACTGGCACACAGTCCCTCAAGCCATACCTTCCTTTCTAGTGTTCTCAGGGTGTGCATAGAAAAGTAGCCAAAGCCCTCTTGATCTTCTTGAGAGGTTACTCCCTCCACTAGGTTTATCAAGCCAATTCTATCCACTACCAGTCCCAGTTTCTTGCTCACAGGTTCAAATCAAAATAGGGATGCGCATAACAGCAGAAGTCTAAGTGCTGGGCATGGAGAAACGTTTTTACAGTGAGATGCCCAAAGATGGGGTTTTCATTAGCTTCAGAAAAACGTGGGAAACCCAAAACGAAACTAGAATATGGGGAACAACCTTGGGAAGCCAAATCCATTTTTAGAAAAATGTCCATGGATATCCTGGGGTAAAAACGGCCTCCATAACAGTCCCAAATCATGGCCCTTCTCTCCCGGCTGCTATCCAATGCGAAAACAAGCTCCCAGACATGGAAGATGCAGGAAAAATGGTGAAAAACGTGATGGGAAAAGGCCCAGTGGTTCAGACTCTGTGAGAGAGGAAAAACTATGGGTTTATAATGGCTTTGGGCACCATTTCGTGGGTGTTTTCTTGCCCAAGGAGAAAAAACACAATTTTCCAGGTTGATGGCTTGCCCATGCATGAAATTGGCTGCCATACCTCTTCATTCCCAAGGCATTAACTGCCTCAACCAACTCTTGGAAGAATTAAATGATTGGGTCCATAACCCAAAATGGGTAGTTGGTGGTTTATGGGTTTTCTCATTGACACATGGATCAACACCATTGGCTCAAGGGTTTGAATAATTTCCCTCCCTATTCCTTGTAGAATCATGCCTCCATCTCTTTGTTGCATTGCATAGCTAGTTGTGGGTATTTTCATTAAAATTCGTATTTACATAATGTCTTATTTACATTGTGCCTATCTAGCACAAGAACCATAGGCATCTATTTCTTTAATTACCGATACATAAAACGCTAAACAAATGGTGGGGCCTTGGCCTTGAGCTCCTCACCGTGATTAAATTACAATATTTACATCATTTACGATTTAATACAAAGGGGGTCAAAATGGGGACATTACATTCCCCTCCCCTTACATTAGCACTGTCCTCGGTGCTCATCAAAATTGAACAAAAATGGATATGCCACCCTCATGGCATCCTCCAGCTCCCATGTAGCCTCATTGGGACCGTAGTGCTTCCATTGCACCTTTACCTGTCCGATGGCTCAGTTCTGGAGCAATGTTACCCTCTTGTCTAAGATGCGCAATAGATCGGTTTGGAATTCTCCCTCGAGTTCCACTTGGATCACATCCCAATTAATCACATGGTTATGATCATGTACATATTTGTTAAGCAAAGAGACATGAAAAACATTATGAGCTTTAGTGCTAGTAGGCAATGCAAGTCTATATGCAACTGGTCCTATTCTTTCAAGCACTTCAAATGGCCCACAATATCTAGGTGATAGCTTGGCACAACTCCCAAGCTTCAAGGAACTCTTCCTTGATTTCACTCTAAGATACACATGATCCCCAACATCGAATTCCCTATGGATCCTATGCTTATCCGCATAGCTTTTCTGTCTATCCTGGGCTACTTTTAAATTCTGTCTGATCTTGGCAACTTCTTGTTCCATTTCCTTAAGCAATTCTGGCCCAAGTACAATTATGTTCACTGGATTGTCCCAAGTCACTGGTGTCCTACACCTTCTACCGTACAAAGCCTCATAAGGACTCATTCCCAATGATGCTTGTTGCCCATTGTTAAATGCAAATTCTACCAAGTGTAGATAATCCTCCCACTTGGATGGTTTGTCCATTACATACATGCGGAGCATGTCTTCAAGCACCCGATTTACTCTTTCTGTTTGCCCATATGTTTGAGGATGGTATGCGGTACTAAAGCTTAGCTGTGTACCCAAATCTGCAAAGAGACCTTTCCAAAAATTGGAAGTGAACTTGGTATCCCTGTCAGAAATTATTTCCTTAGGCAATCCATGTAATCTGAAAATTTCCTTCATGAAAATATTTGCAATGGCATCAGCTTTATGTGTGGACTTAACCGGTGTAAAATGTGATGCCTTGGTTAACTTGTCCACCACAACCATGATGGAATCATGTTGTCTCACAATCATTGGCAATCTTGTAATAAAGTCCGTGGATATTACTTCCCATTTCCATTCTGGAATTGGCACTGGAAGCAACAAACCTGCTGGATGTTGGTGTTCACTCTTCACCTACTGACATTCCATGCACTTAGAAATGTATTCAGTGATGTCCTTCTTCATGCCTGGCCAGAAATAATATTTTCTTGCTGTAGCAATTGTTTTCTGATATCCTGGGTGACTAGAGTATGGAGCTTTATGGATTTTGTCCAGAACAATCCTCCTCAAATCTGCCGCATTTGGAATATAGACTCTATTCTTATAAGTAAGAAGTCCGCGTTCTTCCAAATGATATCCTTCATACTTCTTTTCAAGGCTTTGCTGCTGCAATTTGTACTTTATCTGCACGTACACTTCATCCTCAACCATATGGTTAACAATCTGCTGCCTCAAATCTGGTTGGCAAGTACTAAGAGCTGCCACATGCATTTCTTGTACCTTCCTGCTGAGTGCATCAGCCACCTTGTTTTCCTTCCCTTTTATGTGCTTGATTTCAAAATAAAATTCACACAAAAATTCCAACCATCTAGCTTGCCTAGCATTTAAAGTTGGCTGATCAAACAAGTATTTCAGACCACAATGGTCTGTCCTTAACTCAAATTTTCTTCCCATTAAGTAATGCCTCCACATCTTTAAGGCATGTACTATGGCTGCAAGTTCTATATCGTGAGTAGCATAGTTCTTCTCATGCTCCTTCAACTTTCTTGACTCATAGCATATCATGTGGTTGTCTTGCATAAAAACTCCTCCAAGTCCTTGATTGCATGCATTGGTACACACCACAAAGTCTTTTCCTGGGTCTGCAATTTTCAAAATTGGTGCACTTGTAAGAAGATTCTTCAACCATTGAAAACTTTCCTCACATCTTGGTGACCATTCAAACTTTATCCCCTTCTTTTGCAAAGAAGTGATCGGGTTTGCGACCTTGGAGAATCCTTCGATAAACCTCCTGTAGTAACCAGTAAGGCCCATAAAAGATCTCACATCAGTCACATTCCTTGGAGTTGGCCAATTCATAATGGCTTCAATCTTCTCAGGGTCTACAGATATTCCTTCGTCGGAGATGATGTGACCCAAATAATGAATTCTATCTTTATAAAAGTTACATTTGCTCAACTTTGCATACAGCTTATGCTCCCTTAGCAATTGCATTGTCATTCTCAAATGTTCTTCATGCTCTTCTTCATTCTTAGAATAGATGAGAATGTCGTCTAGGAATACAAGAACAAACTTGTCCAAATACTTGCTAAAAACATTATTCATGAGACACATGAATGTAGCTGGTGCATTTGTGAGACCGAATGGTACCACTACAAACTCATAGTGTCCATACCTCATTCTAAAGGCAGTCTTATGAATATCTTCTTCTTTGATTCTTACCTGATGGTAACCAGACCTCAAGTCAATCTTTGAAAATACCTTTGCTCCTCTCATTTGGTCAAAAAGGTCATCAATTCGGGGCAATGGGTATTTGTTCTTCACAGTGACTTTGTTCAACTGCCTGTAGTCAATACATAACCTGAGTGTTCCATCTTTCTTTTTCACAAATAGAACAGGTGCTCCCCACGGGGACACACTTGGCCTAATATATTTCTTTTCCAACAACTCTTGTAATTGCATCTTCAATTCTAGCAATTCCGGTGTACTCATCCTATAGGGTGTCTTAGACACTGGTGCCGCTCCTGGCACAAGTTCAATTGTAAAGTCAATGTCTCTCTTTGGAGGAAGTCCTGGAATCTCATCAGGAAAAACATCCCTGAATTCTTGCAATACCTGATAGTCCTCCAATTTAAGAATTTCATTCTTTGCTGCCTCTAAAATGTGGATTGCATACAATTGACATCCCTTCCTACAGAACTTCTTCTACTACATGGCTGAAACCTGTCTAACAGAAGTCACCTTTGGAATCCCTTTTACAACCCTCGCGTTTCCTTCTTCGTCCATGCATTCAAATGTCTTATTGTAGCAGTCAAGTTTAAACCTGTGTGCTTCTAACCAATCCATTCCAATGAGAATATCATAGGAACCCAGTGGTAAAATATTCAGGTCTGCATAAGTGAATAGCCCATCCATCTCTAATGGACATTTCTCTACTATTTCACTAACTTTTCTCTTGGTTCCAGTGGCTAGTTGAACTAACCATGATTTACTATGCTTTAATTTCTTGAAAGCACAAATCTCAACAATTCTAGGAGTGACATAACTGTGAGTAGATCCAGGATCAATCAAAATAGAAACAGATTGCTTAGCAATCTTACCTTCAACTTCAACCACAGTTGACTGATGATCTGCTTGGTGGTCGTCTACTACTGCATAGATTCTAGGGATTGTCCTTGCCACTTGACCCATAGTTCCAGCTCCCTGGATGTTGTGAACTTGATTTGGATTCCCATTCCGATGCGGACAGTTCCTAAGCATGTGGTCTCCCCCACAACCCCAACATTGAAGTGGTTCTCTTGGTTCCTTTAGATCTCTTGGCTTGTCTCCTATCATCCTAGTTGGCTTAGTCACAACCTGTGATGGTTTCCTTTGCTGATTCCGAAATTGAGGAGGCTTGAGCCTCTTCTTCCTTTAATCAAACTTTTCATTTTTCCTATCCTTCCATGCCTTATGGAATTCTGGTTTGCTTCTGTTTTGATCAAAGCAATACTTGGCCTTTCTTATGGCCTCCTCTAGAGTTCGAGGTTCATCGAACTCAATTCTATCTTTATATGACTGGGGTAGTCCACTTAGGAAACGCTGAATTTTCACCTTATCATCTCGAATGTACCTGACATATCTTAGCAGCTCCAAGAATTTGTTTGCATATTTTTCCATGGTCAATTGTCCCAATCTTAGCTCATGGAACTCTTTGATCTTATCATCATAGTACCTATCAGAGAGGTACTTTTGCTTGAAGTATTTCTTGAACTGCTTCCACACAATCTTCCTTTCGTTGATCTTCTTCACTTGTCTGATGTATTCCCACCATATAGATGCTCTTCCATTCAAGTTGAATATGGCTACTCTCGCCTTCATATTTCCCGAGTAGTCTTGGACTTGGAAATACTTTTTCATCCCAAGAATCCAAGCTTCAGCTTCTTGACCGAACTTTACCTCTCCATCAAATGTAGGAGGTTTTGCCTTCTTAAATTCCCCATGTGAATTGTTCTTGTTGTGCTTCTTCCTCTTACTTCCACGAGATGAAGAGCTTGAACCCTCAATGGATTCTTCAGAGTCAGATGATTCATTAGAAGAGGTTTCTGGAGTATAAGTTCTGTCTGTAGAAACTCTTCTTGGGCTACTGGCCCTCTTACGGGAATTCCTTCTAGAACTACTCCCACCCCTTTCTAGATTTGATGTCTGATGCCTAAAGTTTATCTGCCTTTGGATGTCTGTTAAACTCTGCAGCATGGCTGCATTCAACTAATTTTGTTCTTCCTGAGCTTTAATCATCCTTTCATTATCTTCTCTGCAACTTTGCAATTCCACCCGTAGGCTTCTCATGGTGGCTGCAATACCTGGAGGAGTCTCTTGATTTCTTCTCCCATTAGATTCTGTTTCAGCATTTTCAACATGTATGTTCTCCCCCATGGCGTCTGTCTCAGGCTCATAGGGATCCTGTGCATCATCCATGATGTTGATTTTCTTGGCCCAACCAAGATCCAAAACTTTCCAACTGTACTATCTAGAGTGCTGCCCTGAGGCAACTGTAATTCTGCAAAATGTGTTCATCAACACAATTGTTAGCTACATTATATTTTCAGGAATTCATAAATTTTTTCATGCACGTGGGAAAATATAATGTTGACAATTTGTCGAATCATCGAATTTTCTCACAATCAACGACATATGAGGGGGAAAAAAGGGGGTCAAGGGGGCTTGCCCCCTTGTGGCTCGAGGGTAGCACCCTCGCTTTTTTTGTTTTTTTTTGTTTTTTTTACAAATCATGCTGCCATTGCGGGGTGATTCGTCGAACACTTCCACAATTGCAGAGTGATTCGGCGAATGCTTCCGCAGTTTAGGAGTGATTCGCCTAATGCTTCCGCAGTTTCGGAACACACTCGAAAATTCTTTCCGCAGTTTCGAAACGGTTTGTCGAACTTTTCCGCAAATTTAGGAACGATTTCCCGAACTCTTCCGCGTTGCGGAACGATTCGCGGAATCCTTCCGCAAATTTCGGGGAACTCTTCCGCGTTGCAGGACGGTTCACGGAACTCTTCCGCAATTGCAGCAAGATTTGCGGAACTCTTCCGCAATTGCGGGAAGGTTCACCGAACTCTTCCGCAGTTGCGGGAAGATTCGCAGAACTCTTCCGCGATTGCAGGAAGGTTCTTCGAACTCTTCCGCAATTGCGGGAAGATTCGCGGAACTCTTCCGCAATTTCGGAATACATTCCGGAATTCCTTCCACAGTTGCGGGTCGGTTCGCGGAACTCTTCCACAATTTCGGAAGAGAATTCTTTCCGCAAATTTCGGAAGAGAATTCCTTCCAAAAATTTCCTTTCGACGCCGAACACTTAGAAAATTTTTCCGTTGTTTCGGAGTAGTTCGCCAAATTTTTCCACGTTGTGGAACAACTCGCGGAATCCTTCCACAGTTTCGGAAGAGAATTCCTTCCACAATTTCGGAAGAGAATTCCTTCCGCAATTTTGGGCAGAACTCATAGAAACTTAGAAAATTTTTGAAATTGAAAATTTTTGAAATTTTTCTTAACTCTCAGTGCTGAGCAGGAAGCATACTTATCTCTGCACCTATGATAGGTAACCCCATAAAGGCCCAATGCTGCAACCAGCAGCTCTGATACCAAAATGTAACGTCCCCTCCCATCATACCAGCATGATGAAGAGGACGTGGTGCTAAAACCGGGCAACTAGCCCCATGAACTTCTAACCAAATAAGCATTCACATAATATAAAATACATATGGGATGTATAATTATAAGAAAGACACAGCGAAAATAATATCAATAACACATCCATCATACATTCAAGATATTCATCAAATAATAATTGCAAAGTTAACACAAAAGAATACTTATCTCAATAAAGTAGTCCCAAGCAACTGGCTATGCAACTGCAACGTTCCACCCAACCATAGGCCAGTTGTGCTTATCAACCTCTTGATGCAACTGCCACCCCTGAGCTGGGCATGATTTCTACAAGGAACCAGGGAACAGCAGACTCACACATAGCCACGCATACACCAAGATGAGCCAATCCAAGCTGCAGTTGGGTTTATCAGGCTGCTAGGAAATGGAAAGGAAGAATTGCTAAGCTAGTGTGCTCAACCACAGAGCTATGGACACCCCTCCCAGATCTATTCATCTTGGAACTCACAATGCATACACACCCAACACAAGGAAGTATTCTCTTCACTGCCACACAATCCCTCAAGCCATACCTTCCTTTCTAGTGCTCTCAGGGTGTGCATAGAAAAGTAGCGAAAGCCCTCTTGATCTTCTTAAGAGGTTACTCCCTCCACTAGGTTTATCAAGCCAATTCTGTCCACTACCAGTCCCAGTTTCTTGCTCACAGGTTCAAATCAAAATAGGGATGCACATAATAGCAGAAGTCTAAGTGCTGGCATGGAGAAACGTTTTTACAGTGAGATGCCCAAAGATGGGGTTTTCATTAGCTTCAAAAAAACGTGGGAAACCCAAAACGAAACTAGAAGAAGGGGAACAACCCTGGGAAGCCAAATCTGTTTTTAGAAAAACGTCCATGGATATCCTGGGGTAAAAATGGCCTCCATAACAGTCCCAAATCGTGGCCCTTCTCTCCCGACTGCTGTCCAATGCAAAAACGAGCTCCCAGGCATGGAAGATGCAGGAAAAATGGTGAAAAACGTGATGGGAAAAGGCCCAGTGGTTCAGACTCTGTGAGAGAGGAAAAACTATGGGTTTATAATGGCTTTGGGCACCATTTTGTGGGTGTTTTCTTTCCCAAGGAGACAAAACACGATTTTCCAGGTTGATGGCTTGCCCATGCATGAAATTGGCTGCCATACCTCTTCATTCCCAATGCATTAACTGCCTCAACCAACTCTTGGAAGAATTAAATGATTGGGTCCATAACCCAAAATGGGTAGTTGGTGGTTTATGGGTTTTCTCATTGACACATGGATCAACACCATTGGCTCAAGGGTTTGAATAATTTTCCTCCCTATTCCTTGTAGAATCATGCCCCCATCTCTTTGTTGCATTGCATAGCTAGTTGTGGGTATTTTCATTAAAATTCGTATTTACATGATGTCTTATTTACATTGTGCCTATCTAGCACAAGAACCATAGGCATCTATTTCTTTAATTGCCGATACATAAAACACTAAATCAATGGTGGGGCCTTGGCCTTGAGCTCCTCACCATGATTAAATTACAATATTTACATCATTTACAATTTAATACAAAGGGGGTCAGAATGGGGACATTACAATACCATTAATAATTAATTTTAATGAGCATGATGATGGCATAAAAAACGCTCAAAGACTTGTTCGCACATGATGAAAAGTATGAAAAGTCTACAATGGGCACCAACATAGTCAAAACACCACTTTTTCTATCTGCAAGCTCCAAGAACTAAGTTAGAATCCATCACGAGGTTTTAAAATATAAAAAGAACACCAACTATAGAAAATAACCCATAAAATAAATATTAATAAAGGGATATTCCATATTTTGATATAAAAGGGTGAATAGTAAAAAATTATTTACCAATTTATTTTACCAAGTTGGAATAGTGGAAAATACTTCTTTGGAGCTCGGTTTTATGACGACTATTACGGACGCCTCAGTTAGCCAATCAACCCCCGTTAGTTGCAGGTATGCCTCAATCTCATGCTTAAGCTTTTCAGTGGTTTAAAATTTGATTTTAATGCAATTTTTAGGGTTTTTTGGTCTCATATTGAAGGGAATTGTGCGTGCCTTGGGCGATGTGCTTTCCCCTTATGGGAAGTGCATCACAAGGGATATGCCGCACCTTTCCGATGGGAAAAGCGCATTGTTGGTGCAGTGTTCACAAATGCAGGGTGTGTCAGTGCAGTTTGATGCCCAAATTTAAAAATGGGGCCCAAAAGATCAAATCCAAAGCAATGAAAAGGGTTTAACAATCATCTCATTGATGTTTATACAGACTTTGGCCAACAATATGGTCTAGTGGAAGGAGAAGGAGCATGAAATCGAAGACGCTCAAGCGGAAAATGACCAACACTCCATGAATGCTTTGCAGGGGTGTGGACTACTGAAATTATTCCATGTACAAGGGATGAGATCCCAATTACAACTAATTGACTATCTGATCAAGTTGTGGGACCCAGATCAACATTTATATAGGGTAGGTGTCCACATCCTCACATTGGATGTGGAAGACATCTATTTTTTGATGGGTTTATAGAGATGTGGGGCCCCTGTATCACTATCTAGGCCTCGGGGTAGTGACCGGTCTACCGAAAGTCTTATTGCATAGTTCTGCATGCCGAGTACAAAAATGATTGATGCAAAATTCCCATCAAAAACGTATGAGACTGACCTCTTAGGACCATTCTTTTTACCATTGATCGGGTGGTGTGAAGCAGGGATGCTCATCAGGACACTAAAGCTCACATGTTATATGCCATTGAGTGCATGGCACCGACAGTCTTCAACCGGAGTGAGGGACTCCTCGTGAACTTGAAGGATCAACTCACTAAGTGCCCTAAGGGGTGAGTTGAAATAGTTTGGTTACGGTTCCATCATCGTTTCTTTCTTCTTAGAAAGAGTTCCACTACAGCATCCATAGGTTGAGTTAGATGATCTCAATCCACGAGATCCGAACATGGTTCAGTGGTTAGAGGTGATGGCCCGCCATGAAGGTGGGGGACCTATGATCACATACGGACCGACCTTCTTCAGGTGGATCTATGGACAGCTCCTCATGATTTAGGACTATGCATATGCGGGCACCGAATTTAGAGGGGATCCATATCTACCTCTTCCTAAGGGGGATCAATGGGGAGACATTTGTAAGAAAGAAACTCCTGTTGTTTTTATGTATTTTATATTTTTTTAATGTTTTTGTGTAGTACTGATGGTTCATACATGTTTTATGCAGATGTTGTCCTGTTTCGACCAGTGGGTTTCTCTCTGATCGAGAGGATAGGAGTCGTGTGAGAGATGGAAGTCATCCAGTAGGAGGCGGTAGATGACCTAGATGAGCTAGAGGAGAACCTCCAGAGGTTGACTATTGATATTCTTGATATATCTATTGATGACCTTCCTCTATGCTACTAGCGTAGTACAGCTAGGGCTTCTGAACGGTTTGGTCGGCTACTCTGTCCAGTGGCTAGGGCCATTATATGTTATCACGAGCATCCCAAGGGATAGGCTCTATGTATGATGTACTGAAAGCCATAGGTTTGATATTTTGTAGATATAATCTACTGAAATCTTATGAGCTTTAGATTTTTGTATTAGTACCACTTTTTGTAGTTTACTAGACATGATGATATATATACAAAAACACTATCTAGCAGTTTTATATACTGTCTCTTCTATGATGAATTTGGGATCTTATGGATGTTGGCATATACATTATGATTAGTTTACATGTTATTCCAATTTATACATCTTTGATAAAAATGTTTATAAATGTGCAATATACCAATCTAATATGAAATTAGCTAGGGAGTCAGCAATTGCATTCATGTTTCTTGGAATATGTAGGTATTGAATGGACTCAAAGGACCTCTCCTAGAGACGTACTCTCCGAAATAGGCACAGTAATATGGGGTCACGGATAGCGTAGACACGGTTCAAATGATAGACCACTAATTATGAATCGAGGTAGATAATAATGTGGTCCACACCCAAGGAAAAAGCGTTGGTTAGTAATCCAATCACCGCGTGATACTCGAAGGCATTGTTGGTTGCAAAACCTAGGAAGGTTCCTCCTGATCTTATCAGCTCAATGACAGGGGAATAGAGTAGCCATGTTGTTGAGGCAAGGGTGCGGGTGTGCCGGCTAGCACCGTCTACAAATCCATAACAAGTTTCCATCTGCACATCCAGGCAGAACTTGGTATAAGCGTAACGATAAGATCCTAACACACTAAAAGAAAGCGTCACACCAAACAAAAACACACGCCATGTACAATATATACAAAGTACTAATGCAAAATGACTTAAGCATAGTACCATTTTAGGTAGAGCACATTGCGAGGCTCCCCTAAAGATATCCCGTCATAATCAACTAATTCATAGGCTCCCTTTTCCAAAACATGTTTCACTACATATGGACCATGCCACATGGTCTCAAGTTTGCTTGCCCCCATCTTATCGTGTTTTTGGTCATAAGTAAGGACCAAATCACCCTTGTTGAAGATACGAGGTTTTATGGATTTATCGTACTAGGACTTGATGTCTTTCTTATGTAGAGAAGCATCATGGCAGGTTTCATTGAGTTTTCCAAGTATAGAAATCGTTCTTCATCGACAGTTGTGTTCGGTAAAAGTTCGACAATGATTTTTAGTGACGGAATCTCACACTCAATAGGAAATATTGCCTCTAGTCCATACACCAACTGGAAGGGTGTGAAACCAGTGGCAGTTTTGAAAAAAGTCCTATATGCCCAAAGGGCGAAAAAAAAATCACATGCCAATTCGACTTGTGTGTTCCCACCATACGCTAAATCATGGTTTTCAAGACCTTGTTAATGGCCTCTACTTGTCCATTTGATTGAGGATAGTAGGGAGTTGATTTTTCATGCCGAAAACCCAATTTGGCGCTTAGTTCATCCACCATCTTGTTTTGAAAATGTGATCTGTGATCGGTTACAATGGCTTCAGGGAATCTGAATCTCGCAAGGATATGGTTAAAAATAAAGAGTGCGGCAGTTTCACAGTCTTCCTTGTATGTAGGCATAGCCTTGGACCATTTTGTAAAGTAGTCAACTACGACAATGATGTAACCATGCCCCCCAGCCGACGTAGGATTACAATGCATGAAGTCGATGCCCCATTTGGAAAAGGGACCAACAGTGATAACTCGATGTAATGGGGATGGATGTGAGCACTTTTTATAATGAAAAAGGTGGAAAGGAGGACACTTATTGACCCCCTCAATACAATATTTGAAAATGGAAGGCCATTAGTATCTAGTGTGTAATATTTTCTGGGTTGTAGCCATCCCAGAAAGATGACCGCCACATGCTCCCGAGTGATAATCATTCAGAACTTGCTCGGCCTCCTCATGAGTTAAGCATCGTCTGATAATAGAATCAATGCCACGATGATATAATGTATCACCAATGATTAGGTAATATTTTGTGTGGTAACGGACACGACGGCATTCATCACAGTATAAATGAGGGCTGAAGCATTGGGTTTGGAGATATAATGTAATGTCTCCATACCATGGTCAGAAGTACCAATAAGAAACACAGACTAATGGGGGAGAGAGTCAATGGGCTCAGATTCTTGATAAGTACGGGGAAGATCGCAAATAAGCTCCATAAATACCAATGACTTCTTTGATTTGGCATTCTCAAACTGGATATCAAATTCTTGGAGAATCAAAATCCAACATGAATATTTTATCCCTAGTACCTGATGTGTGAGAATGTGGTACATGGGGTTTGAGTCAGCAATAATGGTAGTAGTGCAGAGTAGGATATAGTCACATAACTTCTGAACAGCAATGATTGCTGCCAGTGCTAACTTCTCTACGTGCGAATGCTAGGTTTCAGAGTCAATGAGACCTTTACTAAGGTAGTATATCACATGTCCATGCACATGAATATATTCATGTACTAAAGCCATAGCAATTGTTTAAGTAGAAGTAGCAAGATAAATGATGTAATCCTTGGTGTAATCTGGGGGTTGTAACATAGGCACATGAGTAATTGCATGTTTGAGGTTGTCAAAGGATTTTTGGGCGTAGTCATCCGAAATGAACAGGAGATATTTCTTTAGCAACCGCATGTATCCCTGTGTTTTCTCCGCAAAATTACACAGGAAACGATGTAGGTAGTTTTCCTTCCCTTGCAAACTTTGAAGCTCCATAATATCAGGCGGTGGTGGTAAGGCGATAATAGCCTCTACCTTGAGGGGATCAATGCAGATCCCATCTTTATTAATGATGAAGCCGAGGCATCCAGACTTGACATAGAATATGCACATATGAGGATTTAGATGGATATTGTATCGTCAACATCGGAGGAATGCCGTCATTAGATGATCGATGTGGAAGTCACGACAATGTGAATGAGCAGGAAGATCGTCAAGATATGGTTCCACAAAATCCTTCACATCGTGGAATGCATATGAGATGGCCTATTGGAATGTAGCACCAGCATTTTTAAGACCAAAGAGGATTTTTTGATATGCGAATGTACCCCATGGGAAGATGAAAGTAGTATTATGTTGGTCGATGGGGTGGATCTCTATTTGATTATAGTTGGAAACGCCATACATAAGGGAAAATATGACAATTCCTGCACAATTTTCAATGATTTGGTTGATAAATGGGGTAGGGTAATTTCCCTTGGGACAAGCCTTATTCAGATCCCTATAATCGACACAAACTCTAATGGTTCTGTGTTTCTTATCAACCAGGACGATATTAGAGACCCAATCTATTAATGTAAAAAGATAAATAAAACCATTTTTCAACATCTTTTGTATCTATACTTTGATAGCCACAGTCTTCCTAAGGTGCACTGGATGGAGTTTTTTCTGGACATGTTTAGCATTGGGATATGTTTGAATCTCATGCATGACAATAGTAGGATCATTCATGAGCATTTCTTCGTAAATCCATGCAAATACATCATGGAACAGTTTAAATAAGTTTGTAAAAGTTTTTAGTTCATCAGGGTAACAAGTTTGGCCTATGTGAATATTTTCCATGATGCTGGGTTTTACCGATATGTCTATAGTGACGGTAGGCATTATATTTTCCAAATTTCCCTCGGTTACTATATCCCTAGTAAGAATAGGAGATTGAGGGTAAGGGGATACATCTGGTGAAACAATAATATCGATGGTGTTCTCTACCATAGATAAAGGCGGATGGAAGGACGATCAATGGTGAAGGTCTTCCCATGGGGGCTCATCCACGCTCATAATCTCTATGATTAACTCATAAGAATGAAAAGTTTGGAGTACGGGATCAGGTGATGATAAGGATGAGTTTCGATGTGGTGGCATAGAAAAGAGGTTGGATTCCACTGCAAAGTGTACATCTGGTAAATCGGGTGCTAATTGGATGGCCTCATAAGTGGATTCAATGGGGCTGAGAGGCATCACATATCCAATCAAATCCATATGGTTAGGATCAGGCACAACCCATTGGTCGGTGGAGTTGGAAGAGGATGGGATCATGTTCACCATGGCAACATGGTTTGGGGGATTTGGTGTCGAAAATACTCCCATCAGAGATGACTCTTTGTGGATTCCTACCCTCACACTCATATATTTGCAAAGAGTGGCCCAAAAGAGGGACATTATCTGCAGGATGAGTAGTGGAGTTTGGTGTACAAAAATATAACTGGTCAATAGTGACGATTTTCCCATGGTGGGGAAAATGCACTATGCTGAAGACAGATGATGCGACCATAGTCATGGCATAAAACCAATCTCAACCAAGTAATAAATTATAAACCAATGGGGTGGTGACGACTTCCATGTTAATGGAAACGCTCTTTCCTCCCAACTCTACGACTAAGGATTGTAACATGTCCCAACTCTACGACTAATGGAAACACTCTTTCCTCCCAACTCTATGAATAAGGGTTTGAAATCCACGTCCACCATATGCTTTCAAGGTAGTGTGGAAACGGTTCAACTTGGGAGATCGTATGGCTCGCCAATAGGATAGTGATATAACGGAAGTAGAGACTCCTTCGTCTAAAATAGTACAATGGATACTTTTCCCAGAAACATTGGTAACAATCTGAAACGCTAGTTGGTGGGAATGCCTTGGCTTGAAGTAGTCTAATTTGAACATAATGTTGTTGGAGGAATCAGGATTTACTCCTCCTATAGCATATAACGGGGTCTTACGTTGATTGGAACAATTTTGTAAGACTTCTAACATTGACATAGCACAAGGGGCCTAGGCTATATCTTCTACAATATTGTAGCTTTGAGTGGCTCAAGCGTTAGGGTTAAAAATTGCTTTTCTGATTGTGCTCTTGGGTGGACGCAATACTATATTTGGTAAAGGTTTATCTATGACCAGAGGACCTTGAGGTGGAGGAATATGAGATGTAGATGCAGAGGAATTTTCAATATTACCTCAGTTAGATTCCTTATCAGAAATAGAGTACTGGGAATAAGCCCCGAGGTACATAGAGGGGACTTTTATTATGTATTGGGCATAAGCCCAGATGTACATAGAGTGTTGGGAATAGCCCTGGAGCACTCCAAATTGATGTTGAGAATAAGCTCTGGAGCATCGGATCTTTGGGCATTGTATCCCTAGGTGTATCTTACAAGTACATCCTAGCACTAGTGTTGAGCAAAGAGCTCTGGAATTGCACTAACGTAACGCCCATGTAAACGTGTTGAGCCTAAGCTCTGAATAGCACTAGGGGTTAATTTACTTAAGAAGGTGTTGAGTTGAGGAAGGCTCTGAATAGCACCAGTCATCATACTTATTTTATTCTCAGTAATTGATTCATTACTCATCTCATCAAGGACGAAGGAAACTACCATGGAAAAACGAGATAATCCAACATGTAAGAGGGACCTAGAGCTACCTAACCTAGTAGACCTTCTAAACCTACCATTATCCTTGTCAAATAAGTTGACCCTATTCTTTGAAGAAAACATCAAAGTTATGATACCCTATACCTATTTGAATTAATCAAATGTGACTAAGTATAAAGAGCCCACTCATGTGTGAGTAGTATACATAAAGTATATGTATGAATATGAAAGATATCTAGGATAAGTAAAGATATTATTTATAAATAGATAGTATTTATAAAGTAAAGATATTATTTATAAAGTAAAAATATTAATTAAGAAATAAAGTTACTATTGATAAAGCAACCATTAATAAAATCCAAAATAAACTAAATTTAGAATTAAATGAACTTTTCAAATTATATATATATATATATTAATTCAAACTGAAAAATCAACTTAAGTTAAAATTAAAGAAATTAATATTTTCAACTGCTATTTTGAAAAGTTCACCTATAAAAACTAGGAATTCCCAAGGAGAGGCTATCTATGTTTTTATCATTCATTTATGGTAAGAAGAGAGAAAATTGTTCCACGGGTCTGAAAGAGATAATTATTCCAAGATTGAAGTTCAGTGCACAGTCTGCCCTAGGTTCTCTAGTTCTTCTTGCATGTTGGAGCCAGCTCGGGGGGATCCAATCAAAACCAGGAATGGTCCTGGATCATGGTTGGGAGGAACATGGTAGTTCCAAAATCATTCGGTTAAATCATTCTACAGGTCAGCTAGAACATAATATATATTTGTTTTCAGTAATCAATGTTTGAAAGTGTGCAGGTATTTATCAGTAGGAGGTCCAAGCTGCAAAGTCCAGGTATGGATTATTCTTATGCTTTCCAATTCATTATAGGCTGCAAATTTAGGAATTTAATTCTGTCAATTTATTTTCATAGTAAACTAGTTACATTATATATTGGGAGCAAGGGCCAAAGGTATGGGCTCCCCGGGTTTATCTTAGAATTAGTTTAAACCATTATATGATGTTTAAAAGAACTATTCACTTTCTTAAACCCTTATTAAAATTCTAGTTTAAAGATCTAGCAGAGCAATACCTACTTGTGCTAGATCCCCACGTAAATAATTTACAACATTAAAAATAGAAACAATTTCCAAAACAGAAACCTAATATGTAAATGCTCTTATCGTTTTCACCCATGTGAATCGTGTTCATTAAAAATTAATCTTAACTTAGAAGTTTAGGGTTTCATTCTAAAAATATTCATCTAATACATAACTAAGACCAGAAAGCAATTTCACACAGGAATCTCAAGATCCACGATCCTATTGCAAATTGCTCTAAACTCAGCAATAAAAATTATTAAATTAAAAATGAATCTCAAATCAACGTTGAAACTTCCCTCACCCACAAAGATCAATTAATCATTTAAAAACCTACGTTTGTTTTCTCAAAGACAAAAGCCATTAAAATTTCATACTGAAGATTTCATTGTTCTTTACATATCAACCCAGTGAATGCTTGGGAAGATCCCACTCGCTACAGCGTGGAAACCAAATGCTGGAACTCAGCTTCCTTTTACAATCTTTAAAAACATAAAAAGGAAGGACAAGTTAAACAGAGCTAGGGATTTTCCCGCAGAATTCAAATCTTTAAAACATATCATACATTTAAATCTAACCACGACATTATCCAATTTAAAACGAATAAGGATAACAGAGGCATTTTCTGCCCTCAACTAAAACACAAGAATCATCTAGTCAATTTCCCGGAAAACAGAGAGTCTAAATTTACAATTGAGATATTCATCTCTCAAAATACAAAAACGCATGGTATGAGTTTGCAGAGCTATCACCCTCATTTAAAATGCATAACCTATTAGTTGTAGAGCCTTTTGCTCTTAAAATAAATCCACATAACATAACTCAGACAGAGGCATTGTCTTCGAGCATTAAAACGGATTCGACTTCTGCCTAAACCATTCTTTTAAACTAGATTACAAATGCAAACAGAGAATCTTAAAGACCAATACATTTTCCAAGTAACTCCAGGAGCCAAAACATTACATCAAATATACCAACGTTAAGCATTCCATTTTTATTTACCATTTCATTCAAAAGTCAGGGAAAGAAACGCATTCTACAGGATTAAGTAAAAAACACGATGTTTAGGTCAAGGGTTTATCCCTTTAAAAATTTACAAACTATTTCTCATTGCCATTTAAATAATTACAACGAAAACCAAAGTCCAAGACTGGCCATAAACTATGCAAGGGAAAAATTAGAAACCCACTATGAAAGCATCTACATTTTCCCCAAACAGAGCTTGACCAAAACTCGCCCAAAACGAAAGGCCCGAAGGGTAAACTCTTTTACAAGCTTAAACTCTCAATAATAAAACATTCAAGCACGTATCCCTGTTTCGACAGGTAGAGGATAAGCCATGATAAGTCCTAGGCTTACCAAGTAGAAATGCTTTCCCCAATCCTCTACCCTAGCGACCATCCAAAACGCAGAGCCTGCTCCTTACTTTGAAATCCATGTCAACAAATGCCAAAAATAAATGAGTTAGCACAATAGATAAAACCAGAACTCATTACTGAAATCACGATTTTTGCAAGTGCAGGCTTACCTGATCTTTAAGCTGGCTGATCTCCACATTTCCCAGGTACTCTCAGTGAAAACGCTGACCATAATTGAAGCTCAGGTCATGCGTAGAGCTCCACGAACCTGAGAGCGGTGTGAGGCTGCTCTCCCAACACAAAAACCAAGAAAATGACTGAACTGGTCTTTTGGACCAAGGTTTTAACCCTCCTGTAGCAGGAATATGGCCATGTGGTGTAACATGGGTCATATTTAATGCCCAGCTACTCACACTAGATCAAATATCTTTCTCCCTTCCCTATAGTTTAGGATCACTCTCATTATCAAAGTTTACATTTTATTAAACCATGCTTTTAATCTATCTCTTTCCCATTTGAAATCATGTTGTTGGTATATTGCTAGGTTGCAAGCATAAAGAGTTAGTATAGGGTCTTTCCAAAGTATTATACCTATAAAACATTGAAACATGCTTTAGCAAGAAATGCTAAGTAATCCCAACACTGCCATCACCCTCCTCCTGCCTCTTGGCAATCCCGCTAGTAACACCAGTCACAAGACATACTCTTCGAGCATTTTTACTTCCTACATAAAAGCCATATTTTTCTAACTAGCAACATAATGATTTCAAAACATTAGAGTTCATCTCATTATAAAGAACATGAAGAGATCCTTAGCATTTAAATAATTAAGACTAACACTTAAGAAATCTCCAAAATCAAGCATAAGCTTTAGGAAGTTATAATAATCTTGTGAAATAAATCCATGACACGGGAAGTAAAACATCATTACAAGGTTACCAAAACTTCACATATACCAAGAATAATCCGATAAGCATTCTAGTAAAATGATAGGTCAGCCTATGAAAGAAAACCAGTTACATTATTTAAAACAACTCTCGCAATTAATCTTTGTCAGCATAGAAGCTATTATATAAATGACATAATCATCGCATGTATAAATTTTTTATTTTTTATAGTTTTAGGGACATTACAAGTAGTATCAAAGCCCAGCTACAACACTAAGAGACCTATTCGGCTCATTACAGAAAACATCTGCTACAGATACATATATTTCGAAAAATGCACTTATGAATTTCTTTTTATACATATAAAAACTAACAGAATTTTGTTCTTACAAATTGATGAAACATTTCAGGTACAAATACAACTTGAATTATGAATACAGAAAAAAACAGCAGTATACATGGAAACTTGAATTCCCCACCACGAGAACAAGAGATCATGGTGGAATTGAACTCAGAACTAATGAAATCAATTTAGAGCCTACAAGCAGAATTATAGAGTTTCATAGATGACAATATGCAGGAAAGACAAGAACAACAGGCTATAAATGAATCTCTGCTTCAGAGCTTAACAGAAGAAAAACCCCATGGACATTCCACATATTCAGCAAACATATCAAGAGAAAACAACTATCACACAAAAATATCCATCAGTCCTAAAGAGGATGAATATGAAGAACACACACCAGAGTTCATGGAAGAGGACTGTAAGAGCTCTTCCAATGATGACGGTTCACCATCCCCTTGCAAGAAAAGGAGGAAAAGTGATGACAGTTTACAAGGAGAATTTCGAAAAATTAAATCCCCAACTTATGATGGAGAGATAAATATGGGGGAGAAAGCTGAAGAGTGGATGTTAGGAATGAACAAGTATTTTAAAGTCCACAACTATTCCAACAAGATGAAAGCACAACTAGCCATTTACAACTTAAATGGAAAAGCAGCTAGATGGTGGAGAGACCTGAAGCATACAAAAGGGTACAAAGTAAAAGACATTAGATGGAGTGCTTTCAGCAATCTGTTCCAAGACAAGTACATGTCTGAATGCTTCTTTGACAAAAAAATCAAAGAATTTCATGAACTGAATATGGGATCCCTAACTATGGAAGCCTTCATCAACAGATTTTTGGATCTACTACATTATGCACCATACATAAAAGATGAAAAATTCAAGATACAACAATTCTTAGGATGCCTACCTCCCAATTTTCAAGAGAAAATTGAGTTTGACATGCCTAAAACTTTAGACGTGACTTTAGACAAAGAAAGACTCTATTATGAACATGGACAGCCAAGAAATGAAAACATAAACATAAACATAGATAGATTCAGAACTTTTTCAAAAAACCGAAGACCGGGTTTTAGGCCACGACCTTACCGGAAACAAAACAATAGTTTCCCTCCCAACATCGGTTTCAACTGACCTCATGCACGGCCAAATGTGCCAACACCGCATGCAATTAGACCAGCCTTTAACAAAGGAGAAAAAGTTGCCCCGCCAACCATTACTTGCTAGAAATTCCAACGTCCCCATTATTTCAAAGATTGTCCCAATAAGACGGACGAGGTTTTACACAACATACAAGAAAACCCAACAATAGGGGACATGGAAAGAACACCAAGAATTTATGCCGCACTTGACGGCCGACAAGCAGATCACCGAGCCACTATGGTCGAGATTGATGGTAAGATCTCAAACACAGTTATTTCAGTTTTGATAGATCCCGGTGCATGCCGGAGCTATGTCTCCCCTAAAATAGTTGATACTTGTAAGTTAAACCGAGAGAGTCATAAGAAACCATGGCTGGTACAACTAGCCACTGATACCAAACGGAAAGTCTCCCAACTAGTTAAAGTTTGCGAGATAGATTTGAACGGGTTCCTAACTAAGGTGGATTTAAATATCCTACCACTAGGGTCGTATGACGTAATTATAGGAATGGATTGGTTGGAAGAACATAATTCCCTACTTGACTTCTTGAAGAAGTCAATATTATGCACGGATAGCCAAGGGAATCAAAGAAAGATTCAAGTCATACCTGAGAAGGTTTCCGTAAGATAGATATCTGCCATACAGGAAAAGAAGTGCGTAAGAAAGGGTTGTAAACTCTTTGCAGTTAACATTCAAATGGTAGAAGCCGATAGGGAACAAAAGATCGAGGACTTCCCAGTTCTTGTAGAGTTCAAGGATGTATTTTCTGAGGAAATACCAGGGTTACCGCCCAAATGAGACTTAGATTTTTCTATAGAATTAACACCCGGGTCAGTACCAGCTTCTAAAGCTCCTTACTGCATGAGTGAACCAGAGTTGGTGGACCTCAAGCAACAGTTACAAGAGTTGATTGAGAAAGCATACATTCGACCAAGTGTGTCCCCTTGGGGAGCACCGATACTCTTTGTCAAGAAGAAGGACGGGATGATGCGGATGTGCATCAATTACCGTCAACTCAACAAATTAACCATTAAGAACTGTTACCCACTCCCTAGGATTGATGACTTGTTTGATCAAGTTGGAGGAGCGAAGATCTTTTCGAATATCGACCTGAGATCCGGATATCACCAAGTAAGAATCCATGACAAAGACATCAGTAAGACCTCCTTTCGAACCTGATACGGTCATTACGGGTTTGTGGTAATGCCTTTCAGATTAACAAATGCACCTGCAAATTTTATGTGCATGATGAACAGCATCTTTAGTCAATACCTAGACAAGTTCGTACTAGTCTTCATTGACGACATTTTGATCTACTACAAAAGTGAGGAAGAACATGCAGAACATCTTTGAATATTATTGTGAGTGTTATGAGAACACCAACTTTACGCTAAGTTTAGCAAGTGTGATTTCTACAAACCACAGATACAGTACCTAGGTCACATCATTTCTGAGAAGGGTATAGCGGCCAACCCTGAAAAGTTTAAATCCATAGAGCAATGGCCTACACCCACTTGCGTGACCGACATAAGGTCATTCTTAGGTTTATCCGGATACTACCGGAAGTTCATTGAGAACTTCTCGTGGATTGCTTTTCCTATGATTGCCTTGCAGAAAAAGGAAAACAATTTCCTTTGGACGACCAAATGCAAGGAAATTTTTCAAAAGTTAAAACAACTTTTGACTAGCACACCCATTTTACGGATTGTTGATCCTGACGGGGACTTTGTTGTTTGCACAGATGCAAGGAAGGGAGGACTCATATGAGTCCTTATTCAGAATGATTTTGCCATCTGCTACGAATCAAGAAACTTAAAGGAACATGAACAGAACTACCCCACGCATGATATTGAACTAGCCACCATCATCCACATGCCTTAAAGATGTGGAGACATTACCTTATGGGAAACAAGTTCCTATTAAAGACGGACAACATGAGTTTAAAGTACTTATTTGACCAACCTGACCTAAATGCTAGGCAAGCCAGGTGGTTATCCTTCCTTAGTGAGTACCATTTTGAGCTAAAACACATAAAAGGAAAGGAGAACAAAATTTCCGATGCTTTAAGTCGATGGGATCATATGTTATATGAGGTGATAGTAAGTTAAATTGACTCAGACTTACATGGCAGGATTAGAACGGCATGTAGGGATGACCGATTCTATGTCAAGATCCTTAAATAGATTCAATAGGATAGGTTATTCCAACAACAAAAGGAATATAAGATAGGATTGTTATGGTCTAAGGAGAGACTTTATGTTACGGACAGCGGAGACATTAGACCTAACATTCTCACAGAATTTCATCAAAAACCCTACTCAGGGCATCCAAGATATCAAAAGATGATATCAGCAGTAAAGAAACACTTTTTTTGGCCTAAGTCGAAAGCCGACATATCCTTGTTCATCGCTAAGTGCCAGGAGTGCCAACTGGTTAAGGTAGAAAACCATCACCCTTCAGGATTACTACAACCATTACCCATTCTAGAGTGGAAATGGGAGGTCATCAGTATGGATTTCATCACGGGTTTACCCAAGATTAAGAAATAGAACAATTCCATCTTCGTAGTAGTATACAAGTTATCTAAAGCGGCACACTTCATACCGGTGAAGTCTACTTACAAAGCTGTCCACATCGTGGACATCTTCCTAAAAGAGATCTTCTGATTGCATGGAATACCCAAGGAAATCATTTCGGATCGAGACATGAAGTTCACTAAAAACTTATGGAGATCATTGTTCTCTAGTTTGGAGACACAATTAAATTTCAGTACCGCCTACTATCCGCAAACCAATGGACAGACGGAATGGGTAAACCAAATCCTTGAGGATATGCTTAGGATGCATGTTATGAACAACCCCACGAAATGGGAGGATTATCTACACCTCACAGATTTTGCATACAACAATGGGTACTAGACTTCTGCCAAGATGAGTCCCTTCGAGGTACTCTATGGCAAAAAATTTAGGACGGCAATGACTTGGGATAGCCTGGTAGACAAATTGATGTTGGGTCCATATTTACTAAAGGACTTGGAACAACTAGTCACTAAAGTACAACAAAACTTAAAAGAGGCACAAGACCGCTAGAAGAGTTATGCGGATAAGAAAAGGAAAGACAAATATTACCAAGTCGGTGAACATATCTTCTTAAAAGTGAAGGCAAAGAGAAGCTCTTTGAGTTTGGGGTGATGCAGAAAATTAGCCCCCAGATTTTGCGGACCCTTTGAGATACTGGCCAAGAAAGGACCAATAGCATATGAGTTAGCTTTACTAGCTCATGTAAAAGTTCATAATGTTTTTCATGCATCTCTATTAAATAAATATGTCTATGAAACTAAGCATGTGATTGACTGGTCCTTATTACAGGTAGAACCCGAGAGGGAATTCATACCAGAGCCCCTCCACATTCTGGACAAGAGGGAGGTGCAGCTTAATAGACAAACTATCATCCAATTGAAAGTGCAGTGGAGGCACTTTGGTCCTAATGAGGCTACTTGGGAAAATGAAACCACCATGAAGGAGGCTTACCCCGCCTTATTTCATGACTTCATTTCTAGTCCCTAGAACACTGGGACAATGTTGTTCTAAGCGGGGAGGAATGTAATATCCCGAATTTCATTGATTATATTGTTGTTATATATTGGGCAAAAGCCCCGATGCATATGATTTATTTTAGTATATTGGGCGTAAGCCCAATGCACATGTTTTATTTTTTTTATATGATGGGTGTAAGCCCCGATGCACATGACGTATTCTTGTTATAGATATACATATTTGGGCATGGACCCTGACAGATGCAAGTAATTTCTATATACTGGGCAGAAAGCCCCAATGTATTGGATTGATGTTTTATTATGAGATTGGGTACAAAACCCTAATATACTGAGATGATCTTTGTTACATACTATGCAAAGCTATGATATGCATGACTGACTGTTTATGATGTGTTGAGCGTGCACTCTGGAGCACATGGATGACCTATGTACTGGGAATAAGCCTCGAGGTACATAGAGGACTTTTATTATGTACTGAGCATAAGCCCCAATGTACATAGAGTGTTGGGAATAAGCCCTATAGCACTCCAAATTGATGTTGAGCATAAGCTCTGGAGAATCAGATCTTTGGCCATTGTATCCCTAGGTGTATCTTACAAGTACATCCTAGCACTAGTGTTGATCAAAGAGCTATGGAATTACACTAACATAACGCCCATGTAAAAGTGTTGAGCCTAAGCTCTGAATAGCACTAGGGGTTGATTTAATTAAGAAGGTGTTGAGTTGAGGAAGGCTATGAATAGCACCAGTCATCATACTTATTTTATTCTCTTTAATTGATTCATTATTCATCTCATCAAGGACGGAGGAACCTACCACGGAAAAATGGGGTAATCCGACATGCAAGAGGGATTCTTTACAGAAAACATCAAAGTTATAATACCCTATACCTATTTGAATTAATCAAATGTGACTAAGTATAAAGAGCCCACTCATGTGCAAGTGGTATACATAAAGTATATGTATGAATATGAAAGATATCTAGGATAAGTAAAGATATTATTTATAAATAGATAGTATTTATAAAGTAAAGATATTATTTATAAATAGATATTATTTATAAAGTAAAAATATTAATTAAGAAATAAAGTTACTATTTATAAATGAACAAATAATAAAATCCAAAATAAACTAAAGTTAGAATTAAATGAACTTTTCAAATTATATATATATATATATATATATATATATATATATTAATTCAAACTGAAAATTCAACCTAAGTTAATATTAAAGAAATTAATATTTTCAACTGCTATTTTGAAAAGTTCACCTATAAAAACTAGGAATTCCCAAGGAGAGGCTATCTATGTTTTTATCATTCCTTTATGGTAAGAAGAGAGAAAATTGTTCCACAGGTCTGAAAGAGATCATTATTCCAAGATTGAAGTACAGTCCACAGTCTGCACTAGGTTCTCTAGTTCTTCTTGCATGTTGGAGCCAACTCGAGGGGATCCGATCAAAACCAGGAATGGTTCTGGATCATGGTTGGGAGGAACGTGGTAGTTCCAAAATCATTCGGTTAAATCATTCTACAGGTCAGCTAGAACAAATTTTTTTTTTTTTTTCAGTAATCAGTGTTTGAAAGTGTGCAGGTCTTTATCAGAAGGAGCTCCAAGCTGCAAAGTCCAAGTATGGATTATTCTTATGCTTTCCAATTCATTATAGGCTGCAAATTTAGGAATTTAATTTTGTCAATTTATTTTCATAGTAAACTAGTTACATTATATATTGGGAGCAAGGGCCAAAGGTATGGGCTCCCCAGGTTTATCTTAGAATTAGTTTAAACCATTATATGTTGTTTAAAAGAACTATTCAATTTCTTAAACCCTTATTAAAAGTCTAGTTTAAAGATCTAGCAAAGCAATACCTGCTTGTGCTAGATCCCCATATAAATAATTTACAACATTAAAAATAGAAACAATTTCCAAAACAAAAACCTAAGATGTAAATGCTCTTATCGTTTCACCTATGTGAATCGTGTTCATTAAAAATTAATCTTAACTTAGAAGTTTAGGGTTTTATTCTAAAAATATTCATCTAATACATAACCAAGACCAGAAAGCTATTTCACACAAGAATCGCAAGATC
This sequence comes from Larix kaempferi, assembly GCA_027924585.1. Lineage (NCBI taxonomy): Eukaryota > Viridiplantae > Streptophyta > Pinopsida > Pinales > Pinaceae > Larix > Larix kaempferi. The sequence continues at coordinate 12,585,991 of BSBM01000792.1, forward strand.
CACGAGCCTGTTGTCAAATTGCTCTAAACTCAGCAATAAAAATTATTTAATTAAAAATGAATCTCAAACCAACGTTGAAACTTCCCTCACCCACAAAGATCAATTAATCATTTAAAAACCTACGTTTCTTTTCTCAAAGACAAAATCCATTAAAATTTCATACTCAGGATTTCGTTGTTCTTTATATATCAACCTAGTCAACGCTTGGGAAGAACCCACATGCTATAGCGTGGAAAAAAAATGTTGGAACTCAGCTTCCTTTTAAAATATTTAAAAACGTAAAAAGGAAGGACAAGTGAAACAAAGGTAGGGATTTTCCCACAGAATTCAAATCTTTAAAACATATCATCCATTTAAATCTAACCACAACATTTTCCAATTTAAAATGAATAAGGATAACATAGGCATTTTCTGCCCTCAACTAGAACACAAGAATAATCGACTAGTTAATTTCCCGGAAGCAGAGAATCTAAATTTACAACTGAGATATTCATCTCTCAAAATCCAAAAACGCATAGTATGAGTTTGCAGAGATATCACCCTCATTTAAAACACATAACCTATTAGTTACAGAGCCTTTTGCTCTTAAAATAAATCCACAGAACATAACTCAGACAGAGGCATTGTCTTTGAGCATTAAAACGAATTCGACTTCTGCCTAAACCATTCTTTTAAACCAGATTACAAATGCAAACAAAGAAGCTTAAAGACCAATACGTTTTTCAGGTAACTCCAGGAGCCAAAACATTACATCAAAGATACCAATGTTAAACATTCCATTTTTATTTACCATTCCATTCAAAACTCAGGGAAAGAAACGCATTCTACAGGATTAAGTAAAAACCACGATGTCCATGTTAAGGGTTTATCCCTTTAAAAATTTACAAACTATTTCTCATTGCCATTTAAATAATTAAAACGAAAAACCAAAGTCCAAGACTGCCCATAAACTGTGCACGGCCAAACTTAGAAACCCACTACCAAACCATCTACATTTTCCCCGAACAAAGCTTGACTAGAAATTGCCCAAAACAAAAGGACCGAAGGGTAAAATCTTTTACAAGCTTAAACTCTCAATAATAAAACATTCAAGCATGTATCCCTGTTTTGACAGGAAGAGGATAAGCCATGATAAGTCCTGGGCTTACTAGGTAGAAACGCTTTCCCCAATCCTCTACCCTAGTGACCATCCAAAACGTAGAGGCTGCTCTTTACTTTGAAATCCTTGTCAACAAATGCCAAAAATAAACGAGTTAGCATAGCTGATAAAACCATAACTCATTACTGAAATCACAATTTTTGCAAGTGCAGCCTTACCTTATCTTTAAGCTGGGTGATCTCCACATTTCCCAGGTTCTCTTAGCGAAAACACTGACCATCAGCGAAGCTCAAGTCATGCTTAGAGCTCCACGAACCTGAGAGTGGTGTGAGGCTGCTCTCCCAAAACAAAAACCATGAAAATGACTAAACTAGTCTTTTGGACCAAGGTTTTAACCCTCCTCCAACTGGCATATGGCCATGTGGTGTAACATGGGTCATATTTAATGCCTAGATACCCACACTAGCGCAAATATCTTTCTCCCTTACCTATAGTTTAGGATCACTCTCATTATCAAAGTTTACATTTTATTAAGCCATGCTTTTAATCTAGCTCTTTCCCATTCGAAATCATGTTGTTGGTATATTGCTAGGTTGCAAGAGAAAAGAGTTAGTAGAGGGTATTTCCAAAGTTTTATATCTACAAAACATTGAAACATGCTTTGGCAAGAAATGTTAAGTAATCCCAACACTGCAATCACCCTCCTCCTACCTCTCGATAATCCCTCTAGTAACACCAGTCACAAGACATACTCTCCGAGCATTTTTACTTCCTACATAAAATCCATATTTTTCTAACTAGCAACATAATGATTTCAAAACATTAGAGTTCATCTCATTATAAAGAACAGGAAGAGATCCTTAGCATTTAAATAATTAAGACTAACACTTAAGAAATCTCCAAAATCAAGCATAAGCTTTAGGAAGCTATAATAATCTTGTGAAATAAATCCATGACACAGGAAGTAAAACATCATTACAAGGTTACCAAAACTTCACATATACCAAGAATAATCCGATAAGCATTCTAGTAAAATGATAGGTCAGCCTATGAAAGAAAACCAGTTACATTATTTAAAACAACTCTCACAATTAATCTTTCTCAGCATAGAAGCTATTATATAAATGACATAATCATCGCATGTAGAATTTTTTTTAATTTTTATAGTTTTAGGGACATTACAGGATGGTTCTTCTTTAGAAGGAGGGGGTGGTTGTGCAATCATTTGTTGTTGTTGTGTGGGGAAGGGATCAGTTAAAACTGTGGGTGTGGGGTTTCCCTTAAGAAACTTTTGGACTTCTTCACGATGTGGAAATTCTTTCATGAAGTGATCATCACGACACAGTAAACACAGATATTTGACCTTCCACTTCTGTTTCACGTCATTGGGATTACTTTTGGGCTCTTGTTGATTAGAAGATTTCTTAGATTTACCCTTGTTCTTCTTTTTTACACTTGACTTTTGAGGTGAAGCAGATTGAACTGAATTCACTTCCGTAGTGGAAGCAGGGCTAGGTGATCGATTGGTGTCGGTGCCAGCCTGTGGTGAGGATGGAGTCGAAATATGGTGGTTTTGTGATCCACATGATTGGGTATCAGGATGGGAGTGAATGGAACCAATGATTCCATCGACATGTGATCTCGTGGGGGGATTTGTTGGATCATGTGTAGGGTGTGGGGCGTTAGGAATAATATCGTATAAGGTTCCATATTGAGCATAGACTAAGTCTAAGTACTGAGCACGTGAAATAGCTTGTTCTTTCGCAACGACCCCTCCCATAGCCACGTCTTTAGCTATGATGAGTAGTAAGGACTTAGTGAACCAATCAACAAGTAACTGATCTGGAATAGGAGCTTTAATGAGGTGACGCCTCCTTCTCCACTCATGAATATGATTAGAAATGTGAGTGGAGGTGGATTGTGGGAGGGATGTCAAAATATCTTTGTTGGTTTCATAGTGGTTCAGTAGCTGAAAATGAGTCAAAAAGGCCATAGCTAGAGATAAAAAATCGAAGAAATAATGTGGTGGTAACTCAATGTACCACTTCGCAACAATGTCGGTGAGGGTTCGTTGAAACAACCTCAAATGGATAGAATCATCCATCAAGGAATTAGAATAACACCACAAATGATAGGTCATTACATGGTTCTTAGGGTCCTCCCCAAGTTTGTCGTCTAATTTTGGATTGTCTGATGGTAACTTCTTGGGAATAGTTGGATAGTTGATACCATGTTGGATGGGATCGTTGGTCAAACGGGACAGATCCAACAGATCTAACGTATCCAGAAATGGTAACTGTCGATTTGGTTGTTGATATTGGTAATACTGATAAGGCATCTGGGTACCACTAAGACCATGAATGGAATGATCATAGGTTCCTCCCATAATGTGTTGGTCATATGGAGGTGGGCCTCCCGGATTAGGAGGTGGACCTGAAGGGGATCCTCCTCTAGAATAAGGGGGTCCACCGTCAGAGTATGTGGGTCCTTCGAGTGGAGGTGGTGGAGATGGGATAGGTGGTGAGGGAGGAGGTGGGACAGGTGGTGGGGGTGGGGGGATGGTCCACCAGCTGGAGATCTATTTAGTGGAACATTATGAGGCCCCCACGGGGTGTTCATGTTTCTGGGATAGGGTAATCCAGGAAAACTATTTCCTGGATAGTTTTGACCTATAGCAATGTTATGATTTCCCATGTATGTATGCCCCCATGGGGGTTGGGTCCAAGTAGATGGTCCCCCCATTTGATGTGTCCACGTAGGTTGTCCCATGGTTGGGAATGAAATTCCAACCACATTATGGCCCATGTGTGAAGGATACCCTCCACTCACATTTTGTCCCCTAACTAGATGATGTCCCCCAGTTAGGTTTTGTCCAATGACTAGGGGTTTCCCCCAATTGAAAATTGTCCACCTATTGGAGTATTCCCAGTAAGCATATGTTGACAACTAATCATAGGTTGACCCATACTCGATTTTTGACTACTAACTAGAGGATAACTTCCACTCAAAGTTTGAGGTGGAGGTTGTGTTCCAGTTATGAAGTTAATAGTAGCTTAAGGTTTCCCTCCCGTTCTTGGGGTCAAGTAAGGTGTAGAACCGTCCAAATGGTATGGAGATGTGCCAAATGGAAAATAGGGTTGGCCTGGATTGTAAGTGGTCATGTGGGGTGTAGATATTCTAGGTGAAGAAAAAGACAAATAATGGATAGGGGAATGTTGTTCAAAAACTGGTACTTCCAGATTGGACCTAGGGGGGGAAATCTGGCGTCTAAGTTGGTTATCAAAAATTCATAAATGTTTTATAGTCTCGTAAACTGGCGTTGGGAAGACGTCATCAAGAATCCAGGGAGGAAACAGACGTGGTGGATTTTCCACCATCGGAAGTGAACCAAGATTGGAAACATGTTGACCTAGGGAAGTTCCCCAAAATGATCCAGTTGCTATCAGGTCATCTGGGGGTTGAATGAAAATCCAATCGGTACCTCCGGGGAGACCATCAAGTGAGTGATGGAAATATGTGTCATGCGGAGGAATTTTTTCCACCAACAAATGTCCCGTATGATCAGTGATGGGTGGGTTTACAGGGGGAGAGTAGTTCACTCATGATTCTAAAGTAGAATTTCCTTCTTCATGTGACACAGATGTTGTGGGTTGATCCATGGTTTCTCCTGATTTCTCCTCTTGGTTAGGGGGATATTCAGGTGGAAAATTTAATATTCTACGGGATCTTCTTAACGGTTGGTTAGCCAAGATGGCTGAAATAAAACTTCTCCTAAAAGTCTCCTAAAAAAAAGGAAAACACACTTCAAGACCTACTCAAGCTAAAGCCACATGAAAATTGTGTGATAGATGGGATTCAAAATTCTAGAACCTCACAGGATTATCAAGGCGTCAAAACTCACGATATACTATAGCGTCCAACTGTTATACTCGGCCCAATATTTTAGAGCACTAACCAGGGAGGATGAGGACCGTACCTGTGACTGTATAACCTGACTACCCAGTAGTACGTGTGTAGTAGCTCCCTGAGTGTTGTTCTCAATGTATTTCCACTCCAAGACGACCAATTTTTAACTCATATGTTTCAAGAATCTTAGTGGGGTCTCCTAATATAATCAAGGTATGTGGGAGCTCCAATACGTAGTGGTGTTGTCTAATGCACAACCGTACGACAAGAGCCTTCCGATATACTGTCGAGTACGTGTAGTACCTTTCTATATACCTGAAGGTACGTGAAAGGTCGTTCGATATACCAACTAGTACATGGAAGAACTACAAGCCCCCGGGATGAAGTGCAGGAAAATAACGACAAATTCCATGCTTTAAGACATCGGAACACGTCTCTAACATAGCACATGAGTTTCTATACAATTTTAACCTAGGCTACCACTTGATTTTAAGTTGTGCGGTCAAGTGATTCCATGAAGTGTAGACTTGAAATTTAAACAAGATGCAAACCTGATGTATATCAAAATGCAAGTCTTCGTTTTCTTTTCGATGAAAACTAATTAAGGTAAGGAGAAATATTTTTGTTTTCCGATAGTAAGAATGAACAAAGTACCTCTGTATTCTTTCAAATCAACCAAAAAAGAATAAAAAGTACTCTTTTAGTAATCCAACAAAAATAAAAATAACACACCAAATCGAAACTGTTTTTCTTTTTCTTTTCAACTTAAGCAAGCCTATGAGCAAAAATGAAAAGCCAAATTTCCATTTCAATTGCAATAACTCTAATTTTGAAATGAGAATCAAAAGAAGTAGGGAGAAAATAAAAAAATTGAGAGTTTTCACAATCTTCCAAATACTTTGAGAAGGCCTAGATTTACTTAAAATTTTCAAGGAAATAAACAATAACTTTTCAAAACCAAGAAAATATAAGCAAATAATTTTTTCTAGCTTTTTTGAAGGTCTTCCAAACAATCATTCCAAAGCATAAAAACTCTTCACGCCAATTCGAAATAATGCATTTGAAATGGAGATAATAAGAAATTTTGATTTTCTAACTAATGCACTCCAAGGATATGAGAATTATGCCACCCTTTTAAACTATATTTGGAGAAATAGAGAATGTATGCTTTCAATATTTAAACAATTGGAAATTCTCTAAAAATTTAATCACCTAAGATCTCAAACAACACACAAAACCACACAAAATTTTGCAAAAACCACAACAACTAACTATTGGAGGGATGAGAAGTCAAATTGAATAGATCAAGTAAACTGATAGGGAGTCACAATACTGAATGTGCTCATGGGGGATTGAAATTTTCCACTACGATATATACACTTGCTTGACTAACTAGGACCCAAATTAAACTCAAAATTTAAAAAAAATCCAAGGCCAAAGGATGTTGTGTCTAGGAGGTTCTGTAACTATCAAAGACAACATAAAAAGCTTAAGAAATCAAGCCAAAAATAAAATTGAGAGATCATTCAACTTATGCACCAAGTTATGAAGGGAGACGCGCCCTGCAAGGGTACACTAGAGCATTGGACGCCCAACGACATGCTCTGCACACACAAGAAGTGTGTGAGTGATGCAATCTATAAACTGGCAGAAAACGTCAATGACACATGCTACTTTAAGGCAAAGTGTGTAAGAGTTATAGTGATGCAAGAAATGAACTCCCCAGGTGCATTGAATGGGATCCAAGAAAGAAAAATGAAAAAATCTCAAAGAATAAAAAGATAAATGGATCAATAAATATCACAATCGGAGTCTGGATCACCCAGAAGCTCTCTGATAATCAGATCCAATGAGGAAAGATCCAACTTAGAGGCTAATGGGAAATAAATCAAAAACAAAAAAATTACAAGAAAACTAAAAACTATGGGCTACCTATCCCCAGTATGGTCGCCAATTTTTGTTTACGGACAATCTGTAAGGGCAGACACAAATGGATCTCCCTAGTCTGAATGCTTCAGATCTAGAACAAAACAAATACACAACAAAAATAACTTTCCTAGATTGATTGAATTGCAAAGTAAGTCAAGAAACAACTCACCTTATGAATGCAACTTCTTTCTCCTCATTTGATCCAAATCCTTGATCTTCAGAACTTCAGCTGCAAAACAAGATGAAACAAGAGGAAACAAACAAGTAGTGAAAGCATGTGATTACGAATCAATCTAGATTAGTAGTCAAAGAAGCCAACCCTAAACATTATAAAGACAATAAGTTTATGGTAAGAATTTGTATTAAATGTAATTACATAAAGTACACAAAGAGAGGTGTTACAACCAGTGCTTTGACATCGTAACTCATTTCTAGCAATCCTAGCCTCAAAGATCAAAGCTTTGCCTCCTATGGATGAAAAGGATATCCTAGCATAATTTCACCAGCATGTAGATACTCTATCCTTCCTCCCTTAACAATGGAGAGGGTATTCATATTTATAGGCCAAAAGAGATAGGAGAGGTTGAGTATTTAGGGGAGAATATTAAAGGATCATCTCACTAGGTAAGGGGATCAAGTGCCACCTTTCCTGACATGTAGGGATAAGCATCCAAGCCACCCAAGGTTCGAGAAGTCGCTCAAAGCTTCTCTTTATCCATTTTAACCAATAGCGACACACCTTGCACAAAGGAAACTCACGTCATTGGAAGATGAAGCACTTTGTACAAGAGCAACTAGTGTCACCGATGCGCTCTGTCAATGTGCAAAGTGCATCACCCGAGGTTCGACGCACCTTGCCAGTGAGAAGGCCGCGTCGGGGTGACAACAAAAAGTTAAAGGGATAGACATCAACTTTCCATTTGGCCTTTTAGCCCAAGTGCTTTAGGAAACAAGGCATATAGAGGACACATAATTCATGATGACGAGAATTTGGTGTAACGACCTAACCAGCTGGTCGATATTTAGGAGGTTGAACGACCTGACCAACTGGTCGAATCTATTTGTTAGTTGACTAGTTCAACTAGGATCCTCCAATAGTGTTGATGTAAGAAGAGTGCCATTTGGAATTCACTAGTAAACAATTGTGTAATCATAATTTAGGTAAGTTCACTTATGAGAAAGAGATTATGACCATCCTTCGACATGCAATTGAAACTATGCACCCTTATCTCATTGGAAGACACTTTTAGATCAAAATAAATCATCCCAGTTTGAAGTATTTTTAGGAGAAGAAGTTTTCGTCCCCATAACAACACAATAGGGTCACTAAGAAGATGGGTTATGCTTAGGAGACCATGTATAAAAAGAGCCAATACAATGTCATGGAAGATGCATTGTCCAAGAAATATGAGAAATATGGATCTCTATTTTCTTTATGGTACCATAATGATTAGTAGAAGTATGATAGGAGTGGTTAACCAATGAGGAGGTGTATCATTTCATTAAACGACCTCAAGAGGACCCTAATCATCCCAAAGGATACATCTAGAAACAAGATACATTGTGTTATAAAGGTCACCTATATTTAATGCCAAATTTAACTTTGAAACAAAAGATATTAGAAGAATTAGAAGGTCATTTAGTGTTTCAAAAGCCCTATGAATGCACTAGGAAATATTTCTTTTGGGTAGGAATGAAAAAGGATATCAATACTTTTATGACTAAATGTGGCACATGTTAATGGAACAAGGGTGAGACATTAAAGATTCAAGAGGACTTGCAACCATTAATGGTACGGACCACTATTTGGGTGAACATCGACTCCATCGATTTTATAGTAGGTCTTCCAAAATCAGGCAACAAATTAGTCATCAAGGTGGTTACTATTCAATCCAATTTCCAAATATGATCATTTTAATTCCCTACAACACTAAATTACACTAGAAATTATTTCCCAAGTTTTTCTAGATAGAATTGCAAAAAAGTAACCTCATTAGTTTAATATATACCAAGGACCTAAAATGTTCACGTAGTGGATATTATGCTTTATAATTGCGAATCCATTCTCCACACTCTTCAAAAAACTTTGCTATGGATCAAAATTGCATGAAACAATAGGTAGAACAAAAATAGGGGATAATGTGTTCCTTTGTCTCCATCCCTATAAGAAGTTCCATCTCTCAAAGCTAAAGTTCATTATAAGTTGACACCAAAATTTTATGGCCCATATCAAATTATACGTTGCATTAGGGAGGTTTCTTACATACTAGCCCTTCTAGCACACTCCAAGATCCACCTGGAATTTTTCATGTTTCTTGTTTCAAGAAGGTTATGGGGTAGAATTGCCAAGTTCAAACTACAGTATAAAAATTCGATGAAGAAGGCTTCATTTAACTCCAATGGAAAACAATTTTTTGCGGACTTTGCAAGTCAATTACTAGAACTGATTGCAAGTCAATTACTAAAACTGCGACTTCTACGGACTTTGAATTCCCGTTAATGACACAATGTGCGTAGAACAGCCTGTACTGCGTATTCCATGAACTCCTTTGAGCATTCTAATTTCCATGGTCAAACCCAAACCAAACTGTGTGTCGTTGCTCGTTAGTCCACTTTGCCAAGCCCAAAACAAATCCTTCCTTCGGTCAAAATAAGTGATAAAGGTGTTTTGTTCGCCCGCACTCGTAATCGGCATAAAATTCATTACTTTCAATTTAGACACTTAAATTTGATTTCGGGTGACAGTTTTAAACGGTTAATTTTAATTTGATGGTATATTCATTTTTATTAATGTGAATAATTCTAAAGGTATTTGCTATTCAATTGAACCCACAAAATTAAGAATATACTTTATATTTATTTTTTAAACAATTTATTAGGAAGTTATAAATTAATTAACTTTTTTTTTTCAGTGGAAAAATCACTTTCTTGTTATTTCGAAGGAATTAAAGAAAGCTTGAAAATACAATCATTACAATAATGCTCAACAAAATCATCATATTACTAATAAAAATTGAACTTGGATGATAAGAATAACAATCTTTTCTCCCAACCATCCAAACTACAACCAATGGACATACAAATTAATTAACTCTTATATACATTATTTGTAATTTAAAACATAATAACGATAATATATTAGAGTGAAGGTTTTATATTTAAACATAGTATTGTTATCTTGTGGATTAAATTGTATTTAAGTTTAGATGTCTCCACTTGACACAATTTAATCCACAAGAAAGTGACAATAATAATATATTTTATAATTTAAATATAGCATTTGAATATAATAAAAATATAATATAATTTTTATGAAAATAGATTTTTTTTTTAATTTTAAAGTGTTCCAAATAATAGTATAATTTAAATAATGGCAATGTTGTGAACACTCATATAATAGAGGATTTGTTTTATGTACATGTATATGATAGTGTATTAATGCATCTTGGATTAGTATCTTGAACATATCACGAAGCATGTTTAACTATGCTATTTAGTGTTTTTTAAACTTTTAAATAACACGTTTTGGCATGTTAGTTGTAGATCTCATTAGGAAAAAAAAATTGTAATAAACCTTGCATCTTTTGACAAAAGGTGAGAACCTTATGAAAACAATATAAGATCCTAGAAAATAACCTACTTCCTTATGCTCTTATAAGTAGATTATGTGACACTATCATGATTCCATTCATCATTGACTATTGATGCTAAGATGTCAATGATTGAGAGCAAGTCGTGAGATCCATATAAATGAGAATTAAAGGAAATTCTTGATGAATACCAACAAGTCTATTATTCTTATTTAGCATGTTGATTGTTCACTTTAGCTCTTAAACACAGAAAAAATGTCTCCTAGAGTGGACATTAAAGCATAATCCTCGACACATATGTTTAATAATGACAACATCATCACAAGTAATTTCTCCACAACTTGTTTAAGAATCTGACCCGAGCATCAAAATGATTGATCCACATATTCAATGACGCAAAGCATATGCCTCTTGAATGAGTCATATAAAAGAGAGTCCTTGAGCATTTTGAAAATAGGTGGATCAACACCACTTTGAACATTCATTGTAAAAGGAAACCATGTGTCTATTCAACTTTAGCCTTATAAACAAACATTACCCAAAAATAACTTCCAACAAAAACTAGTAGTGAAGTTCTATGGACCATATAAGATCATCTAATGCGTTGAACAAGTGGCCTATAAGCTAGCTCTACTAGACCACTCTAGGATTTATTTGGACATTCATGTGGCTTGGCTTAAAAAGTTTGCAGGATCCAATTGTAAAGTGCGGACCAAGTTACCAAAACTTGATGAGGATGGCTCCATTTGGCTCCAATTGTAAGCAATATTAGATACTAGGGAGAACTAAATGCTCAAGTGCATAGTCAAAGAATTCTTGATCTAGTGGAAAGATATGCAACTTGAAGATGCCACATGGACCCAACTCATATTTTGTAGCAATTTACTCACCTTTACCCTTAAGGACATTGCTTCTCTTGAAGGGGGAGGGCATCTTAAGGTCCTACCCTAACCTCCCTTACTTTAAACTACATAGGAGTTAGTCAAGTAATGAATATGGCCATCTAACTTGAATAATGCCAAGTTGATAGTAGTGGACAATTAATTAATGTTAAAAAGGTCTTTCTATTAATTAATGCTCATTATGTAGTTGGTACTCATTAATTATGAGACCACAAGTAGTTAAGGCTTCTGCTATTGTAAGCTTACTTAATGAGTTAGGAGAATATGGATTGTTTTGTCAAGTATTGTTGTATTTGGACCTTGGCTCAAGTGAAAGGTCACCTAACCTCAAGAGGCAAGTGAACATTGATTTTTGTTGGATTATCATAATACAAGAGTTTATTCTACAACATTCCTTTTCAATTCTCTTTCTTTTTTTTTACTTTGCACTATAATTTCTAGTTTCTTGCATAATAAATCTTTGTATATTTTTTTGCGTTCTAAGTTTAAGGGGTGAAAAATGCTTCATGATTTATCTGGCATTTCTACTCAAACTATGACTTCTTAGTTACATGAAGCAAAAAAGTGATTGTTTTGGTTGATAGAGATAGCACCCACAATTTTATTGATAGGAACACAATGGAAGAATCCCATTGCTATGTCTACCCATTCCCAAAATTTCAAATTATGATAGCTAATGGGTATGTAATGAAATATAGAGCAAGATGTGAAAATGTGAGTCTTCAACTAGGGTATCATCATCTAAAAAAGTATATGTTCCTAATAAATATGGCTAGTTGTGATATAGTTTCAGGGGAAGAATAGGAACACACCTTGGGGCCAGTGACCTTGGATTTCAAGGAATTAAGCATAGCCTTTACTAAAGAGGCTCATACACACCCTCAAAGGGATTTAGTAAGGATCTTATGAAATCAGAAGCTTTCATCATATGGAGAAGTTATTAAAAAAGGATCACTTTAGCATGATTTCCCAATTCAATGTCATATAGATTACATGATCAAACTAACAATGATTGGGAGAAAGTTTTGAACAAACATCATAAAGTATTTGAGACATTGACTAGTTTACCCCCTTCCCGAGGAGGAAATGATCATGGTATTCCTCAAAACTAGTGTAGTCAACCACCAAAATGCATCCTTATAAACACCCTTTTGCACAAAATAATGAAATTGAAAATGTTATTCATGAACTATTAGAGGAAAGTGTCATGTCTCCTAGTACTAGCCCTTATTCATCACCAGTGGTCATGGATATGAAAAAGAAGGTGCATGAGACATGTTCCTAAACTTTGTGATCTCTATAAGATTACAATAAAGGAAAAAATGCCTATTCCAATTACTGATGACCTTCTATATGAGTTTCATGGTGCCGTGTTCTTAAAAAAACTTGATCTTTGCTCTAGATACCACCAAATTAGAATGAAGTTGAAATCAACAATCCTTCTTTCTACACACATGAACACCATTATGAGTTGTTAGTGATTCACTTTGGACTTTACAATGCCCCATCCACCGCCAAGAGCCTCATGAATAAGATATTTAGACCCTTCCTGCATCATTTTGTATAGGCATTCTTTGATTATATCTTGATTTATATTGCAAATTGGAAGCACATCCAAAACATGTTGATAAAGTATTACAAATAATTAAGGACAATAAGTTATTTCTCAAGTGGTCTAAATGCACTTTTGGTGCTTCCAAGGTCGAATACTTGGAACTAGTACAAAATGAGAGATACATGAAAAAAAAAGACTAAAATTCGCATATAAATGACCATTTTTTAGTCGGTGACCATTGGTAGCAAATTTCCAGTATCTTATCACGCGACCAAAAATTTAGTCATAGTTAGCTTAGTCATTAATTTGTTCTCTTGATTTATCATCTAGTTGTATATTTATTCGTATATTTGGTCATTAATTTAGTCATTGATTTCATCATTAATTGTCGCAATTAATGACCAAATACATGACTAAATAATAAATCAAAACATCCAATTAATGACTAAGCTAAATATGACTAAATTTTTGCTTCCGTGATAAGATACTAGAAATTAGCTACCAAAGTTGCCATTTAGTCATTTATATGAGAATTTTAGTCATTGTTTTGGTCATTTATCTCTCATTTTGTAGTAGTCATTTATCTCTTTTTAGTAGTTTCAGAATATAAAAAACTAATTTAGTCCCTTTTAATCATTTTATTTGTGTTCATTTTTAATCAATATAAATGACTAATTTAGTCATTTTAGTGTTGTTCATTATTCAATATAAACTACTAATTTAGTAGTTTTATTTGTGTTAATTATTAATCAATATAAAATTTTAGTATGATATTGTGACTAAATTAAAAAAAGGCCATACAATATTCATGCTCATCTAATATGAATACACATATGAATCATGCAAAGTCGCATTAGTTAATTACACCACTAAATAATATCAAGTACAAACATATATAATTTTCAACCACATAAATTATATTATATGAAATGTCAAGTATTACAACATATATGAGTTTCCAACTAAATATCCACCAATGGACTAATATTGGTCAATGACAAAAATTGTCTCCATACTTTACATGAAAATCATCTACATCAATGATTTTTCAGAATATTACAATGGCCATTAAGTGAAACTTCTTTCCTTCTCCTACAAACAGATACTTTGCGAATATGAAGAAATTTTGACTCTTCTGTCATGTTGAACCTGGATGGAGAAAAACCCAAAAACCAGACCATGCAAGTAATACTTGCTCAGATTAGATAAGCACAAAATCATTTTTTCAATGTTAACAAACATCTAGAATGTAGTAGATACAATTACATACTACATAAATAGTTGTGAAAACCTAAGCATGAAACCACAAAGCTAGATTGTCATTGTAATAACGTAATGGATTTGCTACACTTTTACCACCAGCCTTCAATCCAACAAAATATATGACAACATCATATCTGCATTGTAATAAAGCAATTTAAACTCCAAGGTTAGAGAATTTACTACTTGTAAGGGTTTAGTTGAAAGAACTGGAAAGACAATACACAAAATCAAGAATAGAGAACAAATCATCAAAAAGTCAACATCATAGTAAGCAGTCTAAAATCTAGAAACGGTTTAATAGTCTTCAACTAACTCTAATTTATGTCTATTGATGGTCAACATACTGAATTAAAGGTGGCAAAACAAAAGTTATGAACTAAGAAATATTCAAACAAAGGTCAATTTTGATTAAGCAGTATATCAGATATGCGTGTGAGAAATGATCATCTGGATCCATAATGCTAAGACATGACACTTGGTGATACTTGCCACAGGTTGTTCCTAGATCAACATTGTCTATAAATAACATCACTCAGTTATTGCATTATGTGCATACAAAATATATTAAAAGGCGAAGCAGTGTTCCTTACAAAATATTTTACAAAACCTAACATTCCAAAAGAAATCAAAACCAACACACGCAACATTTTTACCTAAGATGTATTATACAATCCAAATATTAGATATGCTCCCAACGATGTGAAAGTTGCTATAAATTAAAAAAAATAGAAATAAAATTGGTTAATAAGACTAAAAACATTAATGTTAAGAGTTTTCTATGACCATATACTAGTATTGCCGAGTTTTACTAATTTAGACTACTACATATATTAGATTATACATATACTGGAGGGTAAAGAGAAAGAAGATGGTAGATATAGATAGAGTGTTTACTCACAAGTTAGTCACATTGAAAAGAGAGATACAAATGAAAATTCATTAAAAAGGGCATAGAAATGTTATCTATAACACCATGCACCTTACTCAAAAGTCTACTTAGTTTGTGCAATTAAACATGACTATTTCCAACCATTTTTATGTCTATATGGGATCTTGGTATTCAATTTTCATCATCTTAATTATCATTTTCACCCATTTCATGTTGTTATAATCTTGACTATGCTTGAAGAATGTTAAAATATTAAATGCCATATGTCATTGAAGAAATCGTTGGGATCATTGCACTTATCATCCTCAGAGGACTCCAAAACTAAACAAACTCAAACACACCAATGTTGAAATGCTTGAAGCAATCTGTTTAAAGTGAGTAATCAAAGACATGTGAGATGAGAACCAGGGATTAAAGGAATCCAATCGAAGAGAGGGCAAGTTCTTTTAAGAAAAGTATTACACTGTAAAACCAAGAACTTGGATCCAGAGCTAGAGTGCTAACAAATTTAAGATGCAAATCAATGCAGAGCATGAATTTAAAAATAGATGCTATTAAGTAAACACACACCAAAAAATCAATTTTGCAAATTCTAGATAATAGCTCTACATGTTCTTCAGATAAAAGAGCATTGAAATTTTTACCCTACAAAAGAAAATAATAAGTGACCTTGCAGTTTTTTCTTGTTCTTTAGCAGATTTATTTTCCTATGACAACAATTTCATTCAACAATAATGGAATAGTAGTAACAAAGGTTTTGATAGTGATCTATATGTTCCATTGGTTATTTTCTAGTTATGTGTAATTTCTAGATTCTAGCATATTCAGATTGCAGTTTTGATTAGTGCTTAAAATATGGTTGTGTTAGTTTCCTATAGGTGCAAAATATTGTTTCCATCTCGTAGATTCCTACATAGATGAATTTGAGGATTATTGTCTAGAGTAATCGCAGTCTCCATCTTAAAGAGTCTATGTTTAGAACCTATATCCTGGCTCATCATCAGGACGAATGTGTCAAATTAAGGAGTAGCAGATCTTGTTCAATTAATATTCATCATCAAAAGAAAAAAACATAACCTAAAATTCGATTGTATGAAGAAAACTCTAACCATAAATTTATATATGAAATTATTCTAAAAAGTAACCTTCCTAACTAATTCTTAAAAGCTTATTAAATGATTATTAATTACTAAGCATTTCTAATCTAAAAACTGAACATTAAATACTAAGCATATCTATTTTAAAACTAAATCTAATTCTAAAACCTAAAAACTAACTAAATTACTAATAATTTAATATTATAAATTATTAGTAATTTAAATGCTAGGAAAGTAGACTATTAATAATAATACCATATAAACCTAGGAGAGCTAATTTAATAACCTTAAACTACCTAAAATAATTTACCTAGAAACTCACTAACCTATCATCTTTAATACAAACCATAAATATTCCTTTATTTAATTAAAAAACTTATTACTAACCTTTTTGTCCAACCATTTACTACTAACCTAAAATCAAACCCCCAACTTGAACTAACCTTCTTATAAAGTTCTACTCTACAAGTTTACAAACCTAACTCTTTATTAAAGAGAAATTTATCAAACTCTAGTATACTAAACCTAAAACCAAACCCTAACCTAAACAAACTAGCTTTAATGATGTTGAGGGCTAATCTAAAAGTTACACCCTTGAAAAAGCCAAGACCTTACAAAACAACCTCTCAACATGTAAACTAATAGTTTGAAGCTATGCATAATTTTGGAGTTAATTTGTGTTGGTTATTTGAAACCCTGTTTACTTTCCATCGGCTCTATGTTACTAAAATGTTCTTGCTATTACCAATTGGAAATGTTCCCATATTTCATTCAACCATGCATTTGTTAGAAGTTGCATTTTGGTAATATTTGTGGCTAGTTTTTAATGTCCATTTAAGATTATGTAGCTGATACAATGGAAATTTTCTAGCTATGTGTAGTGGCTAACAAGCCCTTTTCCATTTTATTTGCTTTAGTGTTTTTGTATTTCAGAATTGATATTGAACCAAGAGAATACATAATTTTGTTTTTGTTTTTCAGAATTGATATTGAACCAAGAGAATATAGAATTTTGTAAATACCTTTGAACTTCTGTGTTCATTGTTTTTTAAAGATTTAGTGAATAAGTCTTTATTCTCTCTTTGAACCCCTCATGTTGCACATGGTTGGCAAGGTTATGGGAAAAAATTTGATCATCATGAAGAGCATATAAAACGGACCTTGCACAACCTAAAGAAAAACAAAAATACAATTGTACCAAGGACAAAAAAAAAATGTTCATTTTCAAATCCTAAGAAGGACAAAAGAGACGACAACCCATAAGAGAACAAATTCAAGTGCCAAGCAAGTGGGACATGAAGGGCTCGGTTGGATAACCTTCAAAGTCCATCTGAGGGGCTATATATGTGTTTAAAGGCTCACGTTCAAGCTTCAATGCCATCTCAAGTTGAATACAACATAGGTTATTTAAATAATTGTAAATGTGGAGAAAGATGATAAAGGTTGGAAAAGCATACTATTGCACAGTAACTATGATCCATTGGGGGGATATTTGTTTCTCCAACCATTCATACAGTTGATTGGAGTTGTTACATATTCATAGATGAACTTGCTAGAAGGAGGATTTATTGTTCATTTATCCATATTTTGTTAAAATATAAATGCACAATATAGTTAGAACATGTGGAATACAAACTTTATTATGAATGGAGTCATTAGATACAATGAGGGATATCCCTTAATATTTAAGGCATTGGGTAGTTGTACTACCTATATGACCTAACCACTTTATTTCAATAACAATTGTTACACTATAATGGTCACTTATAATATGCCTTGTTATATTATAAAACTTGGACTTTCAGTATTGGAATGTTAAATATTCCAAACACCCCCCTTAACAAGAAACAATACTATTTATAGATATCTACCTCTCACATCAAAGATTCAAAATCTTGCAAAGATGATTACAATGAAATTACTTTTTTATTTTCAGATACTGATATCTCTTTGTTGGTGCACTATCGGATTGTGTACCCTATAAAGACATTTCCAATGATAATAGCCTTGCCAGCTATGTTTCTCTAACCAAAATGTCTCCTCAGCAACATAAGTTACATTTTTTTTCTAGTTAGGTCAAAACATGCACCAAAAGTCTACTAAAACAACCATGAAATACCATATGGTATCAAATTGTAACTCACCCTTGCAACAATTTGCTATAAGAAGTAAAAGGCATTAATCAAGTGTAGCTTCCATCTTAAAAATAGTCTCCTCTTTCATATTACTTTCACAACCACATGCTGCAGTATATTTAGATTTATTTTGCATCTGCAGAGTTCATTTATATTTTAAATACTAAACCAAGACAATATTTTCAAGCAATATGTGTCATTATCTAACTCTAAAAATTATGTAAATAGGATCTCAGATGTGCAACTTACCTATGAAATAAGTAATCTACCTCTAAGGTATTCATTTTCTAGGTCATCCACTCTAATATTTGAACATGCTAGTGGTAATGACAAGTTCAGGACACTCAAGAATGGATTTGAGGATACTTGAGGTACAACCACAGAATATCATTGATCAATAGAGAAATTAATGGTGACAACCTTTAAATGTATTCTTAAAGAAACTCAAAGTTCTGAAAACATGGTTTGCTTTCATACCTGTGGATAGCTATTAGGAAATTTGTAGACAACACAAAAAACTTGTTTTCTATTTAGCACCACCTTCCAAATGCTCTCAGCTTCTAATTTCCTCTCCCTCACAGCACTATGTACATCACAAGAGTTTTCCAAAGCATAGCATGAGTGTAATCCACTTAAGAAATTATCTTGTCATCTCTTCGACACATGATTGAATTCAACTTGAGAGGCGGAGTAATCCAAGCCATGTACCTTGCTGGAAATATGAATTTCTGATTAAAATGGATATTCTCTCTTCATTGTTTAAAAGCACTCATTTTCCCCCTTACTATCACTATTTTCCATCATTGTTTCACACAATGTGGGGTTAAACTGGATATGTTTATTGCAAGTTTTCTGGAAGAGTAATAAGTTTCTAGATAAATATTGTGTTTTGATAACTATGACAAAAAAACATTTTGCTTCTAAGTTTGAGGTTTACACGTGCCAAAAATGATTCTCTCTGGCTATTTGGTTCATATTATTGCGTTCGCTTAGAAATGTTTAAACACTGAATGGTACTGTTGCTTGTTGAATGAATCGAATGTACATGTCTATGTCGCAAGATATGCTTGATACTTTCTACATTTCTAGTTTTCATGAACATCATGTGCCTCAGTTTTTGCATTTGAGGTCATACATATAGATCTGGGCATGTTGTTAAAATCTACCATAAGAATTTATCTCCAAAATATGTTTTTGAAATGCAGTCTCAGGAAAACATCTAAAATTTGTTGGTATTATGGATTGTATATTCCATGTTTAGGGTCATTTACATTTTGTTCATCCTTTGTTGTTGCTTCAAGGAATAGATAAAATCATGTTTGAAAGAAGATCATATTTCTTCAAGGTCATATTATATAAGATTCTCTATGACTAAGTCATGTTTTCTTCACAGATATGCTTAGGTATGGTCACGTTTCTACTCGGATATGGTGACATTGGTATGTATGTCTTTTCTCATGTAGTTATTGTTATAAGTCTATCTTCCATGTCTTAATTATGTCTACAAATGAAACACAACAATCTTTCTATATAAATATTCCTCAGAAACATTTGAATATCAATATCATCCTCTACTCCAAGCACCGATAACGTTAGCCTCTGTTTAGTGTGAATCAATTCAGTTGAACTAGGTAGCTATACTACCAAACGCATAGGCTCCACCCCCAACTATATTCCCGCAAAAATAAAATAAAAGGAAGCACAACCAAAAAAGGAAGCACAGCCAAAAAACAACCCTAACCATTTTTTAAATAGGCTTAGGTAATAATAAGGGAATAGAGGCACATGATTGAAATCCATAATTGTATTAGAAATGGGAATTGACTTGTTTGAATGATCGATTCAGATGGAAATGCACGAAACGGCATGGAAGCATCAAACATTACTTTTCCCCTCTAGGTCCTTAAATAATAATAGTAAGACTTTAAATTAAACAAATTGACAATACTTACCAATTAATATGACAAGTACAAATGAAATAATTGCATAACCTTACCTCAATGTTCATACACTAAAAGGAACCACATTATTTTCCTTCCTTGTCGATAACCACAAACACATGAAACCCTAGGTACATTACAACATCCTAAAAGAATAGGGAAAACAAACCCTTTCTTCCTGAAATTTCCAAACATAAATACATTGTCTAATAATCGCACGAAAAAATGAGGGACTGATTGCCAAGTGTGCAAATCAACGAGACAACGTAACCTTTCCACCTACCACATTATTACTATGTGCAAAATACACTTAAAATTGGTACAACTTTGTATCCAAATTGTGGGACTCCGCATAGTTATCCAAGCCAATCGTCTAATTCATGGAATCAAAAATAAAATACATTCAGAATACAAACAATAATTATGGTCAAGAAGGTGAAGGAGAAACATAATTCCATTGGCACGCAAATGACCTTAGACACCACTTTCACCCTTTTTGGGGTGGAATCATGAAATAGAGTCTGACATCGTCCTGCTTAAAGTAATCTTTGAGTGATAATATTGTCAAGAGGGAAACCAACATAGTATCACATCAACAACAAAGCATGGAACCAAAGAAACCTTGTAGTGACAACAATTTTAATTTATTAAAAAATGAATTGAATTTACTAACCTAAGAATGGGAATTTGACTCAAATTCGACTCCAAAGCTGAAATTTTTTGTTACTGCATCATCAAAAGCCTCCAAGTTTGCTCGAATTCCCTTCTATCAATGGCAAAATTTTCAAATAAATACCCAATTTTGCAAACCCCCAACAAAACAAATTTCAGTCGGTGTCACAATTTTCAACCGGCATGGCCTGATAAATGCCAAAAACACCTCTCAAAACCCAATTCATCCTCTCACAACCAACCAAATCCCCCTTCCCACCAAAGGGAAATATTTGGTGCCAAATATTGATTCCACGGGTTGCTAATTGTACTGGTTCATGGTATTGGAATAGTTCATGACGATAATCGAGCTTATGAATTTGAACTCGTGATATGATCAGTCATTAATTGTTTACCCTCGGTCGTGAATCACTCATGAACCTGGGTAATGGATCCAGCTGGTAGTGTAACCCATGACCCAGTTGGTCATTAATCGTTTACCCCATTTGTTAATTATTCGTGAATTTTGGTAATATAGGATCCCAGTGGTAGTGTAATATTGCCATAGGAACAGTATGGTCTTCACCTTGGAATTTGTTCCCATTTCTACTGTAGAAAAATCCTCGAATTCTATCCACTACTCTACCTCAAAATTTATTCCCTCTTAGCAAACAACTGTAAGGAAATTTTGCAATAAATGAAGTATGACCAACATTAAATGTTGAGTTGTTCTTCTCAAAATTCGAGCCATAGTACACTCCTCAAATTTTGTGCTGACAGCAAGTAGAAAACTCAATTGTACTTATCCTCAAATTATGTGCCAATCATACTCAAGAAAACGTGTCAGTCATGCTACTATATGGAAATGTCTTGGGAATTGTTCCATCCATCTCAGCTCTTGAAATTCATGCTATCTCTCTCTCTCTAACTCGACTTCACTTCTCATGAATTCGACCTCCTCTCCAATTCTCTTGGATGAATTGAAGACGAATGAGGAAATGCTTTTTTTATTAATTTCCCTTATCTTTTCACTTCCTCTTCATGGGATAGCTGAAAGGAATCTAGATCAAGGGGACACATTTAATTTAGTATTTCCACATCAATGTGAGAAAAGTCACTTGTATCTCCATTAATTAATTTATTTTTAACTCCCACTTAAATTAAGTTGAAAATTCACTTTATAACTCTAAAGTGGCATTAATCACTTTTCTCAAGCAATTAATGCAAGGGTCATGTATCTTGTCCCTCTTTAGTGACTTAGGAAAAAATCACTAGGGAAACACTTTCCTAGGTACAAAGTTCAACACTCCCTCTTACCAAGGAAAGTGTTCTCCCTCACTCCCAACTTATCCCTGAAGAAGATAAATTGCTTCCTCATCAAAGCTGGTAATATTCTCATGTGATTCTCATACAATATAGGACATTCCCACCCTTTCTAAACTACTCTCTAGAAAGGTCAAATCCAATGTCCCTTCATATTAGGAATTATCACATGAAGGACATCCTGAGCTGCAAATATTAGTGCTTCCACTTCACCCGAGAAGACCTTCTGCCATGTCTTCCACCAAAATCACACTCCAGTCTCACACTGTCAGTTATAGAATCTCCCTCTATCTGTAGAATCAATCCCTCTACAATTCTTGCATTTTGCACTGATGCCACATGTCAGGACATCTCATCTTTCTCATCCATCAGTGGCAAGTCATACCAACTAACCTTCTTGCCAGCACTGGAATAAGTAGCCTCTCGCTTACTTCCACGAATAGAAGACGAACTACTTGGTACCACAATAATATTCGTAGCATCTCGCTCTCTCCTATGAACTGCAGATTAACTACTCAACACCACATCAATACTGGAAACATATTTCTCTCCATCTCTCTCAGAATCAGGACCTATTATCCACCCAAATCCTCCTATTGTAGGCTATCCATGCACTACATACTCACCATCTTTTTGATGACCCATCAACACAAGATCAACCAGATCCACTCCCAATACATAGATGAAAATTTATTCACTCTTGAACAACACCGCATATCTTGCACCTTCCAAGGCTGGAATTTAGAGTCTTCTATCCTACATCCCTAGAACACAAAGCACTCCTAATTCCTCTAGAATCTCTCCAAACTCTAGATGGAGTTGTACTCGTCCCAATTATATGAATGCATGCACTATGCCATCTCTATCCTATACGAGATGCTCTAGAATAGTCTCAATAGTGAGGAAGGGATCTCACCTCCTAGTCATGTGACTGCAATACGCATTATCAACAATCCACTTCCCAGCATCCACTGGTCCACTACTTCCGCAACCTGAAACAAATGTGGTGAGATATAATTATTTCTTGAACTTTGCAACATACCTCTCTCTATTAGTTGTATCTGCAACTTTTTCCTCCTCCTATTTACCCCTCTTCCTTTTAGGACATTGGCCAACATAATGGCCAAAATCATTGCATGCATAAGTGACCTGACATTGCTCAGGTCCTTCTTCTTCTCACCTCTCTACTGCTTAGCCCCTACCATATGGCCCTTCTTGGACTTCTTTCCTTTAGTTGTTAAGGAAACATTCTCTTCTTCTTCCTTGTTATGAGAGGAACTCCCCTGCACATATACCTTTTGGGTCTTTTCTTGCACAAAATCATCCCAGAGACGATCCCAGGAAAGCATGTTCTCTCAAGCAAAAACCACCTCCACAAAGAATGCCCACTACTTGGATACTCCATTCAATGTTGTCCTCACAAGGTCAATGCCCTGCACAACCTCCCCAATTGTTGCAAGCTCATCTCTCACATGAGTGATCCGAGTAAGGTAAGAGGTCACATTCTCATATTCAGTCATCCTGGTGATTTTCAACTTCTCTCTTAGTACCATCTTTCGATTTTCATTCGAAATCTGGACAAGTTGGTTAAGGCATCCCACATATGATAAGCTCTGTTCTTAGAGGTCAACTGTGGGATCACATGGTCCTTCACTACATCAATGATGATCCTCTTTTCCTTAATGTCCTTCTTATTGAAGGATGCCAACGTTGCTGCATCTGTGGTTGTGGGTACTTGTAACAGATTAGCTTGAGTATTATTCACTACTCCATTCCACAATTCATTCTCCTACAATATCAACACAATCCTTGATTTCCATGGAATGAATTTGGCTTCCCCATCCATCCTGTCCTCCAACCTCAACCCTATGGCCATCACACTGAAAATGTAAGTCCAAATCTGCCTCTAATGAACAAAAGAAAAATCCCACTCAAATCTGAAATGCTTGCACAACAGTATGTTATCCTCTCAGATCCCCAGCTCTGATACCATGATAAAATTCAATGGTTTTCCAACTTGGTTACAAGACTAAGTCAAAATGTTAGTTTAATGTTCAACCCCATTCAACCAAGTTTGCTGAAAAATGATGGACTCACACATAAAATAATTATGTATCTTGAACACAAGGAAAACCTTTACCCTCTTAATGAGCAGAAATAAAAACACATTCACAACAAGAAAATTCCAGACTCATATTTTTAGCCAAATGGCCTAGGAAAAACCCCCGACGGGGGAAACCTGTGAGAGAGATTATATTTATTTTGTATTCTTCAAAATGGTACAACAATTAATCCACTTCGAGTGCCACCAACAACTGGCCATAATCCACTTAGATGGACACCAACTCAACTCTTCCTAGGATCGACCAACAACTAGGCATAATCTACTTAGAGGGCCACCAACTCCTAGGCGTACACCTAACCCCCAACAAACACCTCAAATATGACATCTCCCGGCTGAAATTTGTACTGCCATATCACGCCTTACATGCATTATACTACAACATAATTTATTTGTGGAATCATCTAGACATGAACCATTAGATTAGTATAAAATACCCTCAATTGTAGGTCCTTTGGCCCCCATTAAGCATGGACCCTCCATGAAAGGAAGTTAGGAAAGGGATTCTTCATAGAGCCGAGCATTTCCACATCAATGAACTCATTATGGGCATACTTTCCATGGTCCAATGGAGAATCCTACACAAGAGATATTTTTGGATGAGGTTAGTGTGATTTGTAAATGATGATAAATCATTGAGTATATATTTAATTGTGGAATTGACAATTACTAGATCATAAACATAACTTTAAGTATTTCTATCTAACTTCAGTTTTTTGGCATTTACAATTGATCTGAGATGGAACACCTCCATTGAGGTTTGATGGCATTAGTTCTCCCAATATTGATGAATCTATGATAGTAGTATAAGACATTGTGAAGCCTCACACATAGGTATTTACATGACTGTATGATTGTAGGATTTAAAAATTAATTTATTTGCAAATGTCAAAGTTATTTATGAGAAATCAATCGTAATGTTGTTTTGTTTCCATAGGTTTTTTCCAAGGAGATTGAGAAAGGGTCTCCATCTGCAATAAAAAGATCACCCCTCACCTAGGTAACTAGTGGGCTTTGTTTTTGCTAAGATGCACACCTGGGGGGAAACGCAGCTGGAATATTTCGAAGCTGCGAGGTGCGTCCTTGGGGGAAAGTCTCGAGTCAAGTGTTGTCACCTAATCCTGACTCCTCTATTTAGACAAATTCCTAATGAATCCAAGTGGGGTAGACCCTAATAAATTGTTTATAAGGCTCTTAAATTTATTTGGTTGTTACAGATGAAAGTAAGTTTTTTTTAGGAGTTTTATAATGAGGACTAATAATTGACATAATATATTGAAACTTTAAATTGAATCAACAACATAAATATGAATGCATTCATGACATAAGATAGAGAACTTAAAATATAGCAAATAACAAGACAAGTTCCATGGAGTCAAAATAAAATAGTGCTTGCTATTGTAAAGAAAATTGTTGTGCAATGATATTGGTCAATTTTAGATTATTAGGGTGAAAATGATTAGGGGAAACATGGGAGCTCTAGATATACCATGAAGTACAAGGAGTAATGTTCGGAAATTAGGCAAAGGTGGCTCCTCATGAAGACATGTGGGATGGAGCGGAGTTTTGAGGGCGTGTTCAACACTACACCAACAAGGATGTAGTTTAACGGTGCCCTGAGGTCACTCTCCAGTTGTTCCCGCTTCTTCTGAGAAATTTACCCACACAATACTTAATGTTTGAGTGTTGTATTTTCACTATGTTAAGGGTTGTTAATTTTATTAGTATGAGTTCTTAGTTAAAATGTGAGAATTTATTGAGTGCTACAGTTCCACATATGGATGGAAGAGAGCAAAAATGTTTATTCAAGTTGTTTGTACAAAAATAATATGTTACACTAATTACTAATGACTATATGTCAACTTTCTGATCATCCAACACTGATCGTCAAAGCCTTTAGGTGGTGGCGAGAGGATACTTCGTGGCAATGAGTCAGCTTAATTGAATGCAAAAAAATGAAATAAAGATGTAAACCAAATAAACAACAATGATACAAACAACTAACCCAAATAATGAAGATGCAAAAGAAATACAAGTTTTATAATTATCTACCCAAGAGTCTCTTTCAGGTCAGAAGACCGTACTCAAAAGAGAAAGGGGGTTAGTATC